>CAHIKZ030005605.1:397500-410000 GCA_903632075.3 Acanthosepion pharaonis
ATATATATATATATATATATATGAGGGAGTGAGTGAGTGAGAGATCAGTTTATCTTTTTGACAGATTAATTTCCACCATTCATATTATTGTTAAAATTCGTAGTTTTACAATGGTTTCATAGCGAGTAAAGTATATTTAGGTCGAGTAAAAATAAAGTTTATGAAGAATAGAAACTAATAGATTTCTTTAAGAATAAAATAAATTAATACATATTCCTTTTTGTGATAATTTGCACTCTTTGGGTGATTCTTAATTTTAAATGCTTGCAATGTCAATTGAATGTTCTACTGCGTGATTTAATGTAATCTAAATAAATTTTACAATGCCTTTTCTTAAATCGTCAATGATTTTGCTAATTAATGATTGTTTTACCTTAATGTGGAGAGCTTATAAAATTTGGAATTTTTAGTTACAATTTAAATTGCTGCGTATTATTTTACTCTTCACAAATAGTTGTCTTATCGTAATATTCATTGTTCTATATCATGTGTTACCACATAGGTTACAGTTAATATACGAAAAAGATATATATATTTATATATATATAGCCAACTCTTCCGCCGATTTCGTTTTATAAAATTGGGCCACTAGACTACACACAAAGAAAAACTGATTATAGCGATAAATGTTTGTGTAAGATTAGCCACATCTTTCGAAAGAGACTGATAACCGAGAAATGTGACACAGAGAGCCATGAAATCTCTAAATAACACTGCTCAGATGTTAATTCATATTGATGTTTCCCGTACACTGGCTACCACCTCAAAGCAAGCGAGCAGCCTTACTCTACTATTTAAACCATGACGCGAGGAAGAGGAATTTGCGTCTTTTTCAATGGTATTAGCGAAAAGTATCCAAAACAATATGCCTAAATTTGAAAAGGTCTTGGCGATTTCCCTTTTACCACCAACAATCTTCACATTATCCGCACAGCTACCTGACTAATCTTTTGACTTTCAAAAGCTATTATTATAGAGTTTTATATTTGTGTCGATAGTGCTGTCTATTTGAAGATCATCTCTCTAATAATAACAATTCAGACACAATAGTTACACAATCATTGCATTATCGATTAACTTGCCATTTATTCGATAACATCTTGATTAAATTGCTTATCATCAATCAACACAACAAAACACGAGAAATTCAACAAATCTTTATCAATAACACAAAAATAATATATCACTTTTAAAAACGAATGCCAATATTAGAAACAATAACCATAAAAAAATAATACAAATAAAATTTACGAATAAATACCGAAAAATATATTTAATAAATAATAATACAAAAAGACAACGGCTCCACACTACAAACATAATAACATGATAATTGGAAGACCGACCTGACACCAATTAACGCATGAAAACACAACCCTCAAAAACTAGGAAAATAAACCCAATTCTTATGCACAAACACAATTCTATAAAATGAGATAAAACTCTTTGAAATTAGATAATGTAAGCCGAAGGCGCTTACAAGATATTAGAAAATTAATGTTAAAATTTTTCAATGGAAACTTAAAATGATTTGCACCGCATAAAACTTAAATAAAGAACTTTTATTGTTATTCAGCCAAACATATTTTTTACAAGATGTTCACCCTGTAAAGGCCCAAGAGCCATTAGAGGTAGAGAGTTACAGAATAAGAAGGACTACTCCAAGAAGGTGATAATGCTACAAAGACGCAAGTGGCTACCGGAAGAGAAAGTAAAGACTCCAGAAAGACCCCGAGACCCAATCTTAAGCTGAAAACAAAGGATAAACATTTACTATTATTCAAAAGATCGGGAAGGAGTGTGAACTAGGCGATAGGCAAACCTATTTACTCCTACAACTGTGACGGTACCCTTCATCCTGACATCGAAGGCCCCCACCGGAGACTACTGCACTGTCCAGAACCCATTCAAAAAATGGCAGTACAATAACCTCGATATTATACACCTGCTGATAGGATAGCCTCCTTTACGCAAAGATTCGAGTCCCTGACTATCAAGCGGACAACGTCAAAATCCAGAAAACGTTGACATTCGGAGGAAAGAAGATACATGCGCGATGCCTCGATTGTACGTTTACGCAGAAATCAAGGCAACAGAACTCCCCCTTAGGTCAGAAACATTGTAGCGGTCCGAGACCTCAAGTACCTTGATTTGGTGGTGACTTCTCTATATGGTACCTGTATTAGGTGAGTTTACTTAGGAGTATGGTATTAACTATTAAGTTTTAGCAGTTTAAATCGAAATATCCCCTGTCCGAATAAAAGGGAATGGGAAATTAAGATTGACCTCATTGAATAGGTAAGAAAAAAAATTCAAACTACTTGTATAAAAATCGCATAGCTTACATTTAGAACTGGCGAATTTACGACTTGATATTTTGGCCAAATCCTGATTGCCTGGTCGACGCCAATTCAAGTGAGAATCGGTGAGATAGATCACCACTCCTCCCACTAGAGGGTGACGAGAATGCCTTTAACTTGGGAAGGAATTAATTGTTTCAAGAACGGGATAGTAGATATTCTTTTCTCGTCCGAGTCCATCCTTCAAATCTATAAATCAATCATCCGTCCTTACATGGAATATTGCTGTCATATATGGCCTGGTGCCCCGGCTGTAAGTCTCGAGTTTCTCGACAAAATCCAGAGACGGATATGCAATATGATAGATCCTGATCCGGCATCTCGTCTACAGCAGCTTTCTCACAGACGTGCTGTGACTTCCCTCTGTCTCTTTTATAAGTATTTTCACGGCAACTGTTCCGACGAGTTGCTTTCGCTGGTTCCCAAACTGCATGAATATAAGCGAGCTACTAGGTAACCGTCTCTTCTACTCAAACAGTTTCTTCTCTTGCACTTCCCGTCTGTGGAATTCCCTTCCTCTTGCTTGCTTCCCCGGTAACTATAATTTTCAAATATTTAAGTGTAATGTCAATCGAAATCTTCTGATACCTTGATGCTGTTACCCGTCCTTCTCTTTATCCTCTCCCTAAACACTCCTCTTAATCTTGTTCTCTACTCTGTGTAATCCCTTGCGTACTAGCGGCACACCCGCCTTGCTTGGGATGAAAAAAATGTAGCAGAAATATTCGAATAGTAGATTTATAAATGTATAAGATAGATTCTGGCGGTAAAATGGTCTTGCATGACACAGTGAATCAACTTCTCTGGAAGCAGGCCTTGCATTTGATTCGATATAATCGTTCCACTTCATCTTAATGAAAACATTAAACTAAGAAAGCACAATCAGTTACTCTCTCGAATGGTACCGTCATACAGATGGAAGGCACAGAATGTTCTTTCATACAATTATAGGAATGTAGCTTTGTTTCGGAGTCGGTAAGATGAACAATCTACTTCTATGTTGCTATCAGAAAGCATACAATGCGATATATCGCGTTTGTTTTTTTGGGTGTAAATATCTGTCTATCTATCAAGCTCTTTTTTTCCAAAACATGGAACGATATCTGGTTGAAGATGCATGGATTAGTTTTAGCTCCAGGAGACTATGGACGTTGTTTTCTTTCGGAACCCAATTCTCTTGTTTAATCTATACTGTCCAAATCAATAGGGACCTTTGGTAACTCTGTCCATCTTTACGTTTGTCTTATCACATCTCAGATATATCTATTAGAAGACTTTTAGCACTAACATTTCACTTGACACTTTATCATGTAGCATGTCTTAATTTACCGTTACTTATTTAAAACACTATTGCTTACATCCTCAACTTTATTGTCATATTCACGAAGTTTCAGTCATTGTACGCTGCAGCCCTTTTCAGGTGACATACGTTGGAATTTGGAAACGAACCCTTTATTTAGTCCCTGGAGGTAGATTGTTCTAGTTCCACGCGACATGTCTTTTCTGGATATCTCAGTTTCAGATAATTTTCTTTAGCAACTCAACTCTCCAAGGTTTTGTTCGCCTCAGCTGTGGCCAGGTATTGAACTCACAACTCAATATTGTTTTGTACGGTTTTAAACGGTATGGTGATATTAACAAGGGCGGTTTAATTTTGTGGCGAATATATTTTGTTTACGTTTTAAGTAGCTGTTTATTTGTAATAATAACCCGCTAATATTGCGATTTATACTAAGTTAAAACTTTATAGCTGTTTCGCATTCGCTGTTCATAAACCTTCCTTCCGATCCATAATGCTTCTCCTTTCTAAGCCTGAATATTTTCTCTTTTGAATAGATAACTTTCCCCATTGCATGCCCCCGACCTTGTAACCATCTACTATACTAATTCAAATGGGTGTAGGGGAGTCACGTGCATCTCCGAACAGCTCTCGTTATGCCACTCTCCCAATGGGTCTTTTACTCGTCAAGTAAATGAGCGAACTTGTTTCGGTTCTTTTAGGGCTCGGGCCGATACGATGTTTCTGTCTCAAGAGGGAGTTTTGTTGCTTTGACTTTTGACTTGTCCACTCGGAGTATCATGCATGTATCTTCGTTCTTGCATGATTGTCCCTTCATTAAGGACGCTGGATGTAGACGTTTTCTGGGTTTTGGCGTTATCTGCTTGATAGTCGGGGATCCGAACCTTCCAGCAACTGTATCCTATCAGCAGGTGGATAATATCGAGCTATTATACAGCCATTTTTTGGACGAATTCTGAACTGTGCAGTAGTCTTCAGTGTGGCATCTTCATATCATGATGAAGAGTACTGCTACGGCTGTATCTCTGGACGATTCTCTCCAAGTAATTTATGCATGCATCTCCTGCGGGTGTGTTTGTCTCTCTGCCTTGTAGTCTTCCACCAACCAATGCACTCATGAAATCAAATCAAATGAACAAAACTAGCAAACCCAAGCTAAAAAAGTAGACCTCTCGTATCTCCTACCCTAACGTTATCGGTCTACATTCCAACTTTTCAGAAGTGGAATACCATCTTCTTCAATTCAAGCAAGATCACCTGTTACTTTCTGAAACCAGTATGAACGCTTCAAGCGCACTGGGGGAGCTCACACTCCGCTTCTCACCTCTTATAGCTAAACACGACCACCTAAATCTTCAGTGACTCAACCTACATTAAAGACGAGTTTCCCTGTGGCAGGGATGCAAAAAAAAAAAAATGAGGAAAACGATCTTCCGCATGGCACTTATTCATAGAATCACATTCATCTTTGCTCTCTATAGTCTACAGGACTACATTTTTGACCGATTACGAGAGAAGATTGATAATATTTCCACAGTCAGCCTTCATATCTGTAGTGACTTAAATATCCACCATAAAGCAGGGATAGTTAACTTCAACAAAACTGATGTTGAAGGCAGATATTACAGGGACTTCTCCGTCGCCTATGAACTAACAATGATCATCGGAGAAGCTACCCGTGTCCCAGACGCGACGGGAGATCAGGCGAAACCACTCGACTTCTTCCTATCCTCCCGCTCTGATAGCAAAAGTTTTACCTCCACTAGGCACGTCAAATTATTTCCTAATCAGTGTCCAGATTAATGACAAACCTGAGGCATCCCCTGATGTACCGTTCCATAGAACGATTTGTCGCTTTGCGTAAGCAGACAAGGGCAGCTTTCGATCCTTCATGATGGAAGCCCCTCTCCCAAACTTCTTCAAGCATGCCGCCTCCAAAACTGCTGCCTTTGTCACTGATTGGATCCTTTCTGGAATGGAGAGTTTTATACCGTAAAAAAATTCCAGCAAAAACCAGTCAACCCTGGTTCACCCTCGAATGCACAGAAGTCACAACTCACCGGAACCACTCCTTCAATATTTACCTGAAGGAGCGACGTTATTCAACCCTCACTGCATTCAGGACTACCTGCGATCGCTGCAAAAATGTTCTAGAAAACGCTAAGTGCAGCTATTCACGAGCAGTCCAGACCAAGTTTGAAAAAAACAAATTGGATCACGTTAATTCTGGAACGTCACCAACCAAATCATGAACAAAGGTAAAGCGGCCGTGCCTACAATTATAAATGGCCCTGAGGTCATAAATTCCTCGACAGATAAGGCGAATCACTTCGCCTCTATCCTTTTCTCTAATTGGATGTTAGACGACAAAGACCACCCCTCCCAAACTTCTCACGTCTCTCTGAGCACAATTTCAATAATATTACCAGTTCAGCACGAGAAGTCTCTTGGCATTAAGAAAGTCACTGGTCCAGACAAAATCCCAGTAGTTCCCGTTAAGAATATCAACACGGAATTATCCCTAATCCCAGTAAAGTTATTCGACCTCTGCTTGAAGAAATTCTTCCCTAGACCGTGAAAGGTGTTAAGCGTATGCCCAGTTTTCAAGAATGCGAGCATGCAATTGTTTCCTTCCCATTACAGACCCATCAGTCTCCTCATCTGTAAGCTTTTTTGAGGCCATAATCGATAAGAAAGACGTCGAGTACTTAGAAAAGAACACCCTCTCTAACGACGAGCAGTATGTTCGGTCGGCCCGATCCACTGACGACGACGTCCTAACTTCGATCATTCACAGAATCAGTGAGGCTCTTGACGACTAATACACCTCGAAGATCATACCACTAGATATCTCAAAGGCCCTCGACAATGTGTGGTACAAAGGTTTACTACACAAGCTCTCCCGTTATAGAATCACTGGAAGTGTCTTTTCGATTATAAAATCCTTCCTAACACCTAAGCCATTGATTGTAGTTATTAATGGCCAGTACTCCGGAGCCCTAGCGGTCAAAGCAGGCGACCCGCAGGAATCACTACTCCGACTAACCCTCTTTTTGATCTATATAAATGATCTACCCAAGAATATTGTCAGATCATTTATAAACATCTATGCCAATGATACAACTATATACGGGTGATAGTCAGAGATTTGCGACTGATCTCACTTCCAATCTTCCACAAACTATCAAATGAGATAAAAACCGGCTGGTTACATTCATTACCTCGAAGACCAAGACATTTCATCTCGCCAATCTGATCTCGATGTACCATCAACCAAGATGAACGAAGGACCTCTCCGGGAAGCACCTTGCCTTGAAAGACTGTTGGGCCTCAAACTCATACCTGACCTCAGGTGAAAGCAGGTAAAATGGTCGGTTCTCTGTATCGCTCCAGTAAGTACCTGACTCCTCCTGCTACCTCTATCATTACAAGAGTCAGATCAGGTTAAAAATAGAGTACCGTTGTCATATGTGGGCGGGAGCTGCCCAGAACTCACTCTCCAGCCTTGATAGAGTTAAAAACGTCTCCGAACCCTTGTGGGTGACGAATTATTCTCCACCCTCTCCCACGGGTGGGATATGGTAAGCCTCTCACTACTCTAACTCTGCTTCCACGGAAGGTTCCGTCAAGTCATGCCACTTACATAGTAGCAAACCAGCCACATTTCCTCTGTATTCCATCGGTAAGAAGTAAGTTCGACTCGAGTAGTTTCTTCCTGCGAACCATTGCCCTGTGGAACCGACTTCCAATATGATGTTTTCCCGACCATTACTATCTTAACCTGTTCAAGGTTAGAGGTAAACGTTATCTTCCACTCCTATACACACAAATGGCCTCCTAACGTAACCCTCTACCTCGAGTGGTACCCGGGCCTTGTAAATGGTGGACCATACTGTAAAAAAAAAGAAGAAAAAAATGAACCAAAACAAGTGAATCCATTTCTTGCATTATTGACGTTTTCCAGTAACACTCTAGACGATGCATTCTATGGTCATCTCTATGTATACAAATCCGTAAAGCATGGAGAAGGTCTTTTTTTTCCGGCACAAGGAGGAAAACAGTAACAAATTAGAGGAAATTTTTGCTTAAGCATTAGGTGTAATGTTTGGCTATTTAACGATTACTAGAGTGTAGTGAGTTGCATTCTTGATGGCCTATATTTTTAGCCTTGTGCCAAACCAAACTAAGCTCGGAAAATGACAATAGGCATCTTTCTATATAAATGGCACATATGAGAAAGCCTATAGATTAAATCAGCCGAAGTGATATAGGAACAAATTAAAAGGGCAGTTACTCGGCTTTTTTACCGTATTACTCTTGAAATGATAATGACTCTTCCACAAATTATCGACAATATCTGCGAATATGTTTAAAAAATGCATATCTATAATTGTTACTGTTTATTTTAATTGTACGTTTTATTTTATCGAAATATGAATGACTTACTTCACACCTGTGTCAGAGGCCTTGCTGAAAATGATCCCCTGTTTTTTGTTTGCCAGCAAATAAGCATGAATACACCAACACATAGACATGCACACACATTGATGTACGTATAATAAAAAGACGATTATAAGTCTAGTTTAAAGTTAGAATAGAGAAGTGCTCGTGGTATTGTAAATGATATTGTCTTACAAACAACAAATTTATATTTTATCCAAGAGTTTGCGAACTTTTTTGTAAAATTCAAAGTCTTAAATCACGATTATTTTCTCTGCAATGGCAGTAGAAAATCTTTTTCAGCCTTACCCCCATCGAACATATTTTACTTTACGCGACCCCGTCATTTGTCTACTTTAATGAATACAATGTCTTATAAATCTCGTCTTGAATGAAGATAATAAATAAAAGAATCAATATATTTTAATCATGTCGTTCCAGGGTTCAGGGCAGGTAAGTTCGATTATGATTTTATATTATTAAAATCGACAAAATATTTCCTAAAACATTTCCATATTTATTAATTAAAACTGACACTTAAATTCACTTGGTTTTTACCCTCGAACAGCTAGTAACTAACATGTGTTCACTAGCTTTTCCAAGTACTTGATTTTATGTAAAACATTTTAAGTTAATTCAGAATAATACATGATGGGTAGTGGATAGCGGCTCGGAATGACGAATTGGAGGGCCGATTTCGAATTCAAGTCGAGGTTCATTGCATTTACTTACGTGCAAATACCCGTGGGAAAGTTATCAATTTATCTTTTTTATGGGTAAATAGCATGGTAGACACTTCCATATAGCCTTGGGTGGTAACCGGTCTAAGAGAAAGACGACTCTGAATTCAAAACTCGGCGACTAAACCTTCCCTCCGGCCAGACTCTGGTCTAGTAAGCAGGGTCAGTCCCAAGATGGGTGACCAACTGTGAATAACAAGTGCTGTAAGTTTGTGGTTTAATGGATAGTGGCTCAGAGAGCTGTATTGCAATTCCAGTTGACAAACAAGTATCTTTGGGAAAGATATGAATCAGATTCTTCTCTCTCAGATATGGATTAATTAGTAAGACTTTTATCAGTAAATCATTATTATCTCCAAAATGATTCTTACAATCTAAAAATATTTTCTGCAAAGGGTTGATAAGCCGTAGAAAACAAATCAACCTCATGGAGATGCATAAAAGCAGCCCAATAAAGATATTCTTTATATCAAAGACGATAAATCACCCATTTTGAACTAAACGCTTTAATTGACTATTTTTATTATCACCGTTCTAGTTCAAGAAAGAGAATGAAAATATTCGTGAGAGAAAAGGAAAAGATTTCAAAACTTTCTGATGAATTCTAGATGTGACGTTCATGTGAGGTTGTCCGTTGAGCATAGTGACCGAAATATTGTCTTTGAAGAGAAACATAGATGAGGACAGTGTTCAAATTCATTGAATAATAACAATCTCGGACTACCAGACAATATTTATACTTCATTTCGAGACCATTTAATTGTATTATTAAGAAAATGCGAGGCATAGTCAATTTAGAAGCTTAAAGCTTAAGTCCTTAATATCCACTGTGCCAATAACGGTACGGTGGTCATTAATAACTTATAGGGAGAAAATTTTTATTAAGGTTGGTTGTGCCTAGAAAACTACAATAAGTACATTAAAAAATCTATAATTAGTACCAGGCATTTAAAAAAAAACAAAAACCAAAACAAACTATAATTAATAATAGGTTTCTATTTTAAATTTTATAATTAATACCGGATTTTACGATGGATATTCATGAGGTAAAACACCGCTTCAAAGATTAAATGTTTTAACCAATGTACTTAACATCAAATAGACTCATTTGTTTTCTGCCTTATGTTCATACAACAATAATTCAGTTTTTTCTTAAATTTGACTTATAAATTGTTTTTATTTATTTTAGATGATTTAATATGCTTATTAATCTAATGTTTGTTAATATCAGTGTTTTTCTTATTCCATATACTTACATATTGAATAATAATAATAATAATAATAATAATAATAATAATAATCACTCATGGCTTCTGATCTGAACTGATTGGAGGCGTTAACATGTGTATGTTTTGTCTTGTGTGAATTAAGGTGGGCTACAGTAAATATCCCATTCATTACTGCAGATTTACCTGCCCGTTACCTGAATATAACCAGTCAGCCATGTTCGCCAGTAGCTGACGCACAGTTCATCTCTGCTCATGAAATATTTAGGGAGAGGAGGTTATTGAGAAGGTTGTTTTTTAAGTTTGAAGGATGACGCAGCCAAGGCGATTTCGGAGACATATATACTTGTCAACACCTCTAATCGGAGTGCATTTGAACAGATTTCTAACTGGGTCTCATCTGAAAGGTTATGCTCGTTACCTCGCACAAATGGCTGTGATACATATGACTAGTATAACAAAGTAATATTTTAAGAAAATAACTAAAGCATTTAACGCCGTATAAAATGCACCTTAAGTAGTAAAAGCTTTTACAAGCACGATATGAACAGTTCTTCCACTCAAGCAAGAAAACAAAAAGGAATAAAAACATTTTAGCGCCCCCCCTATTATCATTTCCTCATACGTATCCAGTAAAACAATGGCAGTATAAAACAAATGGTTTCACTAACCGAAAGCTGTGTCTGGGTAAATTTGCGACGCTAGAACACTTGAAAGAAAGTCTGCTAAACCTTTCACATACAAAAATAACTAGGAAATTATATTCCTTAGCAATTTCGAAATTCATCCAGGAATGTGCGGGTGGTGTAATGGATAGCTGCTCGAAATGAGAAAACGAAGAGCCGTGTTCGAATTTCCGTCGGGTTCGTTATATTCACATAGGCAAAAATACCTCTGGAAAAGGTATGAATCCATTTCTTCTCTGAGATATGGGTGAAATAGTGAAAATTTGTATCTGGATAAAACTTTTGTTCTGAGAAATTGTTATTGCAATATTTACTCGCCAAAACTATTCTACAATTCAAAATATGCCTTCTTTAAATAACTCATAACGTGTTGATAAACAGTAAAAACTAATAACTCAGTTTAACACACTCAAGAGTAGTTCCACTTTCAAACTGTTCAGTTGGAATAATAAAAAAAAAGATATAAAATTGAAATCTTAAAGGACATTAACGGATGTAGAAAAATCCAAATATGTATATATATCGAAAAATTTAAATTCTGAAAAATCCTAACCACTCTCAGAAAATTCAAAAAGTATTTAATCTTCAAGGCAACAAACAACATTATCTCACAGTTCTTTAAAGAGTTTATAAATAATCCTTAAACTGTATCCCACAATGCAGAATTTTACAAAAAAACGCTATAACAAGTATGTGACTGAGCCAAATTGATATATGCCAGTTTCCGGTAGGCTTATATTGCTTTTGCATTATTTCAATTGGTTCCGGTGCTGTAGCAAAATGGTTGCTTTGAGCAGCGCCAAAATGATACTCTTACATATAACGCACAGCCGTCTTTTTTCATTCAAAATGTGCGGGTTAACATGATATACGGTATTGTTTTGTACTTAAAAATTATTAATAACCTTTGCATTTAAAAAACACTATTTCTCGTATTATAATAATGCAATGTTTGAAGCAATGGAACTGAAGAAAGAATAAAATTCCGGCTAGTATGAATTAGTTTTCATTTTCCACGTTAAATATGGTACGGATATTTGATTGATTAGAACCCGCGAATCTTTGAACTTCATTCTTACACTTCATCCCGAACATTTTATTTTTAAGTTATTTTTCAGCAATCCTGGAAATCACCTTGATATTTCCTAAAACGTCATTTAGCCCAGCACTTGGCTAAATTACATTCAATTCAATTTTCTTTATAATGGTGTTCACCCTGTACGAAGCCCAAGAGCCACACAGGGTAGAGAGGTTACAGAGCAAGAGGCACAGTTTATGCGGATGTGTGGAAAAAAAAACTCTTAATCCTAGATTTGAACAGATTGTAGAGATCGAGGAAGCAAACTCTTGGGAGTCGTTTCCAAACAGAAGCGATTCTTGGGAAGAAGCTGCTCAATTTGAATTTATATCTCAACAAAGGAATACTAAAGTAATGATAGTGCTTTGCTACAATGTACTTGGAATGGCGAATATTAGCTGTGAAGGTTATAACTTCTGGAACTA
The DNA here is from genome assembly GCA_903632075.3 of Acanthosepion pharaonis. Classification (NCBI taxonomy): domain Eukaryota; kingdom Metazoa; phylum Mollusca; class Cephalopoda; order Sepiida; family Sepiidae; genus Acanthosepion; species Acanthosepion pharaonis. Next base: position 409,756 of record CAHIKZ030005605.1, read on the forward strand.
AGGAATATAGTCTGTTTGAACACTTTCCATGGAAATATAGAAAGATTGTGATGTGTCAATTTTCAAAATGGGGAAAGGTAGTTGTCAGGTTTATAAAGTTAAAAAATAATTATCATTTTTCCCCTGGACTAGAACGCTGCTTCCTCACTTGGTTTGCAATTACCACAACTCCAAAACAAATTTCATGATGAGAACTTTTTTTCTTTTGTTTAATAGTTATTTACTACTATTTCGTATTCGTGCTA
>CAHIKZ030005605.1:415000-427500 GCA_903632075.3 Acanthosepion pharaonis
AAATATATTCATGGTAATTATTCTGATGATACGTAGACTTTATGAATTTAAGCGTTCTACTAGATTGGCGATAAGGTCTCCTCATTTTCAAGTTGAAATGACTAGGCGTAACAGCAAGTTATGCAACTCTTCTGGTTTCTTGTTTTCCAGTGAACTTTGATCTTCTAAAATTTAAATGTAATGTCAATCATTATTTTTTGTCTTCTTCATTCCTGTGCGTTTATTGTTCTCTCTCCTTAATAACGTTTTCTTTTTCTCATATTCTCTCACATTCAGTAACCCATTTATTGTTTTGCTTAGGGTGAAATGATTAACACAAAATAGTTTGTGTCTGTTTATTTGATTATTGAAATATACTTAGTATTTTTGTTCCTAAATTTGTTATAATTTTATTGGTGGTGTTTTTTTGTGTTTTGTTTAATGCCGTTTGTAGTTGTTTTATAGTTGACTTGATACACTTTATCATCATATATGAATCTAATTTATAATCTCTTTAAAATATTTTAAATTAAAATTTTAAAAATGCTTCCATGGAACTTTTTTTTTTTACTAACTTTTAATTATTGACTTTTTTTAAACCTGTGATTGTTAAAATGTTTAAGAAGTTGATTATTAGTTTTAAATCTGATCCATTGTCCAAAATCTGATTTGAATTTGATGGCTCCGTTAATTTTGATGTTTTCAATTTTCAAATAATCATAATTGTTCTTGATTAAATGGTAAGTGAATTATGGCGCAATTTGTTTTTTCCTTATGTTTTAATTTTGCAATTTAATTATTATGGAATTTTCTCTTGTAATATTTAGAATTAAGTTTAAAAGTTTCTTTCAAATACTGGAATTATTTTAAGTGATATAACATTTTCTTTCTTTCCAGGTGGTCAAGGATTTAGTGACCATTTTTCCAGTATTACGAGATTGGTTGGCCAATTTTCTCGGTCAGAATTGTGTTATGATAGCTTCATTGGTGGGACACAACCTCCTTATTGAACAGGTGAGACAAGCATCTTAGAAAAAAAAATGAAAACCCCATTTCAAAATATACCTAGGTATAGTTTAGCCTAGTCCAAAATAACCCTCAGGGATTATCGTACTTCATGTTTCGGAGTATAAAATAACTTTACTCTGAATTCGGTCAGCTTATCCCCACTTTTAATACAGCAATTGTTTTTTCTTAAGAATTTTATGTGATGATCAACAAACTGGTAATAATGGGTGATATAATTTCATTCAACATTAATCAAATATAATTGTTTCTAAAAAGGAACTATTCAACAGGCATCCAGAAGTTAAGTTTACTCATGTATAAACTAAGGATTTGGAATATAACTGAAGGCTGTAGAATTCATGCAAGAAATCTTTACTGACATATGACACTGCATGATCCATCGTATGCTAGACTATCATCAAAGCAAGTCTATATTCATTTACCTGTGTTTAGTCTGGCACGAGGTTATTAAGGATAACTCTAAGTTCGGATTATTGCATTACATAATATTTCCATTTAGAGAGAACTTTTATCTCTGTAATATCATCATTCAAAACCATGTCTTTTGATAAGGTTTGAAACACCTATCACTGGTACCAGCGGAGCAGATAAGATTAACCCCGCTTCCAACATAAATGCAGGTTTAGCCTAGTTGAACTATAATAGGCTATTGATTTGCGGGACACAGTGGATGAAAACATTGGTTCATAAATTTGTTGATATAGTAATTGTGAGTTCGATCACTGTGTCGATCAGTCAGAACTTGAGCTCAGTGGAAACATGGCAAGCAATAAGTGAGCAGTGTTATAAATAAGAACTAGACAAGATATCCTTAGAAATGGACAGTGGGACGATAAGTCTACCCCCGAAGATCAAATAAAGGTTTCAGTTTGGAATTCTCTATAGGTTACACGGAACAACATCTACATGATGAAAGCCGGAGGATACAATGGCCGCTGTGAGAGCAACAACAACATCGATGAGAATAGTCCGCATGTAAACAGTATAAACAACTATAAGAAGTCGTTTAATTTCCATTGATCCAGAAGAGCCTTTGTAATAGTAAAAAAATAATAAGGGATAAGACTGATAGGATTGATAGGATTGTAATTATTTACACTATTTAAATTGTTCGAACTCAAGGACAGATGTCCCAGTGAATAAAAATGTTGGTTGGATCCAGCGACTTGACCCACAGAGTTGTGCGGTCAATGACTGGCTACTTCAGTGGGGAACAAAAACTTGGAGAGTTCCGTTAAAGGGAGATAACTGAGCACCCGGAAGTGGCATATTACGTGGAATTAGAACAATCTATCCCGGTGGACGAAATAAAGGGTTCGGTTGGAAATTCCAAATACCTGAAGAAGGCCGGAGCGTACAACGGCCGAAACGTCGTGAACATGGCAACACAGATGAGGGCAACAGTCCGAACAATGTAAATAGTGTAAATATGATTTCAAATATAATAAATAAACAAATTTCTATTATTTCCAAATTGAACCTAGAGACCGCAGAGATATTTTAGCCAATTGTAAATTCTGCAAAACCAACCAACATTTTGATTATGTTAAAATTCTGTATATACAAATAGAACGAGACAAAAGAAAACCTCGTCGGACTTTGGTGATTATACCGCTGTCGATATTAGCCAGCTTAGTTGTCGTTCATTCAAGTCTTGTTATTGATGTTGGACAATATTAGCAACTGTTCTTACACCTCAAAAGTAAGCTCGTATGTATATTACTCATGGATGGTCGTCTCCGCTTCCATTAGTAAAAATAATTACAATATTTTAGAAAGCTACATCTCTAAATGTTTCTTTTCTCCTTACATCTCAAAGGTATTGCGACTCCTTCAACACCTCGTGAAATTTGGTTACTACATGGATACCGATGACATCAAGCAGTTAATGGGGCCACTGTTGACCCTTTTGGATGGGCGACGGGACGTACCATTTCCAGAAGACACGGTAAAAAAGAAGAAAGGTATTGAAAACTCATAAATTATGAAGACTAAAATGTTTTCAAAAATTAAAGTTTGGGAATCATTGAATTATTTCGCTCTGTGCAAACGTAATATATTTAACGGCTCTTTCTCTGCATTGATCAAAGAAAAGATACAAAATAATAATAATAATATTAAAAAAACAAAGAAAAAACGAAATGCTTTCCTCAATCATTCTTAAAATATTCTTCTTTTTCATCTTTGCTTGTTAAAAATGATTCTGCTAAAACAGAATTAGCTATCAGATGATCCTGACACTTAGCAATTTTGTTTGGCTTCAAATGAAATTGAAATATGTTTTTCGTGGTTCAACTTAAGAGTTTGAGGATTTAAAAAAATTTCTGTCGTTATTGCATCTACGACAAAATAAGGAAGCAATGGAATGAGGCTTTAGTGTTCCCGCGCTTTTTTCGCTAGAACTGTAAACTAAACAGAAGTCTAAGTTTGTCCTTTTGGCCTCGATCCATGACAATGGTATTGAAGTGAACATTATTATTTGTCTAAAATCATTACTGCCATTGATTTTCAAAATAAATAAGAAAAGGATAATGTATCCTAACGAAACTACTGCTTTTAAAATGTGTTGTATTTAAAGCAGTAATGATAAAAACAAAATGAAGTCGGTTATGTTAGCATCTAGACACAACGAAAGATAAAATTTAAAAAAGGAAATCAAATTTAAGAATTCATATATCTTCAGTTTTTCTTTATGAAAATAATTTTTACCGGTGTTCGCTGCCTTTCGCTTGTCGTTTATATATATATATATATATATATATATATATATATATATATAATTAACAAATTGGAAACTTCAGAAAGCCATGGTAATATTTTATTTCGAAAATCGAGAATTCGATTTCGCTTCGTCAGACCTGGCGGTTTCAAAGTAATGAATCATTCTCGATTTTGCAAAATAAAATATTACCATGTCATTTTGAAGTCTCCGATTTGTTAATTAATTATCACTTGACCTCTCGGGATTTATATCCTCTCTGGAATTATCAATTAACTTTATCATATTTTTTCGCTGTTGTCTTTCGTCTCTTAACCGGTCAATATGCTTAATTTCAAAATCACTGATACCACTCTGGCACAAATATCTCTAGTTATTTCTATCCAGGGCAACTTGTTCGAAGTTAGTATCAGACACATTGACAGCTTACTCATTAACTTGTCTTTATAACTGAGCCACGGCCGTCCAAAGTCTTTTGTCCACTCTCAAGCTGGCTATAGTTGATGACCATATCATTACTGCTTTAAATACAATACATTTTAATAGCAGTAGTTTCGTTAGGAAGGTGGATACATTGCATTATCCTTTTCTTATTTATTTTGAAAATCAATGGCAGTAATGATTTTAGACAAATAATAATGTTCACTTCAATAGCATTGTCATGGATCGAGGCCAAAAGGACAAACTTAGTCTTCTGTTTAGTTTACAGTTCCAGCGAAAAAAAGCGCGGGAACACTAAAGCCTCATTCCATTGCTTCCTTATTTTGTCGTAGATGCAATAACGACAGAAAAATTTTTAAATCCTCAAACTCTTAAGTTGAACCACGAAAAAAAATATTTCAATTTCATTTGAAGCCAAACAAAATTGCTAAGTGTCAGGATCATCTGATAGCTAATTCTGTTTTAGCAGAATCATTTTTAACAAGCAAAGATGAAAAAGAAGAATATTTTAAGAATGATTGAGGAAAGCATTTCGTTTTTTCTTTGTTTTTTTAATATTATTATTATTATTTTGTATCTTTTCTTTGATCATGTCGTCATTAATCAATGCAACATGACTAGCTCAGCGATGTTGTGACTGCATCAGAAAATTCTCAATTCCACCAATGTTTCATTTTGCAAGAAGATCAGCATTGGACACCCTATCCTCGAAACTATAGCCACAGATCGGGCGGAGACAACTTTTGTGGAAGACATCCAGCTGATCGATAAGGGACCTATATTGAGTCCATAATTCTGAGCCGTACAACAGTGTGGTCAAAAAAGCTGGTCTGTAAACTCATATGTTGGTGTTCAATTTGATACGTCTCTCATTCCATAGGCGGTAGCGAAGTTTCTCAAATGTACTTGTAGCTTTAGTGATCCAATTTGTTATTTCGTCATCAAGGGATGCATTTGCATTCATCTTGCTTGCTAAATATGTAAATGACTTCAAACATGCACACACACAACCCCCACATATATATATATATATATATATATATATATATATATATATATATATAGCTAACCTTATCCTCAAAAATAACAACACACCATCTAAGTCAAAATTACAAAGAACGAATATTATCTATGAGTTCAAATGCCGCTTAAGGAACTGTGTTCCTGATCAAACTGGACTCATAAATAATTATATCGGTTACACAAACAACATGCTTATCCTGACGTCTTATGTTACACCTATCTGTCCACAGCTCCATTAGAACCCATTTAAACACACGCACAAATTTACCAGACTCCATTAGAAACATACTAGTAGAAATCACAAATATAATAACTTCATCCACCTGTAAAAAAAGATTAAAAATACTGGAAGCTTTAATAATAAAAAAGAAGAAGCCTACTCTTAACAATATTAACTACGAACAAAGACACAATGTGCTAACCTTATTCGGAAACTAAAAACATCCCTACCACACACTAAGACATACACAGAACGCACACACTCAATTAAGCTGAAAAATCGAATCATCCTTGATAATGGCTAAAGGTATAGCCGAAAGCGCCTGGAACTATAAAACATTTGGACAGTTTTTACACACCCTTTGTCCAGAGAAGAAAGCTCTTGTTCGAACACAAGAAAAATTAAATAAAAAGCTTAACCGTAGTACCTTGTCTGTCGTTTTTAATGAAACATGCTTATATATATATTATATATATATATATATATATATATATATATATATATATATATATATATATAAGACCCTATTTTTATTAATCTGAAGAGGTTCTTTCGAAAGACATAACGCATAAAGTTGATTTTTTTTTTTTACATTCCGTTGATGCGAATTTTTCCGTTTTTATTAATGGTGTTTTTTTTTTTTCATGATGGTTAAATTACTCTATTTCGTCAATTGATTTTTTTTTCGATAATGTTATTTTCTTCTATTCCTCCTCAGGTTACACGAAAGAGGCTCAAAAAGCAATACAATTATATCGAAACGAAGGCCGTTTTGAGCGCTCACCTGAAACCGAGGCTATTGTCAACGCCAAATTTCAGTATGTAGTTTTCTAATAAATTTCTTACTCTATATTTTAATTTTCAGTATAAATCAAGGGCGCCCAAACTCGCTTAATGTAAGAGCCACATGTAATAAAATTCAGATGTTTGCGAGCCGCAAGACATAGACAAAATTTATACATACGTTTTTGTTATATACACATGTGACCACTCTCACTTCCCGACCAAATCTTTAATTCTCTTACCCATGACCCCAGTTTTCTGACATTCCTCTGTGACCTTTGCTAACCGGAAATTTCTTTAATCCTCCTGCCTCCCAGTATTTCTTCCATCAGCACTAAAGAACAATACGTCACTCAGGTCTAAGCATTAAAATTAAGTTTATATTCTCAAATATTTTACAAACTACATTAATTAATGTTTTAATCCTCTGTGGTCTCAATTCATACCCAATAAATAATTATAGAGCTTGAAATTGTTCTTATTTACATTTTATACGAACGGTTAAGAAAAAAAGGGGGCTCAGACAACAATAGAAGCAAAAGAACAGCATGTGGTTCACGAGCCGGCGTTTTCCACCCATGGTATAAATATATATAATCCTTCGGTAAAGCACGAGCCTCAAGGCACTGAAAATTGTGGTTTCGTTAAAAAATTAAAACAAACAATCTGTAAAATGTTACTGGAAAATCGAAAATAATAAAAAAATTTTTAAAATTAGAATTAAGAAGTTTTGCACGTTTCGTCTATTCATATGCTTGTGAAATGAACGATTGCACAAAAGACGTCGTTTTTTATTTTTGGAGTTAAAAACGTACATTTTAGTAACACAATTCTTGATATTGACATAAGTGGAGGTGAATTATTTCCTTAGCAGCTATCGAGGCCCTGGAGGAATTAAAAAATGTTCACCCCAAGCAAGACAATAATTCCACGAAAACGCAAATGGTTGCTGGGTATGAAAATGAATGAAACGAATTTAGAAGGAATTAAATCCTAAACAAGAAACAACCTCTACTTACGTTAAAAAACAAAACAAAAAAAAACCCCCAAAAACGGAGTGACGTGTGAATCGAACGATAGCAATTATCTGAAATATGTTGGATGTATGAGATTTTATTACAAAGATTGATAGACTTAATGTTCGAAATGACTTTCTTGGCGAAAGAAAAAAAACTTTTTTTCTTGGTTGAGTAGTTTTGAGAAATATGTGAAATGTCGAACGAGACGCAAGAAAGTCTGTGTCTTAAGTGAATAGATTGGTTAATTTATTTGTATTCCCTGGATGAATGGGTAGCTCTTCATATATATACCGTACACAACAGATGCAAGACAATCCATATTAAAATTATTTTTTCCCCAATATTTCCAATGACAAATTCACAAACAAACAATTCTGCTATTCACTTAGTCAGACATCAATAAATTTTCCAAAAAAAATAACGAAAGCAAATTCATAATTAATATAATTAATAAAAAGTAGCATGTTGATATATAAAATTGTTAGGTTTACATGAAATATTTATTATTTACACTATTATATCCTGAATATTGTCTTCATCTTTATTGTTATCACAACGTTTTGGTCGGTGTAGTCTCCGACCTTCCTCATGTGTGTATCGATCTGAGTTAACCTACAGAGAATACTGAAATTAACCCTTTATTTAATCTACGAGGTAGACTGGCATCCGTTCAACTGCTCATATATAGGGATATTTGTCTAGTTGTTTTTTTTTATTTTATATTGTTCAGATATTGCTCGTTCGTTCTGGTACTCGCAAGTACACAGGGATTGAACTCAAAACCACTATGTCACCAAATTCAAAAATTAATGCCTTTAGGCCAATTTACCGTAAGACAGTTTACTATAGTAAACTTAAAGCATTAAGGTTTCAGCTGCTGCTGCTGCTGTCTGTCAGATTTTGACTGCTGCTGTTGCTCCTGCTCATGTTCTTAATTCCCTGTAGGTTTCTCAGATCGAGGAAGATGAGGATAATAGTCCGAATATAAATAGTGTAAATAATGATATCTCCTCATCCCAGAAATTCAGACAATAATAAAATCATTATTATTAAATAATTTTGAAATTTTGTAACATATCCTCTTTTCAAGCACTAATCGGCCATTTGCAATTCATACTTTTACTTTTATTAAGACGTTATATGAAAATGTTACATTAATGGATGCTTGTAAAAACAAGTTACTATGAAACGATTTTCTTTGGTAATGTTCTTTCATCATATACTCGATCTGTGTAAATGGAAATAACACCAACTGGAAAAACATTAATCGATTATTCCTTTTACTTTTATTCTTTCAGAGCCATGGAGGTGTTGGATTTGCTGTTTGCATACCAGAGAAATATCCGTCTAAAAGTAAGTGTCAATTATGTGTGGCAGAAATCTCTTCATTACGCCTAACCTGATAATTTGCTAAGTTACTGTATAATGATAACCTTTCTAAAGCATTCTTTCATTTACCATAATATAAAGTTTGCGTTTGGTAAATCATCGCCATTGCAATTGAATATTGCATTAACAGTTTTTGAAGAATAAAACTGATTTTTCCAGATACAAGTCCTGCTATGCAACCCATAGCTGTTGTAGATGATGGATTCACACGTTTCCGAAAAGTAGTTGCACATAAATGAATGTAACCAAACTTAGCTGGAAATCGAACACAGAATTCTCATTCCGACTCGCTATCCATTATTTTATGGATATAATGAGTTTTAATTATTGTGACCCTGTAGCTTTCAAATCTGAATTTTAATTTTTAATATCATGTGACGTAATTTGCATTTTATATTTCTTTTTAGGCCTTTGTGACAAAATTCAAACTTGCCGAAACTCAGGCAGGGAAGAGAAAGAAGGAATCCATCATGGAACAATTACTATACGAAACTTACGATCCCCAGGATAAATCTACGTGAGTATTCGCTAAGTAATAAGTATAATCCCCCCAAACCCTATCTACACAAGTAATTACTACGTAATAATTATGATCCCAAGAATAAACCCATAATCTAAGAGATATCTATGTGAATAATTGCTAAATAACACTCACGATCTGAAAGAGAAATGTACTTAAATAATCGTTAACTAATTCTGAAGTTCTCCTGAAAAAAAACCCGTGAGTAATCACCATATAACACTTTAGCGAAAGTTTCCTTCCAAAAGCTAAGCAAAGTATTAAGAAAGAAGAAAATAATGTTAGAAACAAAGAAAAGAGTACTTAACTGTTTTGTAATATCAATCCTCCTATTTAACATTGGATGAAGGCAATCTCCACACAGATGATGAAGAGACTTGAAGCAATATAAATGTGGTTCTACAGAAGAATGCTGAGAATAACACCAACTGGAAAAACATTAATCGAGGAAAAAAAAGACATATATAATTCACAACAGGAAGTGACAGTTGGAATTTCTAGAGCACGTCATAAGGAAAGAGGGATTGAAAAATGTTATTCTCATAGGAAGAATTGAAGATAAGAGGTGTTTCTTAACTTCAATTTGTCCCACATGAGTATCGCATTTTCCTATGAGTATCACAAAGACGAAAGCAACGGATAATCTACCCTAGTAAAATGAGTGAATGTATGATGGAACAGGGTTTCGGAAAAATGGCAAAGAGACAAAATTTATTAAGAGTTACAAAGGATCGGAAATTGTGGAGAGCGATGGTCGACAACACCCTTAAGAGACACGGTACATAGAAGAAGAAAAATAGTTTTTGTAAGTAGGGAAACAAACATCATAAAGTGGAACGTCTTGGGAACACAAAATACTGATACTTATACAGGGTGACCCAAAAAAACGGGAACTTTTTAACAATCCCATAAAACCAAGAGTGATGGAAGAAAAATATTTTATTCATAGTAATTGAAACCTTAAAACATGCCATTTAAGAAACAATGATGGAATTTTCATTTTTTAAAAATTACGTACTGTAGATGGCGTCCTCCTGTACGAATGCATTCTTGAAATCTGCTGTTGAGATTCCTCATTGACTGCTGCTAACGCACGCTGTTGTCCGTTCCACTGATCCATGGTTACTAAAATAGCGAAATGTTTACTTGCTCAAGGTCACTGTCTCGCAGTGTTGCCACTTGCTCATGTCTGGCAATATGCACTTAAAAAATTACCATTTTTTGGGGTCACCCTATATTAAGCAGATAATTCATTTTCATAGAAAATGTTAATATTATTTGAAGTTTGTTGTTTTGCTTAAATATTTATTAAGGATTAATTTAGGAAAATTTTCTTTTCTAATTAACTTTTAGACAGCTTATAAGCTTTTTTTTTTTAACTGAAAGGATAGTAATCAATTACTTTGTAGATTATTATTAAGAAGAATTTAGGTAGTCTTAAACAATTGTATAAACACTTTTACAGCGTATAGTTTTAGTTAACTGATTTATTTTCAGAATTACACATTACTATTACTAATGTCATCCAGGCTTAGCTTTGAACAAAGAAAATTCATCCTGAAATGCTACTGAAAGTAAGATAATGCAGTTGAAGTTTAAAGGCGGTAACGAAAAGAGTTCCATTTAGATGCATCCACGCGGCTTATAATCTAACGAAATAGAGGTAAATCTGAGGCTGATGGTACTTTATATAATGCGCACAAGAACCGGTGCATAAAACCACGAATATCAACCAGCCATTTTAAACAAGAAAGGGTGATGGAAAGTTTTCCTAGAAATGCAACAATGTCGATTGCTGCTTGTGATTCCATTGTGTTGAGTTGTCAGCAATGTCTGGATCATAACGTCCATCAATTTGAAAATATGGAATGCGTGTATTTATAACAAATACTGTCTACATATTCGTTATTGAAATTAAATATAGTTGGTACTAGTTGCTCGAATTATTTCTCGAGAAAGATTCAAAATGTGTATACATACACTCTGTTTATTAGCCTTATCAAAAATCAAATTTGCCTCATTTTTTGGTGAATGTGAAATTTTCTTTTTCAGAAAAGCATGCAAAAAACAAAAAGAAATCACAAAAGAACTTCGTGAAATGTTTCACCAGTCTGCAATATTTGACATTGAAACAACAACAGTTATTTTAATGGTAAGTAATTATTATATCAGTACACTGAAAATTAGACGAAATCAGTTTTTGATTATGTATATAATGGCCACGAATAAATGTCTTATTATTTGAAATGATTTTTTTTCTGTTTTGACATTTCTAGGATTTGACCAACTACAAATATGACAAGATGGTGATAAAATCGTTGGATATCATGAACAAAATGTATTCGTCGCAAAGTGATATGTTCAAATTCTCTTTAAAAACGCAGGTATGGTTTCCTATACCATAGTATTTTTTATTTAGATTTGTGCAGCTGTGTAACTTTTTTAAAAATGAAAAGAAAACTAAATATTTTCTTTCTAGTTTTACTTTATTTTATTACTGATGCTTTTATACACAAGTCGATAGCTAGAAGAAATGAGCCAACATTGGAAACAAAAAAAATGTCTGTTCTAGCGAATTTGTACACTACATCAGCACCTCTTTCTATGGACGTCACTTTCAGTTTGATAATAAAGCCGGGTACAAATCAGTAGCTAATTTACCATGACCCTCCCCTCCAATATTGTAAGTTATCTTTGGATTGTCACTTGTTACTTTTTAAAATTTTTATAGATGAAGCATTTATCATTATTATCAAAATAATAATAATAATAATAATAATAATAATGATAATAATTTTTGTCACATTATTATTGTTGCTTATTTACCACAATTCAACATAGTAACAGTAAAACGACTTCATCATGAAAAGTTCAAAAAGGTTGAAATCGTTCTCTTTGTAACTTGTATCGTTATTCGATGAAATATTGTTGAAGATTTCTGTAAAGATTTTAAAAAATCCTGTTATAATGCCTGAAAGTTTTGTAGACTGGATTATCAACGCATTTAAAACTTTTATCTATAAAAATACTAACACTTTCCTAGCGATAAAATTGTTTTCAAACTTGATCATAATTCTTCCCAAATTGCTGACACCATCAGTACAACACGGGGTGAAGGATCCACATTTGACTGAATGGTATGCTACTGGTTTCTGAAGTTCCACGGTAGGGATTTTTGAAAATCAAGGTGGTAGAGGATGTCTGTTTACAACTGACAATCAAAATCTTAGAATACTAGTCAAATAAAACCAACATCAAAGTGTCTGAGAAATGTCTCAGATAATATTTGTTAGTATTTCCACAAAATCGATAAGAAAATTGGTAATTTGATAAATGGTTTCCATATAAACTCAGTGAAAGTTCAAGTTCTGCATGGTT
>CAHIKZ030005605.1:435000-562500 GCA_903632075.3 Acanthosepion pharaonis
AGAGATAGATGTTAGTGTCGTGTATCCTATTCTACCCAATGGCTTACTGCCTGATCACTTATATATATATATTATATATATATATATCTATATACATGCCTTAGCTAAGTTAATTAGTCAGTTATTTACATCTCACTACAAAACTGCAAAGAACTTATCAGTATGTTGAAGACATAGCGGACTGTGCTGAAAACGTTATTATTATGTGTGAAGGATGTTGAAAATGGTATAATTAGTAAAACTTGTATCACTAAAACATTATTTATACTATTCGAACTATTTTCCTCATCTTTGTTGCCATATTTATCACAAGTTAAACGCTCCGGCCTTCTTCAGGTGTTTGGAATGTCGAATTGAACCCTTTATTTCGCTCACCGGGTAGACTGTTCTAGTTTCACGTGTCATGTCTAATGGACGTCAGTTATCAATTATCTCCTGTTAATTCACCTCTCCAAGTTCTCCACTGCCATAACCAGGTATTGAACTCACAACTCTTTGGGTCATGTCACTGGATCTAACCAACGCCTTTATCCACTGTGCCATGTGTCCTTAAGAACATTATTATCTCCAAATACATATTTTTTACAATCTCAAAATATTTTCTGGCTATAAATAACCTGAAAAATGTTGATAATTTGTAAAAAAAAAACAAATCAGTTCACTTGATACGGCAAAAAAATGGCAGTGTAAAATGCTCGCATTATATCAAAGAGTATAAAGTAAAAAAAGAAAACATTGTAAATGATTATTGGAATCTAATTTTTATTCTACCTAAAGCAATATATTTTCTTTGAATGTCTCGATTTATTAATGATAAGCTAACGTATTCTTGTCATCCCTCTTTTCAAGGTATCCTTAATATAGTATTAGACATCTTGTCTCAGGAAATAGACTCAAAATTGCAGGTAAGTCTTGTTGCATGTATTCTCACCATTATTCATGAACCTGATTTTAAAATGCTATTGATTTTGTATAAGTTTAATCGAATAGTATTCTGAATTTTTCTTCTAATCGGAGAGTATATCAGTTCATTTCAAATAACGACCATATAACAATGAAACACTGCTTACTGTACGATCACCTTAGTTAAACAGCTTCGAGCCTGATCAGTACTTAGATGAGTGACCGCTTAGGAATGCTGTAAGCTTGGATGTGCAGGTGGTATGGTTTACGGCCAAATCCTGTTGAAACACCAGCCTACGTACGGTCACCAAGGTTAAGCAGAGTCGAGAGTGGTCAGTAACTAAATGGGTGACCGCTTGGGAAAACCAGGCGCTGTAAGCGTGAATGGGCGCATGGTGATCTTTTAATCAGAGAACCGAATTTCAATTTTTGTTGAGTTCGTTATATTCACTTACGCCCAAGGCATGAATCCACTTCTCTCCCATCTACGGGTTAATTAGTAAAACTTGTATCACTAAAACAGTATTTACACTATTCGAACTATTTTCCTCATCTTTGTTGCCATATTTATCACAAGTTGAACGCTCCGGCCTTCTTCAGGTGTTTAGAATGTCGAACTGAACCCTTTATTTCGCTCATCGGGGTAGACTGTTCTAGTTTCACGTGTCATGTCTAATGGACGTCAGTTATCAATTATCTCCTGTTAATTCACCTCTCCAAGTTCTCCATTGCCTTAACCAGGCATTGAACACACCTCTTTGGGTCTTGTGACTGGATCTAACCAACGCCTTTATCCACTGTGCCATGTGTCCTTAAGGACATTATTATCTCCAAATACATATTTTTTACAATCTCTGGCTATAAATAACCTGAAAAATGTTGATAAGTTGTAAAAAAAAAACAACAAATCAGTTCACTTGATACGATCTCTGGGAGATTGTATGAGATTTACTAATTTTCTACGTCTGTTTATATCAGACAACTTTGTTATTGTATTTTGATTCTTTGGAAAATAAAGTATGATGAGTTATTCAACACTTTTGGATATAAATCTAAAACTCATTCATAATATTAACCCTTGGTGCCGTCGATAGCTGTGCTAACACGAAACACAAGTCATCGTGGCCGAGGGATTGGGCGTGCTGGTCTTTTTCAAATTGTTGTTCACGCTAGATAACACGATCTTTCCCAGAAACTGCAACATAGTTGCAGTATAAACCACAGGTGGGCTGTTGAATAAACACAAATGCGCCTGAGCAAGCGTTAGCAATAGGGATTGCTAACCGCCCCAGTAATGGGTATCCTCGAATACGAGTGAACAGATATATATATATATATAAAATTCTCTCTGTTAAGGTTTAATCTCCCTCCTCCTCATACTTACACTTTCTCTAAATTCTGTTTTTTATTTCGGGAGTTGGTTTTTTCTGTTTTCTTTTTTGAATTTGTAGTTCTGATGAATTGGATCGTATTTACGATTCAATGGAATAAATTATGACCATGGAATATTAGTGTTTAAGCCTTTTTTTATATATATATATATATATATATATATATATATATATATATATATATATATGTAGTCATCAACAGACAGACTGTTTCGCTGAATCACAGTCCCTCAGTGTGGCTAGACGACCGATTGATTTATTACACACAGAAAATGACAAAATCTAATCACTTTTCGCACAACAATAACAACATTTTTCTTTCTTTCTCAGGGAGTAATAATTACTATTGTCATTTAACATTGTTGTATTTAGAATAATTCAAATCTTAAATAGTACTTTCCGCAATATGATATCTGAAGATAATACTTATCGTGTGATATTTCAGGATCAGTACAAAGACGTGAAAACAATCTTGCAAAAGACACTGTTTTTATTGAGACTGCTGCTTAGAGAAAATAATAAAGTTCAAAGTATCATATTTGAGAAACTTGATACTTTGCTTGATGTGAAAGGCGTTGAATCTGATTTAGCCTTGGCATTAAAAGAGGTAAGTCTTTCATGTGAATCTCTATCAGTGAAACCTTTCAAAATATTATGTACAAAACCTGTAATTACTTCAAATTGATCGAATATCTAACCTTCATTAAATTGAGATTTTTTATGTTTACTTATTTTTGCATGGCAGGGACATCGTTAGTGATGAACAAATAAGATTGTAGCTTTTAGGTAAACTGCTCACGTGGACGTAATATTTAGGCACTTAACTTCGGAAATATAATATTCAGTGGTAATTACTCTCTAGAACTACTATTAACTACTAAATGAATTAACTTCTATTTACACTATTTATATCGTTCGGACTGTGGATCCTCGTTTTTATTGCTATATTCATGATGTTTCGGCCGTTGTACACTCCGACCTTCTTCACCTATATCATTTGATGAAAGCCGGGGCGCACAACGGCCGAAACGTCGTGTATATGGCAATAAAGGATGAGGACAACAGTCCGAACGATGGAAATAGTGTAACTAGTATCAATATGTCATCTCAGAAATATAGTTAACTTCTAGAATTACAAATTTGTTTACTTTTATATATGTAAATATCTCGATGTGCATAAATATCACTGGAAGATGTACACCTCTACATATCAGACTAATAGTAGATAATTGAATGGCAATATGGAAAAATGCCTGCTTTATGCGTTTCCTCTTTTGAAACTTCTCTCTAAAAAGGGTTTTATTAATGGAATCTTATATATGAAAAGGAAAGACGAAATATAATGAACCTCGGTTTCACTTATATAACAACAAATGCTAGAGATACAGGTGTAATTAGGTTTAAATCTATTTTGAAAAAAAATTTGGCATAGATCCGGCATCATTTAGTTCTATATTGCTTTTGATTTTTTTTTTTGTTAGAAAGCAGACATATTGTATGATCCTGGGCATATATTTATCGGGAAAAATTTTGAAATTAGTACACTTTCAGTACGTTTTCACTTTAATGAATTATTTTATCTTTTAATTATAGAATAACTTTTTTATTAATTAAAACTGCATTCCTGGAATTTTAATTATGTTCCGACTTACAATGAATGACTAATTCATCGAGTTCATTGCTTTGTAAAATAGCTCTTTTGTATTTCTATAAATGTTTTATTTTACAAATATCACATGTGTGTGTGTGTGTGTGTGTGTGTGTTCAGGGATGGATTTTTCATTTATTAATCCGACATTTTTAATCTATTGCTTAAATGTTATTTTTAGTGAATGTCCATA
The DNA here is from genome assembly GCA_903632075.3 of Acanthosepion pharaonis. Taxonomy (NCBI): domain Eukaryota; kingdom Metazoa; phylum Mollusca; class Cephalopoda; order Sepiida; family Sepiidae; genus Acanthosepion; species Acanthosepion pharaonis. The sequence continues at coordinate 439,136 of CAHIKZ030005605.1, forward strand.
TTTGAGTAGATGCTCTGTTGCTTTTTTTCTACTGAGAGAAACATCTACTAAAATATATATATATATATATATATATATATATATATATATTGGAAAAAACTATGACAAAGTGGAAAAGGTTTTTTGTGTGATATATTTTCGTCGTTTAGGACTTCAAATGACTGAAGTGATATTTACTTTAATGCAACAACACATGCACATGAGGGGAAGGGGAGCTGAGAATTTAAAATTTAAAATTCATTTTTTTAAATGTATGTTTTGGGCATATTGTCTAGCCAATTTAATTTAGTTTATTTTTTATTTTTACATTACTTTTGTTTTTAAATATGCCACATTGTGATCTGACAAGGAAGGTGACGTGCTTTAGGAACATGACCGCAAATTTACTGTGGATAATCTAGCGATTAAAGCACTTTCTAACCATTTTCTTAAATTTAAAAATTCTAAAAAAAACTAACGACATTTTTACTTCTGTATATAAATGCTTGTTTTAACATAAAATTATTACATTTGCCTTGATGAAGCCCATCATAGGATGAAATGCGTCGGCTAACTAAGTTTTCCTTTTTTTCTTTATATATATATATATATATATATATATATATATATATATATGTGTGTGTATATGTATATATGTATAATCTGATTATCCTATAAACTCTTTTTCTTTTAGGTATTTGTTGCAAATCAAGTCACTTGTTTGAAGGTGTACTCAAGGCAGATCCAAAAGATAGTGCTGCTCGCCGCTGAGCACCAGGAAAAGGCGCCAGAATTTCTTGATCTTTTGAAGGTTTTGGTCAAAGTCCATGGGCTGGACTTAACATTGAAACGAAACCAAACCCTTGTTATGAAATATATAATGCAAAATTTCAAGAAAGCTGCTTATGTGCTGGACCAATCGAAAGAAATGAAGTAAGAATTCTTTTCTATTCTTGTCTAGATAGCTGCCCAGTTTACTCGGACATGTCTTTATTTAATACATGTTTTATCTGAAGTCATCGAATAATTTGTTTATTGATAAATATCCCAATTGATAAATTGTTTTCGACAAAATAACTGAAAACTAAATGGGATCAATTTCAAAATCATTTTCAACGAGTGATGCAAATTATTTAAATCGTATTTTTTAATGTCATCTTTTCATCGATATCGATATATTTATTTTCGATGAGAGAGTTGATAATTAACAGGTTCTGATTTCAAAATAATTTTTAACGAATGATACAAATCATTTTAATAATATTTTTCTAATGTTATCTATCTACCAATCAATATATTTATTTTCGACCAGACAGCTGAAAGCTAAATGAATCAATTTCAAATTAATTTTCAATGTACTGATGTTAATCTTATTTTTTTTAAATATTTTATTTATTGATCGATCTTTCAATCAACAAATTATTACCGGAGAAATAGCTGAGAATTAAATAGAACTAATTTCAAAATAATAATTTATTGAGTGACACAAATGATTTTAATTGTGAATCAACAGCGAATTCGTAAAAACTGAAATGATCCAACCAATAAAATGTTGGTGACATAAATATATTTTTAATACTTTTTTCTCAATGGAAAATTATTACAGAAGCATCAGTCATGCATAAAAGAGGTACATTTATATAAAGAAATATAAATGCATGTAAATAAATTCATATAAACAGTAATACAGCTTCATTGTACCTTTTCTATGAATACTTTCATGGTAATTGTTCAAATGAAATTTCCTCTATGGTACCTAGGCTTTGTGAATTTAAGCGCAATACTAGATTAGCGGAAAGGTCTCATCATTTTAAAGCTAAAATGGCTAGATGTATCCGTAAGTTCTATGCTAACAATTTTTTACCGCACCTCTCATTGTGGAACACTCTTCTGAGTTCCTCTTTTCCTTGATCTTAAAAAATTAAATGCAGTGTCAATCGCTATCCACCGTCTTCTTAATTCTTTTATTGTCCCCTCTGTCACTTTAATAGTGTTTTTCTCCTCATATTATCTACACTCAGTAACCCCATGCGCCTTAGTGTCTTTATTACCTTGATTGGGGTGAAATGTTTAAACAAAGAATTTAAATTAATATGTCTTTATACTGTTTTAGTGTTTTTTCTTTCGTTTTATACCCAACCAAGCATTTTGTCCAATAAATAATTTTTTTGTTGCATGTTCACATTATGCAAAATTACAAATGACAAAATTACATATTTATCAATATATTTATCTGTTTATCTATATTTCTTGCAGGGAGCGTATTTTAACCAACCAAACGGATCGAGGTCAACTGACATATTTAGTTTGTCTCGTTGACTTACTTGCAACATGTGCTGAGGTCAGTTTTCTAAGAGCAGCAACGCTCCATCTTGCATGTTTGTTTCGAACTAATGTTAACAAGATAAAGCCAAAATAGCTCGCTATTAATTTCATATAAAGCTTAGACTATTGCCCTTTGAGGAACCAAATTAAAACTTTAAATGAAGAGACAGGGCCCAAAGAATGTGAGTTTAATACTTGGTTAAGGCGGTGGAAAACTTGGAGAGGGGAATTAACAGGAGATAACTGATTAGACATGGCACGTGGATCAGTAAGAATAATTATGAAAAGTCTTATTTATTGTTTGATAGCCTGTCATAGTTTTGATATCTAAATTATAGAAGCAGTGTATCAGTTTTAATTTACCAGAGTTTCCGAAATAAAAACATAATTTATTTACACTATTTACATTATTCGGACAATTTTCCTCATCTTTGTTGCCATATTTATCACAATGTTTCTTCAGGTGGCCGGAATGTCGAACTGAACCCTTTATGTCGCTCGCCTGGGTAGACTGTTCTAACGCCTTTAGTTAGATCCAGTGACAGGGCCCAAAGAATGTGAGTTTAATACTTGGTTAAGGCGGTGGAAAACTTGGAGAGGGGAATTAACAGGAGATAACTGATAACTGACATCCATTAGACATGGCACGTGGAACTAGAACAGTCTACCCCAGAGAGCGAAATAAAGGGTTCATTTTGACATTCTAACCACCGGATGAAGGCCAGAGCGTACAACGGTCGAAACTTTTTGATAAATATGGTAACACAGATGAGGACAATATTCCGAATAATGTAAATAGTGTACACAATACCTCATCCCAGGTATATAGACAGATACTGCATTATTTATTTATTACGAGTCTGTCTGATTTTATTATTGCTCTTTGCTTTTTATGCCAACTCCGGTATTCTACGACTATTACGTAAGTATTTACTATGGTACATAGACATTTTAAATTTATGTGCTGTACCATACTGGCGTCGATATTTCATAAATTTAGAGTTGAGCTGGCAAGATGTAACTGTAAATTCTCTGCTAACAATTTCTTTTCTCTCATTTTTCGCTTGTAGAACTCCCTTTTCGGCTCCATGCTTTCCAGCAAACTTTGATTTTCAAAATTTTAAGTGCAATGTCAATCGCCATCTACTGTACTCCTGATTACTCTTTCAACTTCCCGCTCCTTATTAATGTTTCATTTCTTAATTCTTCCACGCCCTATAATCCATTGTGTCTTGGTGGCCTTATTACCTTGCATATAGGGAACTGATTAAAAAAGAAAAGAAAAAAAATAGCATGGACCAGAAAGAGAAAAGAACCTCTTGTTAAGATTTGAACAAAGACAAAAGGTACATATTCAAATATCGCTGGTGACTGAATATTTATTTCCGATCAACAAAGTTAGAATCGTAAAATAACGATGTGGTAGTTGCTATAAAAAGCAACAGAAATCGCATAAAAATAATTATAATAACAAAAATATACATTTGATTTTCAGAACATTCGAACAAGAGGAATATGATAAAAGAAAAGCAACTCAAAAATAAATCATTGTTCTTTATATAATTAACTATACAATGTAGTATTTACAATGTATGATTCTATTAATAAGAGTAGCCAGTTTATCAATGGTACAATCAATAGCTCGTATATCGTTTTGTTTTCTTGTTTACTCAGATTGTAATCATGTTGAAATGATTGAAGAGAGATTAATTCGGCTGTTTTGTTTGCTCATCTCTCTCTCTCTCTTTCTCTCCCCCCCTCTCTCTCTCTATCTCTGTCTAAGTTGATCGATCCTAGCAATCTCTGAGTTTGCTTTTGTGTTGAAGAGGAAAGTAACTCTGAACAACAGACTTACAGTAATTAATATTTAATCAACCAAGAATGTACTTGATTGCTGTTTGATTTTCATATTTTTTTCCAGAAATTTTATTAATCTTTTAAAATTGTGATCGATAACAGTTTTTATCTAAGTGTTACTTAAACGTTATTTTTAGTGAATATATTAATGAATATGAGTAGATGCTCTGCATATTTTAAACAGTGTCCATTTCCTCTACCGGTCTACATATACCAGGAAAGGAATATCCTGCCGGATGTACATTTTTAAAAATATCTTTTTTCGAGAGTGTAGACGAAATAGATACTGTTTAATATCCTTTACTTAAATACAGGTATTCACGAAAAATGATGTTTGAAGTAATGAAAATATGTCGGATTAAAAAAAAAAAAGAAAAGAAAGAAATAGGAAAATTTGACATGACGGCCTTCTTCGTAAGCTTCAAGGATACGGCATTGCAGGATGATTATTTGACTTAATACTCATCATTACTGTCAAACCGTGAAATGAAGGTCGTCGTAAACGGATTCCCCTCCGGTTCCTTTCATACAAACGCTTGTAGTCCCCAGGGCTCTATCCTGTGTCCTACAATGTTGCTGATCTTCATCAATGATCTTCCTGATGTCATCAGTTCCCAAGTAGGCATCTACGCAGACGACACTACAATTTGCTCCTGCCTCAGGAATAACTCTAACATCGCTGTCAAAACTAACCTGGTTGTTGGTCTCGAAAAGTACCTCCAATCTGTGGTTGACCGGAGCAGGAAATGCCTTGTAAACTTTAATTCCTTCAAAACGAAACCACCATAGAGAACCCACCCTATCTCCCATTACACTAGCTGATGCCCAACTCCACGAGAGCGCCTCCCCCTGCCTGCTTTCCACTGACTTGAGGTGGAACAACTACATTGAATAAATAGCATCATCTATCTCAAGGGAAGTTGGTTCTCTGTGTCAGAAGATTTTTCTCGCCTGAGTCTATCCTTCAAATTTGCAAATCAACCTTTCGTCCTTGCATTAAATACTACTGCCCCCAGTGTTCATCTCGAGGTCCTCGACAAAATCCAGAGGCGGATATGCAATGTGATAGGTTTTAATCTGGCATCTCGTCTACAGTCACTCTCTCACAGACGTACTGTGTCTTCCCTATGACTTTCTGCAATTGCTCCGACGAGCTACTTTCACTGGTTCCCAAACTGCATGAATTTAAGTGTGCTACTAGGTTGACATCTCGGTCCCACCCTTTCATTGTCGAAACGGCTAAATGTAGCCATCTCTACTTCAACAGCTTCTTATCTCACACTTCCCGTCTGCGGAACTCCTCCGCTCTTACTTGCTTCCCTGATAGATATAACCTTCAAATATTCAAATGTAATGTCGATAGACGTCTTCAGTTGTCTTGATCCTGATCTCCGTCCTTCTCTGTGTCCTTTCTTCAAAAACCCTTTTTACTCCTTCTCTCACTCTCTTTGCGTGATAGTGGCACTCCCGCCTTGCCTGGGGTGATATGTGTAAAAAAAGCTCTTTAGAACTATGTGTGTACTAAATTTGGTATACCATTTTGCAATTGCTTATGCAGTTTCTAGCTTTCGTAAAAGAGCGTTGGAAACTTTTATACTGATTTTCAAGTTTATTACAGTTTATTACAGTTTATTATTTATAAAATATTACTTAGAAGAAAGCTACTGCCTCTGGTTGGTAGTAGCTTTTTTCTAAGTATTATTTTGAATATTGATAGTGATAGCGATGTAATAAATATATTAAATCATTAACGCCAGTATTAAATGAATATATCACACAATAAGAACCAAAATATATTGGTGATACAAAATTTTTGTTTGTAATTGACTTACAGATTCTTTGGTAGGAAACATGGTATTATCAAGTGTAAATATGTGTCCGAGGAACGATGTGCTGACATTGACACTTAATTTTAAACTGATCATAGTTTGTTTATCTGTTCGCTTTTGCATAATGACGTAAAAACTAAATTGATGGGTCTTATGGGGCCAATATATTTTATGCAATGACCGTGATCGAAAGGGAATCATTTCTTACTTCTTAATTACTAAATCGCCAAAAAGTAATAAGAATCCATTATTATCTATCTATCTATCTATCTATCTATCTATCTATCTATCTATCTATCTATATATAAATATATATATATATATATATATATATATATATATATATATATATATATATATATATATATATATATATATATAAACCAAATGTTATTCACTGATCATGTGGATATCTCGACTGAGCGTTGAGGAATCGCATCCGTTCCTCAGGAGACTTGATAACTAATATAACATTAGTTTTCTTAAAGAGTGGTAGTGATACCCCGAAATTCAGTGTAAACATCAATAAATTTAGTGAATAAATTTATTTTAATTATTATTAATGACTACTCCATACCCATCACAAAATTACTTAAAAACATAATCTCCTAGAATTACACTGGTCAAAAGTTCTTTTTAGCAAAATAACAACTGTCAGAAGCGTTGAGGAATGGATCATTTATGATTAGGTTCGATGCAAACGGAGCTGGAAACAAGTTTGTGAATGTTCAGAACCCATAATTAAATGATGGTGTTGATGTTCTCTTGGTGGAATTGCAGATGTTCTCTTGGTGGAATTGCAGATGTCCTCTTGGTGGGATTGCAGATGTCCTCTTGGTGGGATTGCAGAGGAATAATTCACTTGAGCTTCTTCCAGTCGTTGTGTCAACTCACCAATCTCAAAGCGGCTATTCAAGAAAAACAGCCGATTTTGGAAAGTTACATTAATCTGATTTGAAACAAATATTACTTACTTATAGCTTAAAATCAAGTATACAAACATTTCTTAACCACGGAATCTTCTTTTTCTGACGTGTTAATAGATTTATTTACATACGATTGACAGCCGAACGTGTTCATATTTAAGTATGGTGAACATACAATAAAGTTTTTTTTTCGCCGTAATGGGGGACAACTCTTAAAACTAATGACCTTACAATGTTAGATTTATCGATTTGTACATCCATACCTCAGAAATTCTTCACTAAATCATAAAAAAACAAATCGAAATTCTTTTAACAATATTCGGTTTCGTCAGATTGTAATAGGCTTTACAATATATGATTAGTATAGTTTTACTTAATAACTATATTTCCTAAGAATTATCTCATTGAAAATGAATTTTAAAAGATTTAATTTTTTTATAAATTATTTAATTTAAAATTGTGGAAAATGAAAACAAATCTTGTAAAAATTAATTTTTCGTCTTTATTATATATTATTCATAAATGCGATTAAAATCTTCCCTTGGTTTTATTGCATTTTTTTTTTAATTTTTCGATTCAGAACACATTTTCGGAAAGACTGGGTCTGATTTTGCAAAAAAAAAAAATCGGTGATATAAATTCGTCAAAGAATTCTGTTTTTAACTAATATGGTCACTAAAAGTTATCTCGATTAATTTCTCAAGTTTTCATAAAATTAAGTAAGGGTATTTTTAACAAGATTTTCTAATAAAGAATTTCAAAAATAGTTTCATTCAATTATGAATAAGTTCTGAAAATTTCATTAAAATCCGACAATTATTTGATTTTTGCAAGAGTTTCTAAATTAATGCATATGTCACCGCAAAACAGATGCCAACATTTGCTATTCTAATAAAACCGCTGACGCAAGAAAAACCAGATTTTTATTCAAAATTTCTAAAAAGTAGTAAAAAATTTAATTAAATAATCAAAAAATACTTTAATCTTCCTCTTAATAATAACAACAATTTTGACTATAATCTATATTTTCATTACGTTTGAAGTATGTTTTCATCACGGTATGCCGATTTTTTAGTGTTTTCGTGGAGGTATCTAATATAGACAAAGTGTTGCTATGAGTTGTTTCCCTTGCACATAAGATACATTTTGAAGATCAAGCTGGTGTCATAGATAAACATGGAACTTTACCTAACGGCTCTTTATAGATGAAGGCGATTTTTGCAATCATTCGAATTCTGACTCGTCTATTATTTGGAAAGATTTTGTGGGTATTGAACATTTTCCTTCACTCTTAACGTGCTTTTTCTTTAAGGTTTTGAAGATGATATAGGCAAATATTGAAATTTTACTTCCCTACATGCTTTTTAATAACATCATTTCGGTATACTTCTGTCTGATAATAATTAATTGATTTCTTTCTTTCTCCCTGTCTTACAGATTTCTATTGTTTTTCTTTTAACAGGGAGAAAATAAATTTATAGATTCGTTGTGTCAAACTATCCTTCCTATCGAGGAGCTGATATGGATCCTGAACAACCGAGATATTTACAGTAATGTGAAAACACCTTTTCTAAAGTTTCTCTTCGGTGTCTACGTAAGCCTTGGTGAAGATGGTGCTGAGACAATGAGTTCTGATTTACAGCATGACAAGTATGTTTCATTGTTTTTAGCTTAATACAATGCGTGAATCAAAGAAGCGTTTCATTTGGTTTTTAAGAAGAATGATTTTTTTTAATTCAGTGGTTTGTTATTCGCTATTTTTTTTTTTTAGTATCGAATGTTTTTTGTTGTCAAGATTCTCTTCCCGCATTTTTGTTTGCATTTAATTAAAACTATTAAAGGCTATCGAAAAAATAACCACCAGGAAGTTTATTTAATTTTATACACAATGTCTGTCTGAAAATGATTCTGTCAGTATTAACGAAAACGTTGCCTACACAGTAGCACCTTAATCCAATTTAAAATACTCTCTTTAAAAATACAAGAATTCACCTATCTTTCCTTTCAAAACAGTCTCTTTAGGATTGCCATCGGCCGTATCGTCTCATTTTCCTTCATCTCACCAACGGTTTGAAGTTCATTTCCTTTCAACATCGATTTTAACATTGCAACAACGCCAATCTTAACATTTTCATAAGCCATTCACTTGTGAGAAAGGATTAAACATCAAATGCAAGAAGACAGCAAAGGAAACAGCCCAACATGCAAATTATAAATTAGAAATGCCAAAATCAAACAAGTACAAAAGCGTAAATATCTGCGAAGTGCTTTAAAAATGATGGCAAAAGCGACACTGAAATCTGAAGACGCATTTGGGATGGTGAATGGTGCCTTCCAAAATCTAAGCAAAATATAAAGAAACCGGGAAATTTTCGTTAGAAACAAAGAAAAGCGTACGGAATTGATCAATTGTCCTTAGTGATAGTGAATGCTGAACAATCTCCTTACAGATGAAAAAAGACGTGAAGCAACAGAAATGTGGTTTTACAGAAAGATGTCGAGAATACCATGGAGCGATCGTGTGAGCAACAATGAAATTGTAGAATAAATGGAAACAAAAAGGACACATACTTAACATCGAAAAGAGAGAGTTGAAATTTCTAGAGTGCATAATGAGGAAATAGGACTTGGAAATTTAATACTCACAGGGCATATTGAAGGCAAGTGTGACAGAAGAAATCAACGCGTAACTTACCTAGCGTGTTTGTGTAAATGGATGGCAGAATAGGATTTAGAAGAGATAACAAAAGTACAAAATTTATTAACAGCTACAAATTGCAGTAAATTGTGGGGAGCCATGACCACTAACGTTCTGAAGAGACAGGACACACAGAAGAAGAGAAGAACGTCACACTGAAACATTAGCGAGATTCAAAATGGATAGTTATTTTCTGGACCGTACCCATAATTCCGAGATAATCATATCACCACGCTCTCAATCATCGACTTCCTTTGACTGCAATATGCAAGCGTTCAACATTTACTAGGGTTTTACTTTTTTAAAGAACTTATAGAACGTTGTTCACTTTCACCATATTCTCCAGCAAAACAGGAAACGTCAGTATCAAGATTCTATCTGAGTCTCTCATTTAATCATTTCTGAAATTCTTCTTAATCATTCGAACAATTCTCATGGAGAATTCTCCAAGTTTCAAGGAAAACCTGATGTATTTACTGTAAATCCATCTGTTACACACTGCCAAAATTCACTCCGTGGCATCATGCTGTCTACCGAGTAAGGCAACGTGGGATTATATGTTTACGTATATGCAGTAAAGTTCCATTTTGTTACTTACCTAGTTACACCAATACTGCACGACCGATTCTAGAGATATTCAAAATGGCTGGGTGCTATTCGGACAAAGCTTGGATTGAATACAATATATTTTTAATGCCATATCTATTCAGAACATGGGCGATCATGACTCTCCACAGATTCCTTTTACTTATGATTTATGAAACCCCATGAGAGTCGTCTCTTGGTGTTGATTTGTGTTCGCTTTTATATATACATACGCTCTTTACTTGATATTGAGATTTTTACCCATAAATATATAATACTTTAAAACTATAATTTTATCATATATATAATGTATCATAATCACAATTTCAAGTTTCTTGAAGAGTAGTTGGGATACCGTAAAACTCAGTGTCGAGTCATTAATAAAATAAGTAAATAGATTTGTTCTGTTATTAACATTAATGGTCTATCTCTTAATATCAAACACTATATTTTCAAAATTTGCTCCACTTGAAAACATAATCTTTTAAATTTACTTGAGTCAACCGTTTATTTTTGATAAAATAAAATCTGTTCTCTCTCTCTCTCTCTCTCTCTCTCTCTATATATATATATATATATATATATATATATATATATATATATATATATATATATATATATATAATAGAGAAGGGACAAATAGGAAAGTTTATAAATATAACATGTTTCGCCTTTAATCTTCATCAGAATGTTTTTTGGAGGGATGCGATATGGAAGAGAAAATTCCGTTATCTTGAGTTCTGTGTAGTTTGTTTTTCATTATTCGGGTAAACCACATGTGTTTTGTTTGGGGTGTTAGTGGATGTACGTCTGGATTCTTGTAGCTGTTTCTGTATTAGTCTGGTAGTGTCTGGGTGTTTAGATTCAGAAGATGTTAGTTAGATACTGACTTACTTAGATGTTTATGTATCATATTTCTTGTTGGTCTTGTGGGAGTTGGTTGCATCAGAACGCATGTTGGTTGGAGTATATTTGGTGTGTGCTTTGGAGTGAAAGACTTCGGCATATATATATATATATATATATATATATATATATATATATATATATAGCGTTTGTCTCTGACGATCGCAAATAGCGGGGTCACAAACTCACATCAATCCAACTAAATATGTTAGCTCTATCACTGATAATGAGCGCTTTTCAATAAGTACCCTTTGCATATATAATATATAAATAATATATATAAAAATTCCATCTATATATTTATATTTATAGACATACACATTTTACACACACACACACACACACACACATATATATATATATATATATATATATATATATATATATGAGGTGTTGCCCTTGCACGTCAGGTCAGTAGGGTGCCCGACATGATGAAACTTGAGTAACAAGTTCTTTATCGATGAAGACACAACTATAGTTAAAGAAAATCATTTGTACTTTATGATTTGAAATAATAAGTATCAATCTTATTTAAATAAAAGTTAATATTTTTAACAGAAATGTGTGGGAATTTATTGCCAATGCTGTCAATGATATCAACAATCTGACTGATGCTGTGAATCGTCACTTGGACAGGGCCGCTGACCTACTCAAGTCACCACCTCCATTAAGGTAAGTAAGAAAGACTTCCCAGTAATAAATAGCAGAACACAGACATGGAACAGCTAGGGGTGATTCTTGTCCGGTTAAATATGTAACTACTAAACGGTCTCTTAATTCAGTAGAGATATACTGGCTCTTTATAAATACGAGAGATGGGGGACCTTATCAATCACTCATTGCAAGATCGAATGTAACTTTACGCTGTGCTGTATTGAATAGCGGCTTGGTTATGAGAAAGAAGAGAATAGATTTCGAATTCCAGTCGAGTTCATTACATTCGCTAACACACAAATACTCTTGAGAAAGGTATGAATCCATCTCCTCTTACGGTTATAGGTTAAATACGACTTGTGTCCGGAAAAATCATTGCTATTCTTTATAAAATTGTTAATGCATTATTACTTTGCAAAATAAATACATAAATGGAACTTAGAATACCAAATATATCTCTTTCGGCTTTAGATAACCCAGAAAATCAATCAAACAATAATTTCTTGCTACTGGAGTCTGGGAAACCACTGTGAGTCCCAGGGTGCTTTTTCCTCTAGATAACGAGGGGTCATTTAGGATTTTGCCAAAGAGGACATATCCTTTATTAAAGACTCTCGAAAATCTAGGCTAGTAGACGACAATGGTACTGTTAAAAATAAAAACAGATGCTTACTCTCAAACACATATAACGAGTATAGTAATATGAAACAATTTCAGATTATAAATAAAAATCGATTAATTCCTTAGAAATTAGCTTAAGTTTCGGATACGAAATGAAGTTTTCAGACATGAGCTTCCACAGAACTTAACGTGAGATGTGCTTTCCTTCATGAGAGTAACTGAACTTTGCATTGCGTATATATATATATATATATATATATATATATATATATATATATATTCAAATGTAAGGAGAACGAAAAGACTATAAAAACGTTCATAGCATTAACTTAAACGAGGTCTTAATACCAAGAGAAGAAAAATAATTATTTATTATAAAGATGTTACATACAGACAAACAAGTACTCACGGTAAAGATGCATTTTTGTTTCGATGGGAATGCATCTTGACAAGTGAATAACAAAGATGGTTACCAGACATCTTTGTCGTGAGTACTTGTTTGTCCGTATGTAACATCTGTATAATATATATATATATATATATATATATATATATATATATATATAAAACTATGTGTTATAAATTTTCAAGAAGTGCCACTCCAGAAGAAAAGATAATGATTCTTATCTGGATATGTGAAGCCTGCTGAGGCAAGATGGCAGGAAAGGTGTAAGATACTACAGAATTTTGGTAGGTTATAAGAAAATCATTGCGTTGAATATTAATCATGGGGATAAAAGTTAACCTAATCCATTTACTGCCTATGTTTCTGTCACTGACATGTTTTGGCCAAGAACGGATATTCCAGAAACTACAGCGCATTGCTGGAAGGTCAGTATTAATCACAACAATATATGGAGAACAAAGTGAAGACAAGTGACGGATTCTAAAATGACTATTGGTGCTAAAAATAGCAAAAATTTTACTTGACCCCATTTCTCTCTAAACATATTAATACCTAAGTCAAAATTGTTATTTTCTTTCTAGTGCCATTGCTGATGGCCAAGACACCAGAGCATCTGTGCATGGAAACCTTTATTATTTCCTTGAAGGAGTTTTGCCTTTTTTCCAAGTACGTAATATTTCTTTATTTTTGAAGTTTTCATCTCTTAAAAGATTATTAATAATTAAGCTATCAAATCACACTAATATCCTCTTCGGGAATCACCATCAGATGCTTCATATTGTTCTACTTCTCTTCTATCTATATCGAGATAATTTCAGCTATAAAATACTATTCTTCCTTTTAAAGGCCACCTAACCGTGCTCACATCCACTGTTTGGTCGACGCAAGCGTTCAGGAAACATTGATGAATATCAATGAGAGCAACCTTTTGCCAAACAGAGAAATGAGATGTCCAATGGCACTTTTCAAAATGATTGCTTTTAAATAAATCTATATTTAGAATTCAATTTTAGAAGACGTTATAAGTTATACATTAGATACGAGATAAATTTTTGCAAGGAAAGAAAGAACAGAAAAATAGGGCCTGCGACAATCGCCGGCCATTGTGTAATGGGGGTCGGGTGGTGTTATTTTTGCTGGCTGCTTGAAGTCAAATCCCTTACTATGAAGATATCTATTTTGGTTCGTTGGTCGATAATTAAATGTGTTATTTATCATGGACTCCTTGTGTATTAAAATGTTCGTTAACATTTTAGATGATCACCATAAAATAATTCTAAATGTTAATACAAATTGAGATTTTCTCTCTCTCACACATACAATATCTTTCCTTACTATACAGCTGTCCATAAAGTTTCTTTACAAATTAAAAAAAAATATTACAAAAGCAAATGAACCAATATATGGTAATTGTTGCAAAATGAGGAGTAGATACTGAAGTTTTTTTTAAAACTAATTTAATATATCTTTATATGGGCACAATTAATTCCACGAAGCACATTAAGATGGACTCGATTTCTTGCCATGTTGGTGGCAATGGCATCAGTGATCTTTTGCTTATTATCAATGATGACCCATACCTTTTTCGGTATACATCTTTAACATAACCCCATAGAAAGAAGTTCAAAAGGGGTGGGGTGATATCTTGTTAACGTAGTGGCCAGGGAATTGGACCTTCCCTTCCAATCAACCGGTGTGGGAATATTAAGGCTTCATTTTACAATGCCTTTTTCATCAACAGGATGTGTGAAATACTCAAATGCAATGTGATTAAAAACTTTGATGTCTATTGAGTACATAGAACAAATCTGATTAAGATATCTCATCAGTTGCCTTTGTAATATATTTTTTTAAATAGTAAAGAGAGTTTATGGACAGCCCGTATATTTGCCTAGGAATGTATCCCAACCATTTTAATGCAATTGTTAGCATTAAAATACCAGGATATTCTAAATCGACAGTTTAAGTTTTTGTTTCTTTCACTTTTAATATTGTTTCAAAAAATCTTTTTTTTTTAAATTTATATGTATTTCTTAATTTTCAAGATCTTCTTCACTGGCTACTACACAGTAGACAAAACTCTCTATCCGTATGAAATAACGCACACGGATAATGTCGCCAATGGTCTCTTGGTAAGTAACGTGAATACCGTTTCTGTTTACATTTGTTTCCCAATGTTGTTTGCAACCTTAAAATTCTTTGTCGGATATCCTATGCATCTCTCTGTTCAGTAATGTTCAGTAGGTTTCTTTTTTTTTAATAATTTCACCCGAAGTAAGATAATAAAGCCACTAAGATGCAAGAGGTTACTCAATGTGAAAGAATAAGAGAAAAAGAAAATACATTATTAATGGTAAAGAACAATAAAAGAACAGGAATTAAAATTAAATAACGATTGACATTGCATTTCAGTTTTTGAAGATCCAAGTTTCCTGGAAAGTAAGTGTTGAAGCTTGGATAAGCATGGAATAATAATAATACAACACAAAATGTACGTAAACAAAATGTATTGAAACAAGGAAAAGGTACACAATATTTACAGTTAGTTTTGGTATATTCTTGGGAAAACTGTTCCTGTAGCATGGGTTGACTTAATCGCAGTCGGGCAGAGTCTCTGGATTGGATCTCTTGTTACTTCCTCTTCTTCCATCGTCTTCCCGGTACCAACCCATATTTATATGGTCGGTACTCCACTATGTAAATTAGGTTGATCGTACCACAACAGTAAGAAATCGGAAAAGAATTCTACAAGTGAAAGAAGCGGTTACATCTAAAAATTTCAACTGTAAAATGAAATCTAGCTGTCAATCTAGTACTGCACTTAAATGTGGTACTAAAGAGGAATGCGCATCAAAACAATTTCTATGAAAATATTTATAGAAAAGGCACAGGAAGGCTAGGTTACAGCAGTGGGAAAGTAACTGAATCCAACGAACCAGATCAGGACTGATAACATTATAGATTCTTTGAATTTTATCGAAAATATCTAAATACATAGAAGCACCGATATTCAATACATTGACGAATGGTCGACTTATAAATTTGTAAGTTCCATTCAAAGAATCAAAGCTACTCAAGTAGACCAATATCAGTGACTTTCCTCCTCACTGTTTGTCCCTGAAGTGCTACAATGTACTGATAATTCTTCTGTTTGCCATTTCTCTTTATGGCATCGATGATCATGGCTCTCTACAACTTCCTATCCCCTGTAATCCTCATCAACGTTTGTCCCTTGTTCCACTATCCATTCAAGCTCATCGATTAGGTGACCCACTAACTTCGCCTGAACCATTTTTCGTTCGATATTTCCCATGAGTATCAAATTTTCCAAGCCATTCTTTCTCATTATGCATCCCTAAAATTTCAGCTTTCTCTTTTGATTGTGGATAGAAGTGTCTTTTTTGTTTGCCTTTTCCTTAAGACTTCTTCTTCATTTAAGCGCTTTATCCATGGTATGCCTATCACCCTTCTGTAGAAACATAGTTTTCTCTTCTTGTCTTGGGAGATTAACCAGAACTCACTGCCATACAAGAGGATTGACGTTATACGACAGTGCTAATCTTAATAAGTTACGAATTTAACAAATCTTCGAAAGTACTTTTTTATATTTGATCTTTTAATCCCTGTCTTTTGTTTATGAAGTTATTTTCTTCATTCTTGTTGTGTTTCGCAAATACATCTGGTAAGCCTCAGTAACGTTGGCTGTCGGTACAGATATTTATTCCAGATTTTAAAATAATGAAATAAAGACGAGTCGGGAGAAGTCGGAAGAACTTATATGAAGGTTATATTTTCTTGAAAGGTAACAGGCTAATAAAGTGTAGAAATATGTTATATGACTTCTCTCCAACCTTGAAAACAAAAGCTAGTGGATGATAACTACTCTTTATCAATAAGCTTGGCACGTCATATAACAAGAGGATGTATTTTAACCATTTGTGAAGAAAGCATCTCCTCATCAGAGCGTCTAAACCCAAAACTTCTTTGTGCAGATGGAGCTCTAATGATTAAGTGTCAGTTGACCGGCCAAGCGCAGTGCCTATCAATCGCTATTCAGAAGAAGAGGAAGGAACGTTAACCCAACAAAACTATTTACCGGCGGACCATGAAATGTTTGACAGTCATTTTGATAAACTAATAATAATTCAGATACATAACCAATTACAATATACATGATTCTATATATGAATTGAACTGATGCCAGCTCATAACTATTTTTTTAAGTGGAACTTGAATTTGGACTTTAAATGTACAAAAAATTGTGAATATTTGTTTCTCCCACATAAACCAACACTATTAATTTTCACTCTGTAATTTTGAGGGAATTAACGGGGCTTAAGATTTAATTAAAATTTATGATCTTTATTGCCGTTGATATTACATAATATTTTCTTTCAACTTTTTTTCTCCCAGGCTTTTTGTGATGTCGTTGGACCAATGCTAGTTAATCCTACACACATGAAAACGATGGTGTCATGCTTGAGTGCCGTCGTTAGTGCTTCCAATGTTTCAAAGACAGTAAGTAAATATGTTCCTCATTGGTGCTTTCTTTTTTTCATTACTTGTGAGAAAAAACACCTTCTCGTTTGAAATTCTCAGTTTTATAATGACGACAGACGTAAAAGATATAAATTTAAGTACCTGTAATAGGCAAATAGATGAAGTTATACATTTCTAAAAGTAGGTTTCAATTTTTGTGTTATTCGCCTCAACTGGCTTAGTCTTTCTTTTTTTAATCATATCACCTCAAGCAAAACGGTAATGCCACTAGGACTCGAGGGGTTACTGAGAATGAAAGAGAACGAGAAGACTTAGAGTAAGAATATGGTGCTTGCTACTGCAATTAAATTTTAGAATACTGTAGGTGGTAAGGAAGGAAGAAATCGGAAGGTAGTTCTACGAGCGAGAGTCGCCCTCTCTAGGAATATCATAATAGAATAATTTCAAACTTGGTCAAGACCTAAGGAATCATTACATAGTAATAATACACCCAATCTCAAAACTTCAAACAGAAAATATTGTCACATAATTTTTGTCACTTTTGTTGCATACATAACAATGAACTGATTAACCAACGGTCATATTAAGGCTTACAATCTGTACAGAGAGAACATCATCATTTTTTTCATGTTGTGCAAATAAAAAAAAATAGTAAAAATATACCGATTGAACAAATCCATTATACTAAGCATAGCATCAACCCAGGGAACACAGGCGATTCCATGTTTTTTCTTAAAAATGAAATTCTGCTAAATCTTTTCCTTACTAAGGTAACTACACTGCATAAGTATCTGCACTCAGTAGCATTGTGTGTGCCGCCCAACGCGTCCCTTGAGTGCGTCGCCCACAATCCCCCTACACAGTGACTCACAAGTATACCATTTTGTGTAACTAGTCTGTGTGATATTATAATATTACTTTCAAATACTCAAATATAGTATGCTTTAAATACACACCAAACATACTTAAAATTTATAAGTAAGAGTTAAAAAGCAAAAAAATAAAAGTTATATGTCATATAGGGAGAAAGTGTAAAAACGACCTGTTTGATGTAAGATTGGGTAGCTACGATGGAGCAGTTTATGCGAATTAGTAAGCATACTCATCCTCTCATATCTGGCCAGAATCCTGGAGAGAAAGGACACGGGATTATACAGAGATGACAGACTTATCTTGATAAGAGAACCGAATCGTATTATAAATCTAATGTCTTCAGCCACCATTTTTACCAGTGCTCAAATTGCAAATTTTTTGCTGTTATCATTTCATGTTTGTACCATAGCTCATATTGCAACTTTTAGTGTTATTATCGCTTTTCTCTGGCACTCCTTACTACTGGTTCCCATATTTTATTCATTTCTATGCTTGGTCAGCTCAGGAGATTTTTGTGGCTTAGCATATGTGCTAATTCTCTAAATTTACGAATTTTCCAATGGTATTCCTTGTCTATGATCACAACCTGAGCCCACAGAGCTCTGGTAAAAAAACATGCAATGATAACAGCAAAAAATTGCAATATGAGCACTGGTAAAGATGGTTGCTGAAGACATTAGGTTTATAATACCCAAAAGTTCATATACAGATGTCCTCAAGGACACATAGCTCAGTGGATAAAGGCGTTGGTTAGATCCAGTGACAGGACCCAAAGAGTGTGAGTTCAATACTCGGTTAAGGCAGTGGAGAACTTTCAGAGGGAAATTAATAGAAGGCACCTGATAACTGATATCAATTAAACGTGGAACTAGAACAGTCTACCCCAGTGAGCGAAATAAAGGGTTAAATTCGACATTCCAATCACCTGAAGAAGGCCGGAGCGTACAACGGCCGAAACGTTGTAATAAATATGGCGACAAGGATGAGGACAATAGAATAATGTAAATAGTCTTGTTTAAGTTGGAAAATGATCCTGGAACAATATATATCTATATTTGAACTCAATTCCAATTCTTAGGTGTGATTAATTAATGAGCATATCATTTTCTTTTATGATCGATTTCATCACGTTTCTTGTGTTAGGCTTGGAGAGTAATTATAAATTCTTATTGCTCATAGTAGAGTTCAATAGTGTTATAAAAACCTCGGATAATTCCAGTAAGATATTATTAATCATTTCTAAGATACACCGGTTCAAGCTTAATGTAACAAATGTACAGTTTTGCTTTTGGATTATTTGTCTACATACATACATACGTACATACACACACACACACACATACATATATATATATATATATATATATATATATATAATAGAGTAGGCAAGTTGCTCAATAAAACAAAAAGGTAAACGAAAGGGTACCGATGCAATCAACACGAAAAAACATTTAACATTAACCTCGTGACCAAAATGAAGCACAGAGATTGAGGTTCCAGGTTCATTATATATATATATATATATATATATATATATATATATATATATATATATATATATATATATATATAAGGCTAGGATTGGGTTCTCAAGTTTTGAATAGCAACCTAGCTAGAAACAGTGTCATGATAGCATCACTCATTGTACTTGGATTACCGTGTGTGTCTGAGTTCGGTGTCGGGAAGAGCATCTTTTCCAAGATGCGGGATTAATCAAGATCCTTGCCCCAGCAACAACAACAAAAAATAACAGCTATGTATGTGTATATATATATGTCATCTAGTTCACTGGTGTTGGCTCAATTTCAGTTGCGAAGAATGGCTATAATAATGAAAAACCAATAATCACAACCTATAAAATGTAATGAATCATCCCAAAATTACATTAGGTATATTTGCAATTAAAAATGTTTTATTTTTGTTTTGTTTTTTAAACGAGTCCCCCGCCAAGCAATGCAGTAAAGCCACTAAAACACAAGGGGTTTCTTGTTACGGAAGAATTAGGAAATGAAAACATTACTAAGTAAATGGAACAAAATAAGAGCAATGTCTCCGAACAATTACCATAAAAAGTGTTTATAGACAAGGGACAGGGAGGCAACTTTGTGGCGGTGGGAAAATAACTGAAGCTGAAACGCCAGATCAGGATCAATAATACTGCTGAATCTTCTTTGGATTTTATCAAAGATCTCTAGATAAAATATACCTTTAAAATGAACCCTTCCATTCACTGCCTCATTCTGATTAAAGTTGGCGATTTCTACTTTTTAAAGTTAGGTCTACACTCTCAAAGAAAATGTTCCTTTGTATATTTAGATTTTTTGCTTTAATATAGTCAAGTTTATTGTGTTCACTTTCACATTAATACCCTTAGGAAACGCATGAATTTAACTCCTCTTCTCCAGGAAGTTTTTAAGTAGCAATGTAGACTGGTCCCTTGTTTACGAAAATGACAATTTTAGAATTTAAAACCAATAAGAAGGCAACAAGGAAACCATTCCACTATATTCCCTAAGAATTCATGGCAATTCAAAGACAATAGTGAAAAGATCAAGAGTCATGATCGTTTACGATCTGGTGGTGGTGGTGTGTGTGGTGGGGGTAGAAAAATACTCAACAATTTAAAATGTAAGACATTTATGTTGTATTGTGCTAGGTTTGTCTCCATTTTTTTATTTTTTGCTTTTGTTTTCTTTTATTTATTTATTGTTTTCTTTTCATTTTCAGCTTCTCATCGGAGTGTTGGAGAAATTTACAACAGAGATCAAATTTGATGGAATCAAATGTGCTGTGAGAAAGGTAAAATCAACTCATCACTAACTTAAATTTCGAAAGGAAAAAAGAAAGAAGACAAATTCGATTTATTATCAGTTATGTGTATGTATGTGTAAAAAGTGTCTGCAAAGACAAGTTACATTGTTCGGAATATTGTTTTCATCTTTATTGTCATATTCACGATTTTTCGGCCGTTGTCCTGACGATCTTATTAATTTAGGAAAGTGACAGTTACCATACAGTGTTCATTCCTATACCCAAACTGTCTATATCTATAAACGCCTTTTCTGTTATATTGTGGACTCTTGCAATATAAAGATAGAAAATATTAATGGATTAAAATTACATGAAATTTGTGGTCGTGGAAAGTAGAGTAAAGGAAATTTTACCAAGCAAGCGAGATTCTTTACAAAAAAAAAACTTGCTTTTAATTTTTTCTTCCATTCTCGCCACACACACACACACACACACACACACACACACACACACATATATATATATATATATATATATATATATATATATATATATATATCCCATTTTGTCATTCGGTTATCCAGTGTCTGATATATAGTGTTTACTCTCTCTCTCTCTCTCTCTCTCTCACACACACACACACACACACACACACACACACACACACACATATATATATATATATATATATATATATATATATATATATATATATATGGGAAGAGTACTATTGAGGGTAATGCTTTTAGAGATAAAAATGTAGAGAGAATCAACATTGCTTTAAGGGATCATCAGATTACAGGCATATGATACTTTGGAAATCCCTTATGGAGTGAAATTTCCTGTCTAAATGCAGTGGTGATCTCAAGGTCCATTATATCTATCTATCTATCTATCTAGACATAAAAAGTGCAGAGAGAAATCAACACTGCTTTAAGTAGTCATCAGGCAGATACTTTGAAAATCACTTATAGCGTGAAACTGTCTGTACTAAAGCAATGTCGATTTTAAGCAATGTCGATTTTTTTTTTATTTGTTTCCATTTATCTATCTGCACGCAATCTGATGCAAAGAATTATATTAGTCCCTTTTTATTGTAATTTTATTCTTTACAGGGTAATATGGAATACTATGCTGCAGAAATTGAATTGAATGCCAAATTCCACACGTTTGCGAAGCACTGTAGCACTGTGTATTGCGGCCATAACACTGTTGCTGCCCAACTTAAATACAAGAGCAAAAACGGTACGAATTTTTTGAATCGCAGATTTTTAATGCAGTACAATTAGTGACAGATATTTTATTTTTGTTTTTTTGTATGTGTGACAAAATGTCAAAATCAGTTGCTATGATTTTTGTTGTCTATGGATCTCCACGCAGTTTTCTGTTTTGTATTTCGACCTAATATTGAATTTTATACGTTTCCACTTCAGTAGACGTGAAATACCAATGACTGGGAAAGCAGAATGAAAGAATATTAAATCCAGACAAGATCGAATTATCTTACAAAAGTCATTATTCTGTAGAACCACATCTTTGCAGCCTCATGTCTGCCATAGAAATTTATTGATATTACATATCAGTTCAGTAGTCTTTTCTTTGTTTGTAACAAAAAGGTTCTTGTTTCTTAATATTTTATTTAGCTTTTGGAAGGCTATTCGAATGCGCCTTCAAATGTAGATGACATATTTTCCGTCGTTCCCAGATATTTACCTTTCTGTTCTTGATTTTTACATCAATTTGTATAATTACAGTTTGCCTTTACATTTGCTGTTTAGCTTGTAATCTGTGTTAAAATTGATACTTAGTCTTTTTTTTCCCGCATTCCTTTACTATCTTTTCTCTGAGTTCCTGTAGTTTTATTTATGTGCCGGTCATCATCTCTGTGTCATTTTGTTAAGATTGTACTGGGTTGCTTAGTTCTTTGACGACATTTGCTTCAATTTAATAAAAGACGCATAACTCATGAAAGAAGATCTTGAGAAAAAAATGGCTGAATAATCTTGAGCTTCTTCTTGATGCATCTACTTAATAAATATGCCGTCTAAAATAATCGATGACAGCTTCAATACGGGATCTGAAACGTTGGCATACTTGAACCAGACGACCTTTATCTATTTCAGAGGAGATTGTGCTAGTTATTGTGGACCAGTGATTTTATAGTTTTATGAGGGCATTATTGACTTCCCTCTCCACTATGACTAATACATAGTAGTCCAACGGATTCTAATCTGGAGAGCGGGGAAGCCATGTGGTTGAGGGAACGTGATCATGATGATTGTAACTCATCCATTCTTTGGTCATGGCTTTATGAGATGGTACGGAGTCTCGGTGGTAGGTGTATGGTTGTCCTTTGCTCCTGCTCTCTATCCTTGGCCTCACAACATTCACGGACACCTCTTTATAGTCAGCATCATTGCCACTTAAGCCTGGGGGAAAGAAGAGTGGAGGTATGACATCTCCCTCATTTCTTATAACTCGCAGAACTATCACAGTTACCAAATACTGTCCGCACGGCAGTTGGAATATCTTTAGGATCTCTGTATAACCCTCTGTCATTACTTCGGTGGATCTTTTGGTCATGATCGAATTTTTTTTCTCATTAGATAAAAGCCAAAGCATTTCAAGCTCTAGATGATTCAACTTGCTCAACAAGTGCATTACAGGGAATAGGACGGTTAGGTTTTGTCTTTGGGTATATGAATTAAACTCTCCGCATTACAATGCAGTTTTTCCGATAGAGTACCTTGAAACATTGGGCGACTTAGCAATGGCGTTGACTTTGTAAGTTTCTTATAAATCCTTTCTTGTACCTTTCGTACAAAGTTGGGTGTTTTTGTTGTGTTAGAACCCATATGAGGAGGAGGAGGAGGTAGAGTACGTGGATATATGATCATTGGTGAATATAAGGCAAAAAGATAAGATGGGAATGATGTCACATCAATTCAAATTTTGTCCAGTTTACAGACACACACACAGACACACACAAACAAATAAACAAACAAGCTTAAATTGTATGAATTTTTATTTTTTCTCTCTAGAATATACGGTCCTCGGAAGTCATGAGGAATTGCCTCTTGGTGAAGAGTTCCAGAATTTTGTCCGCTGTTTTATCGTTCCCGGAGAAAAAAATATGACGGCACGCTATGCACCTAGCAAGAAACTCGTAGATCTCTTGGCGTAAGATATTTAATTAATTATTTACAACTCTCTTTTTCATACACACACCCGCACACGCACACACACACACACACACACACACACACACACACACACACACAATATGTGTGTGTGTGCTTGTGTAAGATTTATGTATTTATGTAAGTATACGAGGTTTGATCAAAATGTATCGGGACTATGGCGCTATAAAAAGAAAACTATAACACATCAATTCGGCATTTAATCTTCTTCAAAGTAGTCTCCTTCTGAAACTATACACTTCATCCGGCGTTGTTTCTATTGATGGAAGCATTCTTGGAACTACTTTTTTTGGCATGGTTGATGGAATCTCCGTGTTGTGGTGAGACGACTACATTCTACACACTTTCCTTCCAAACACTGGTACAAACAAGGAAAGTAAGAGAGAATGATATAATTTAGTGTGTGTGAGAGAATTCAAGGGCAACCGTGGTTTGGTTTTCAGGTCCTTTCCAAAGGAGCTGTCACCCATATATATATATATATATATATAAACAGATAGAGAAAGAAAAGGAAAAGTTTTCTTTACCAACGCGTTTCGTCCTCTGAGGTACTTTATCAAAATAAATGTAAGGATATTTATTCAGCAACATCAATTTATAGACATGATTTGTTTATTAGGCAGTACATTACGTTACTTAGCATCATCCATATTTTATATTTACTTACAGATTTAGTTTTAAAATGTTCTTAAATTTAAAAATTTGAAAATGGAAAATGATATTTTCCCTGCATTTTAATTCTGTTTATAAATACGTTGTAAAATAATATCTTTACATTTATCTTGATAACGTCTCTCAGTGGACGAATCGCGTTGGTAAAGAAAACTTTTGCTTTTGTCTTTATTTTATTTTATATTTTTACAAATATATCTCATTTATATATGAATTTTATATCTATCTATCTATCTATCTATCTATCTATTTGATAAATAAAACTTTAACTTTTATCTATCAATTAAAAATTTTGCTGTTTTTCTTAATATTGAGCCATCTGTTGACAAAATATTCTTGACTTTGAGCGCATTAAACCGAAGCAATTTACGGGACCATATATTTGGTTTGGTACGAAAGATCTGTGTGATTATATATATATATATATATATATATATATATATATATATATATATATATATATACAGATTGCGATGGATGAATTGTCATCTAAATTAAGCAAATTTAAAAAATACTGACAACTCATTTTAACAGATATATTTACCAAAATTACACCCAAATCTATAAATTTATTCAATAAAATCACCATTGGCTTCAATTTCCTGCATTTCTTCTTCATAGTCTCCTTGTTTAAGTTGATGAATGCTGCCATAATCTTTGCCTTCAGTTCATCTTTGGTGTCATAAAAAGATTTGTTGGTCTCCCGCACAATTTCACTCCACACAAAATAATCAAGGGGGTTACAGTCTGTTTTGTTAGGTCTTCAGATGTAAGGGTCGCAGAAATTGTCTGACAGGTCATGACTGCCTTTTCCTGCTTGTGTGACATGGTGCAAAGTTGTTTTGCCAGACATAGAGCCATCCAGAAGACACCCTCTTGATCTATGGCAACACTGCCTCCTCAAGGCACTTGATGTAGGCCTCCGTGTTGAGTTTGAGGCCCTCACCAACAAATTCGGGGGCTCTTTTCTTATCAGAATGATCAGAGTGAGTTTTCCGACTTACTGTACCTTCGTAATCACCATCAAACTTATCCAACACTTTCTGAATCATCTCCACTCTCGTCAGATTGACACCCAAACATTCTGAGATGTTCGTATTGGAGCTTCTGGTGAGAGTGCCAAGCAGTACAGCATGCCGTTTCCAAATTTCTCGCGGAGTGATCTTTTTCTCACAGACAGTTCCTTACTGACACTAACTATACTGCGCAGTGGACACCCCCCCAAACAACAAAAAAACCCCCAAAACCCCAAAAAACAAAACAAATAACGCACGTACGCAAAATTAACATATAAAATGGCGACAAGGGAACCATCGCACAAATATATATATATATATATATATATATATATATATATATATATGACAAAATGAAAAAAAAGCTCTTAGTGAAACGTTTCGTTCTGACAATAAACTTCTTCAGACTAATAACGTGTTTATTGATGGAATCATATCTTAGATATATAAAAAGGGGGAACTATTTAGTGGGGTGGACAAATTCCTTTTACAATTTATATTGAACATTAAAAATACAGTAAAGGTTGGTTTTTACATTTAAATTTTGATGTTATCGAGATGATGCCTCATTTAATATCATTCATCTTATCGCTTTATTTTATATTTGATAATTTTATAGTGTAATAATGCTCAAGATCTGAGATAGAGCCGTTGTAGGTATAAACAAGAATAAACATATAATAATAAAGAATATCTATATAAGAATAAATATATATAATAACTATAATGTCGATCAATTTGAAGATCGTAGCGAAACCTGAAATAAAATTAGCGGACACAGACTTGGAAAAGTCTCAATGCGATGTGTTCATTTCTTAAATAGGATAATTAATCATAGTCATGATGACTTTTCTTGTAACTTAATTGCTAAGGCGCACTTGTTTTCATATTGGTTTCCTGGTGGACAAGTGGAAGGCAGGTTCGATTCCACATTTTCTTTAGTAGGAATTTTCGATCTCGGTTATCTGTTTAATTCTTTAAAAACAGAGATGTCGACTGAAACATGTGTACCCACTAAATATAACATATATAGTAATAAGAATTATTTAAAATTTGCCATATTTATCTAGGAAGTGCGTTCATTAGTCGTTTGTCGATATCAACTGTGTAGACATGGAAACAGTATCACGCCTTCGTCACCAGATCAAGCGCCCCTCAATTTGTGTTCTTGTGTCATAAACTTAATAAATATTGTAAAGCCATTCCTGTATTCATTACTGCAACTTTATAATTTTGTAAGCTAAGCTCATACATCGTTAATACTGAAGAGATTCTTTCTGCTTTTGTTATGATATTCCTTGTTTAAACAAATATAAAAACATAAACTATTAATTCTAAAAATAGTTTCATATTTGTTCGATATAACGTTTCATTAAAATTAATAAAATATTTAATTCATATATTTTATTTCGAAACAGCATTTCAGGAAAACTACAGAATCAGTCCTCAGCCCTTACGACGTACAAGCCGAGTGAAGATCTCGATATAAAATGTTTGCAAATCCTGCGAGCTCTGGTGGTCAATGAAGAACGAAAACTACCCGAAAATTGGGAAACTCGAAGCAGTTCACCCAAAATAAAAAAGTCAGTCGATTTGAAATTTTCTTTTTTACTATAAATACTTTATGCAATAATATCTTAATCTCAAACGGAATTATTACATTATTAATATACAATTATTCCTAATCTTTTTTTTAACGAACAAAGCCTAAATTGTCTTAAAAATAATTATTAAAAATGTATGAATTTATGAATGTATTTTTTAATGCTAGACACATTTGATGTTCATTGTCATCAGGTAGGACGGATAATAAACGGTTGAGTTGAGCAGTTTTCATTCTCTGTATTACTGCTTACTTTTCTATCACAGGATGTAATGATATTATGGAGAACAAGTTCAGATTTTGCAAAACGTAAAGAATTTTATTAAAAGATACAAATATATGCGATTTGCATCAGGAGATTAACGCATTAATATTCACCTTCCCAAAAATGAGACAGTGGACATTAATGGGTTGAAACAGAAATAACGTATTTTCATAAACTTATAATAAATACTTGACTTTATATAAATCTACTAGCAACATGGCCCGGCGTTTCCCGTGCTTGATTAAAAAATCGTACGACTCATACAGCAATCGCTATCACTTGACTTAAAATATTTTTGCCCTTCCTTGCCTTTAAAGGAGTGCTCTTTACCGTGCTGATGTTGCTACATGCCTTACTTCTTGCCTATCTCACATTGCAAATTTTTTCTAAGCTCTATACTAAACATTAAATCTGTTACGAAAAAAGAACTAAACAAAATGAACACAAAACGATCAGCTTTAAAAAAGAACTCGTAACTGGAAAAAAACCGAATGAAAAAAGAATGTTAACAACAAATACTTTTTCGCACCCAACCCAGTTCTGTGGAATCAGAATCAACGTTGAGTTTAAGCAAGCGAATGATCCAATTGGAGTAAAGTGCCATGCAGATTTAAATTTTTCCCACTTGTGACGAATGCAGCTATCGTGTCAGTCAGCTGTTGGCTCTCACGCTGGCTAATAGAATCTTCCTGCCTATTCGTGGCAGCCAGCTATTGACTCTCACTCTGGCCAGTAGAAAATGGCCGCATACTACATGAAAACTGCTGCAGAAGCATGAAAAAATCGATTATTTCCACTATCGATGAGAGTTGGGAAATGCAAAGTCGGTCTTGGCCTTCCCGCTAAGTTGTGCATGTAAATTTTGGTGCAAATCCGTCGAAAATTGCGGCCGTGCATTCGTTACACACGCACACATACACGCACATCCTGCCTTTTATAGATAGAGATAATTGGTACCAAATTTTTATTTTTATAAGTAGTATCTGAATTTCATTTCATTTTTATAATTAATACTGGAATTTTATATTAATTTTTACTATTAATATAGGAATTCCTTTTCCATTTTTAAATTAATACTGGAATTTCATTTCAATTTTTGTAATTAATACTGGAATTTCATTTTAATTCTCATAATTAATAACGGAATTTTATTTCAGTTTTTATGATTAATACCAGAATTTTATTTTCATTTTTAAATTAATTCTAGGTTTGTATTTTAATTCTTATAATTAATAACAGTTATTTGTTTTGAACATTTATAATTAAATTCTATTATTAATAATAGATTTTTTAAAAATATCTTATAATAAATACGAAATTTCTATTTTATACTTATTACTTAGCTTTTATTTTAATTCTTATAGTTAATATCGGATGTTTGTTTTAATTTTTATATATAACTATCCGAATTACTCGCACCTTGCTGCATGTCACACATTTTTTGTAAGGAAAATGATGATTGATTTTAAATCAGTCTTATAATTTGTGGAGGTCACATCGGCAAAATCATTGAGTAATATTGAAATGCGTCATGCATTTCAATATTACTCAATGATTTTGCCGATGTGACCTCCATCTTCTGGTTTTGTCCTTCTATATTTTGGATAGGAGTCATTCTCTTGCTGCAATTTAAGTTAAAATCAAAGGGGAAAAATTAGTGACTGTTTGTGAAAAACAGCTTGATCTGACCCCATCGATATGTATTTGATGCAATACTTAATTGAATGTATTGATGAGCAGATTTCAACATTGATATGCCAGTTGAATTGCCGCAATAAATATGTATTGTAAGACTGGAGCTGAAGGTCTGCTGGCTGACGCTGAAGATCTGCTGGCTGGAGCTGAAGATCTGCTGGCTGAAGCTGAAGATCTGCTGGCTGAAGCTGAAGATCTACTGGCTGGAGCTGAAGGTCTGCTGGCTGAAGCTGAAGATCTGCTGGCTGGAGCTGAAGGTCTGCTAGCTGAAGCTGAAGGTCTCTGGCTGAAGTGGCAGTTGATGTCGATCTGGATCTGCAGCTGATGGTGATGTCTGGAGCCTAGGATGGCTGTCTGCTGCTGGAACAGATATTACACTTTGATCTTAAGAATTTTGGTCCGGATCCTTGAGGTTTTGTTTTGTCTAATTTTGAGGACTTTTTATATGTTGAATCACACATTTTACATCAGTCGCTTGTCATGGAAGGTGAAGTTTCTTCCGGTTGTTTTTTTTTATAAGTTGGAGTGCTGGCAGAATACGACAGTTTCAAAGAAATAGTGATGTCTGAGTTATATTTTCAGTGTGAGCATACACAAATTCAAACAACTCCTACTAACTGAAAAGAGTCTTGTCAGCTAGTGAAATACCTTGTCATTTTAACCATTTTCTATTTGCTTTTACAGGTTGACAGACAATATTCGAGAGACTCAGAATGCCATCAACTCTCACAGTGCCATTATCACTGCTCTGCCACTCACAGCCCGCAGGAACGAAGCTGTAACCAAAGAAGTGTTGGCCTTCATAGTCATCATGTTATTTAATGCTAATCGTAGCGTTCAAGTAAGTAAATAAATTGTTCGTATTTCACTTGAAAAGTTAGTTGCATGACAGGAAAAATATAGTTCTTTTGCTGCGATATTTTTGAACACTGAAATAATTTACGCTTGTATCAAAGAAACAACAGATTTTTCCCTTAATGAATGGATACTGATTAATTTTGCCATTTTCAAGGGAGGTAAGTACTGTTTGTATGTACATTCCAGATTCATTTCCATTCTAAATTCGAAACATATCGACAAATATAAATTTTAGTGATGTCTATTTTATTCGAAACATTGTTGTCGTTTTGATTATTATGGATGTCATTAATAAAGTTTCCATTGAGCAACGTATGGCCATCTTCAGGTATCCATTATTTGGTTGATATGAAATAAGTGTTGATAATTGTTTTTTTTTTTGTATTGTGGGATCAGTTTTTGCTCAGCCTGCTGGACCAGTGTGCATTGATTCATTCTGTAGTTCAGTGATTCAACTCAAGATCACATCAACACAAAATCAACGCCTATACACATTTTGCCATCGTCCTTATTGATGTGTTTTTGGAGCCTTTTATATTCAATGTCAGATAGTTTCAGCATTTGGTTATCATTGCGAGTTCGTACTGTCTTTGGTTATTTTCTTTTTTTTTTTTGAGATAAGGAATTGTTAATATACTTTAATTTATTCGAACTGTTATTCTCATCTTGATTATTATAGATGTTGTTATAGACACAACTTTTCGGTCAAGTAATCCCTGACCTTTTTCAGGTTTCTATTGTTTGGTTGATATGGGATATCTTTTGTTTTTTAAACAATGCAACCCAGGCAAGCCGATAGTGGGCTACTGGGAGTGAAAAGGAATGAAAAGACTTTAGAAGGAACCAGAAACTCAATCCTAAACAGGAAACAAGGGGTAAACCTCGAATTCTTCTTTATGTGTCGTGTACCTTCAAGACGTAGGCGATTATGGCTTTCTACAACTTCCGGTCCCTTGTAGCCTTTAATAAACTTTGTGTTTCTTACTCTCAAGCTATGTTCCGCCATTCATTTACTCAAATTCATTAAATGTCTGTCTCTCTTGCCTTGTATCTGTTGCATAAGTATCAAGTTTTCTAAGCCCTTCTTCCTCATAATATGCTTTAGAAACATCAACTATCTCTTCCTGATGTTAAGTATTTTGTTTCCTTTTTGTTTCCATTTTCTCCAAAATTTACTCACATGTTCGGTCCACATTAACTTCAGCCTTCTTCTGTAAAACCACATTTCTGTTGCTACAAATCTCGTCTTCAACTTTGTGGAGATCGTCCAACATTGACTGCTATACAGGTGGAGTAAAAAGAGTACTAAACTGCTATCTCATAGCAGTTTAGCATTCTTTTCTTTGTTTCTTAGCTTTTTGAATGCTTCATTGGCTATCCTCTTACCGTCTTCTATGAAAACTGTTCTCAGGTATTTAATTTTCTATACTTGATTGATTTTGGTACCAGCGATTTGAAATTCGCAGTTTAGGGCCATCCTTTTGTCAACAACCATATATTCCGTCTTCTTGAAATTGATTTTTAATTTTTTCTTCTCGTTTTCCGTCACGAACTTCTGTATAATTTTTCTAGTTTTCTTTCTGTGTCTGCTATCAGCACAATATCATCCGCATAACATATGTTGTTAATGAAGTCCTGGTAGTACATCTAGTTCTCTGGGAATCGCCTCGTAGTATAGGTTGAATAAGTCAGGTGAGAAAACACGTCCTTGTTTTACACCCTTTTCTATTTTTGTATATCTGCTGAACTCATTTTCTATCTGTATGAAAACCATTTGCTGTCATAGGTTCTTGATTATTCTAATATCCTTTCCAAATATGTTAAGGTTGCTGAGGAGTTGCAAAAGATCTTTGTGACGTACTTTATCGAACGCCTTTACGTAGTCTATAAAACACAGATACACGTCTCTCTGTATTTTTATTGTTCCTTTATTCTGAACATAAATAGAGCATTCCTTGTTTCAGTCACCTGTTCAAAATATCGGTAAGAAGTGTGAACCGAAAGATAGGTGAACCTTTCTACTTCTTGATTATTGCGACATCCCTTTAATGACAATTCTTATTATGCTTCGTGATGCTACTTTTTAGTGACGTCTATTACGAATTTAATATGAATAATGTACCTTGCTATTTGTTAAAATAAACATTAAAAAAAACTTAAAAATTGTGACTTCATCAAATATTATATATTACAGAAATCCATGTATGATTACTTTATATCAACACGTGAAGAAGTTTTCTTTATGGCTTGTCGTTATTGGATGCAGGCCTCAACGAATTCCATCAAGGAGAAGTAAGTACTTTCCCTTTTGTCTTTGACTTTTGGCTCTATTCTTTTTCCGCAACTTTTTTATTTTTTATCTTTGAGAAAACTCTATTTCAAGAATAATATATAACCTGTTTGCAACGTAGTTTTTTTTGTTTTTAGACTTTTTTAAATATTACGTTGAGTCATAAATAATTTCCGTTTTTGTTCCTCAACTTTATTCGTCAAAGAAGAGGTGAATTTTATTTCAATTATAAATTATTGCTATTATTTTTAATGACTTGCTGCCACTTATCAGACAACACTTCGACACATGTTAAGTTAAATTTAATCCACAAATACTTGAATATGATTTTCATTAGAAAATATTTTCTTCATGAAGGCATTTTGTAGCGACTGAAAAAGATAATTAGGTCAGATTATTATGGTGGGTAGGGTTGAACAGTTCTTGTTCTATGCAACATTATATTGTCATGGAAAGGAAGAAGATTGTTCCGATTGACGATTTCAGGAAGTATTTCACCCAGACTTTTATGTACACGCTACAGCTACTGAACGTATAAATGTGCAATATGTTTTAAGAACATTAAATGAATAATACCCCGACAACCTTGACACATGCACAACATTTCATTTCGTTCATGGGTCTTCAGTTTTGGAATCCATTATGGAGATTTATCCTCGTCGATCCACTGCCTTTATTTTGAGCATTGTTTTATGTAACCATTTTTTCTTCACCTATTATGGGGTATTTAAGAATCAGTTAAATAGGATGATACATTCATCACTACAATTCGTCTCCAAAAACGGAAATTACTTATGACACAACCTAAGATATTAAATATAAAAGTTTGGAGTGTTTCGTTGCTCAGGTTGCTTTGGTACTTCTATGTATGAACAGATTCTTGATAAAATCCAAAGAAGAATCTGCAATGTTTTTTCTGTAAATACTTTCATGGTAATTGTTCTGATGGATTTTCTTCTATGGTACCTAGACTTTATTAATTTAAGCGCAGTAATAGGTTGGCTGCAAGATCTCATTATTTTACAGTTTTTATGACTAGATGTAACCGTAAATTCTGTGCTAATAGTTTCTTCTTTCGTACTTCTCACTTTTGCAACTCTTTTCCGGCAACATATATTCAATCAACTTCGATCTTCAAAAATTTAAATTTAATGTCAATCGTTTCCTTAATCTTTGTTTTATTTTTTTCTCTCTTTAATGGTTTTCTGTTTGTCTCATACTCAGTAACCAGTTGCCTTGCTTAGAGTGAAATGATTAAAAACTGATTATAAATATCCAATTAAATCAGCTTCGTCGTTAGTAAGGGCTAATAAGAATACATGCGTTTCATAATTGTGCATAATTGTTTATTCACCGTCAGATTAACGTCGGCCTGGAGTATATGATTTTTCATGAACATTCGATTTGAGGAACTCTACCTATTCTCTCAGTGTCAGGCATTTATATAACTTCCTGTCATCTGTTTGTCTTGCGTTTATATATCCTAGGTTCAGCTAGATTGACTTTCGGTCACTGTCATCATTTGATGTTCAAATCAACAATTGGTGATTATGATGTCACCTTCAAACTCAACCCTCTGAGACACCTAGCTCATTTGATGCTTTGATGTGACACTGAGTATAAAGCATACAGTAAATCCAGCTCATACTGGTGTCACTACAAATAAGCTACACATTCATCAAAATATCCTGGTGGACATTGAATTAAATTCAAACCTCTGATGTTAATCATATAATACAATTATATCTATGTTTAGAATTCTATTATATGGACTTTTTTTTATAATGAAATTGAAAATTTAACGTTGATCTTTACGGTTTTACAGTGTTTTTTTGTTTACATCATTGTTGAATGTGTTTCCATTTTTTTCAATATGCCATATCACTTCAGAACGTTGGCGATCATGGCTCTCCATAATTTCCTGTCCTTTATAGCTTATAATAAATTCAGTCTTTTTGTTATCTCTCTTTTTTTCCTGCCATCCATTTACTTAAGAACGTTAGGCAATTTTCACGTTGTTTTCCTCTGTCCTTACGTTCAGTATGTCCTATGAGTATCAGGTTTTCCAAGCTCTCTGTCCTCGTTAGTTGCCTTAGAAAATTCTACTGTCTCTTCCTGATGTTATGTATAACTGTCTTTTTTGTTTTTATTGTCTATAAAACTTTGTCCTTGCTCATATGTTCGGTCCATGGTATCCCTAGCATCCTCCTGTAGAACCACATATTTGTTGCTTCAAGTTCCTTCTTGATCTGTGTGGAGATTTTTCAGGATTCACTTCCTCAGTGGTTGCTATGACGCCCCAGTTCAGTACTCATTTTTTTTTTGTTTCTAAAGAAATTTTTTCTATTAAGTCTTTGCTTAATTTTTGCAAAGTATCTCAATACGCCTTCGGATTTTAGTGTCACACTTTCCGTCTTCGGTTAAAACAATTAATTAAATTGTTGTACTTTATTTGATTTTGGTATTTCCAATTTGTCATTTGTATGTTGGCCTGTCCATTTTTACAACAACCAGACATTCTTTCTTTTTGCAATTGATGTTTAGTCCTTTGTTTTCGCTTTCCTTCACTACTTTCTGTAGAAGTTCTTGTAGATTTCTTCACTTTCAACAGTTTGTTATCTGCATATCTTATGTTACGCCAATAATGAATCCTATTAGGACATCTAATTCTCACAGTATCGCCTCATTGAATTGGTTGAATAGGTCCGGTGAGAAGATACATCCCTGTCTTACAAGTTTTCTATTTTTTTATTTACTGAATTCATTCTCTATCCGTATGTAGTACAGGTTCTGGATTTTTCTAATAACCTTCCAAAATATGAGAAGGTCACCTAGCACTTTCAACTGTTCTTTGTGACAGACATTATTAAAGACTTTTGGATTATTTTGGACTATTACTATCAATTGTTTTTTTTTATTAAGCATCAATAATTATTGCAACGATCGCATATTTAGTATTTCATGTGTTATCGCACAGTATCTCTACTAAACAATATTTGTTTTAGCTTTCTCTTCTATTTTATAACTTATATTGTCATACTGCCAATAAATCTTACTGCGACAGGATAATGCTCTCATTACTAAATTCGATTTAGTGTTGAGGGGATAAAACCAAGTTCATAAAACTTACTTGATCCTTTCAACATACAATCAAATTCATTATTGAGTTCATCAAAAATATTTTCTCGTTTATGAAAAAATAATGCTATCTCAATTTTATTCTCACTCACATTATACAGAAGTTTTTGTAAAATTCTAATAATTTTAGACGCTTTGGGAGTGTAGCGTTGTGTATCAATGATCCGTTCGAAAACTAAACCCCGCTGCTTGTTCTGCTTAACCAGTCCACAATTATATGAATTGGATGTACAAACTTCCGGGGTGTTTTGAAGTTTTCTTCGCACATTCCACGAAATAGTTATTGATTAACTTTAAATATGCTAAAAGAAACTAAAGTTTAGAATATTTTCTAACGGCTGAAAGGGATTTAAAATTGTAATACGCTTATAAAATAAAAAAACGGATAAACTAAGCTTTTTTTTTATTAGGTTGGAACAAAATAAATGGCTGTTTTACATTGAATTCATGCGATCAACATCATTTGACATCATTCCCTTTTGTACCTTATTTTTTTCAGTGTATAAGACGCACTTTTCCAAACTTTTGATGTTAAAATCTGCTTGTGTTTTATACCCCGAAGTTATGATTACAAGTAATATCAGAATTTCTCCGTGACGAAAGCAACATTGTAAAATCTCGAAAATAAACTCTACGAATGTGTAATAGAGATCTGTGGCAAAACTCCCATTTCTACAAATATAGTAATTTTTAAAGCAAAGAGAATTCCATGTGCTCGTTTAG
Source organism: Acanthosepion pharaonis (assembly GCA_903632075.3). NCBI lineage: Eukaryota > Metazoa > Mollusca > Cephalopoda > Sepiida > Sepiidae > Acanthosepion > Acanthosepion pharaonis. The sequence continues at coordinate 475,506 of CAHIKZ030005605.1, forward strand.
AATATTTAAGTTATTATTTCTTGGAACGCAAAAGCCTTGTCATAAGAACTAAAACATAATAAAGGTAGAAAAACAACACTTGCTCAAGTGATCAATTGGGTGAAGAATTTGTGGGAAAAAAATAAAAAGTCATAGAATAATTATTTAAGAAATCTTGTATCAGTAACGCAATTTATAGTACCTAGTAGGACAGTCTGTTTGATCATAATATTGGATCAGATGATAAAATGTATGATTCCTTAAGCGATAGTGAAACCCATCAAGATTTTGTAAGTTTTGAACTAATCTAACAAACCATTTTTATATACTGTATTTATTATTTTTCTGTTTTAAGCACTTTTGTGTTTAGGACAATACAATATATACTAACTTTTTAAAATAGTTCTCAACCTTTTTACACAATGCACCCTTTTAACCATAAGTCATAATATCAATCATCCACTTTCCAAGATTGTCCGACTCAAAAGGGGCAAATAATATACATAAATTATTGAAAATTTTCTTTCTTTTTCATATTAGTACATATACATTTACATGGGTTATTTTTATAGAGAAGTTTTATAAATTTAATAGTAATAGAAAATGTTGATGGATTTTTAAACTTTAAAACATGTACAGTAATTTGTTTTAATTCTAAACTAAATATAAAATAAATAAACTGAAGTTTACTTCTTTAAACAAAATATTCAATAAAAACTCAGAGTATTTAAGTCAATTTTATTCTGATGAAGATTACAGTCATGGGCTCCAAATTCTGTAAATAAAAAACAAAAAAATGGAAAAGATTCACCCTTGAAATTCTGAAATTCACCTTCGAGTGATTCTTCCTTGGGATGGAAACCCTCTAGTTGGGAACCCATTTCTTAAAGTGCCAAAAAATCTTTCAAATACACCTGTAGTTTTTTCCAAACTTCAAAATAATAGTGCGTCTTATATTCCAAGAAAGACACTACATCTATAAAATATTTTAAGTTTCTGTGTTCTCTAAATTTCTCATTAGATATTTTTAGTATACTGATATAAAGGTGAATACATTTTTATGACTTTATTCTCAATGGGTTTAAACTCAGCTGAAAACATATTTCAATGCCATCAGAATATCTTTGCCTCCCAAAATTCGTTTCTTGTGAGTTGTATTTCCAACATGAGCTTAGTCCTGGTCGCAAGTATCCATCAAGAATTGAGGGCAGCCGTAGAGACTCATCCACAAACAGACACGCATGCATTGGGAGCAAAACAAAAGTAGGCTAAAATATAGTCTGTCGCAAATCGGTAGAGTGAAAAAAATACAGGAGTGGGTATCCTTCGGGTTACCTGGTGATTTACGACGACATTTGTTGCAATTTGTGTCCTCATTTAGAAATAGATCGTTTGCTTAATCTCGATAAAACCAGAAACCTGACTTTGGGCTGATAAAAGTGTGTCCCGCGCAAACTTCCCAAAAACAAATATTAAATCCTAAAATATCCTACTAAACGTTTGGTGGTAGTGTAACGGAATAATTATGTATCTTCTTTTGCAATCTGACCAATCTTATTAGTTATATTTCGAACTGTTGGATCATAAATTTCAAACACTTTGGCTAGTATGGGTAAGCAGATAGGAAGTATTGAGGGATAGCAGAAAAACCTATATTTTACAAATCATCTGGAAAAACTGATCTAGTTAGGCATCGAGGTCCTATTCACCAGACCTGTTCCGAATTACCGTCACCTTATCCGGATCTTGTATACATGTGCGCGCCAACATATATGCACCAATGAGAAATAGGGCGGAAATACCGTTCTGTTGTTTATCGACTCGTCACACTAGGTTTATCGTAATGAAATACATTTCCTTGTTGGATCTTTGACAATATCGTTTCGATTCTATTGGAGTTTACTTTGCAAATTGCTACAAAACCGAAACATTAACATGAAAACTGGAGTCATGTTCTTAAATAACCCCATCAAATTGAGACTTTCGTATGGATGGCATGCGTGGCATCAAAACCCGTTCAGAAATAGTCAAACTCTCAGCTATATACAACTGCACCACTTTGATTAAAATAGATTAGAGCAAATGAAGCTAATGGATCTTCGTAAAGACCACACTTGTAGACTGGGGCTGCAGAATCACAAAGAAAGTTCTGTGCCAAACAAGAGAAACTACATCACTTCAGGACTTTTATCGCATGAGGATTTTCATAAGCGAAAATAATGGCGTAAAATGTTTGAAGTTCTACACTTCCTCAAACAAAAAGTTAGAAAGGAAAGCTGCACCAAGAATGTTAAGAGAAATAACCATTAGTAGACTTGAGAAACCTATTTTCCTGAAAAAAAAATCTTTAAGAGGAAGGATTTATAAATTTCAGCTGATGGGAGTACAATCTGTTCGGTTAATGAGTGCCGAATATTGCCTTATAAGGAAACAGTTAATATAATGAGTACTGTTGCTTAATAATGTTGTGTTTGGGTCGAGCCATGAAGTTTTAAAGTTTATGATTCAAAACAGCCATATTTATTTTTTTTCAGTCTGATATATTTGATTTTTCACCATGTTTGTGCCACATAAAATGAATTCAAATGAAGAGTACTCTAATTGAGATATTAACGATAGCCGAAACGATATTCAGTAGAATGAGAAATTATTTCTCTGCTACTGCAAAACGTTATTTTATATCATTTACTTCAAGAATCTGTGTGAAAAAATTTCAAAAAGATTATTTTATATTTAAATTTGTTTACTCTGACAGATGTTCACTTACAAAGTATGATCGACATTAAATGCTCAATTATTTTGAATAATTCTATTTCAGAAGAAATTGTTATTTTTTTCAATGAAGTGATTTGTATTTATTTTTCATGTTTTATTTGTATAATCCATAAAGAAATTGTCGCTGCAGTCTCTACTAAATCTCGAATTATTTAATGATTTCATCTGTATTCACCAATATAGAATAATACAATTTCTTTCTGCTGTTAGTAATAAGGTCCGGCTACAGTTGACTACACAACGTTTTCTACATCGATTGAACTGTAAGTAAAAATCAAGATTAAAACTGAAAAAATATTATAAAAGACATATTATAAAAAGATATAAAATACTGCTGGTAGTATCACAGTTTTAAAAATAGTGCTTTCTAATTTGGTATTAAGCCAAAACCACTGTTATTAGAACAATATATGAAAACCTCAATACCAAAGTCAAACGATTGACAGTACCTTCCTTCTCATATATATATATATATATATATATATATATATATATATATTACTAAAAAGTATACTAAAAGTTCTGGTAATTTAATCAGTGGGTGAACTCGACATGGATCTAGGGATTATACGTATGTGCAAAAGATGGCAGCGTGCTCTTAGTCATTAGTTTTCAAAAAATAAATAAATAAAATAAAATAAAGTCCAAAGTTAAAAATCGATTTTTCATTGCATAAAACATTTTCAATGTAACATTTGTTAATTTTTTTAAAATATTCTGTTTCGGATAATATGAATTAAGCCGTCCTATTGGAAAGAAAATTAAAAGAATAAATTCACTATTTTTCTAAGAATTGAAAATTATTATATCATAAACACTTTAAATGCATATTAATTTATTTGCTTCTTCATATTCCAATAAAATTATTATTTTAAAATATACCAGCGCTTTGAATCTTTTTGCTTTTATTTAAAATGGGAATTTAGTGTAGTTTTTATCAGTCAATTTGAATAAATATTATTCATTTGTGTGATACTTTCTCAGATTAACTTTTAGCCTAATACAGTTTTCTTTGGGGCAATTTCGCCTCAAGAATTCGATTTGTCATAAATCTTGTGTTGTGACGTCATCTATAGTCGTTTTCGACCAAAAGTAACAAAAAAACCTGTTGTTGTTCTTTTGTTTAGATTCTTGTTGCAGAAGCGGTCCCGAAAGGCTGAAGGGTAAACGATCTGTATTGGTGTTCATTTGTAGCCAGCTTAATACACATTCTTTGTGACTGATTTGGATTGTTCTTCAATTCTATTTTATTTCTTAATTAGACCAACGATCACTTTCTTTTTTTTTTTACTTCATTTTTCTTTTTGCTTTCTTTCGAAATTGAAACAGATATTTATTGTTTAATAAATTTTATTCAGATTAATAAATATCATCAATGATGCATGCATGACACTAATGACTTCATTGTTGTAGTTATGGGTGATATTACTTATGGTTTTTATCATTGATACTAATGTGACTGATCATTTTACAACAGGTTTTGTGGGATATATGATATACCAATCAGACTAATAGTTGATAATCAAATGACAAAATGGAAAAATTCTATGTTACAAATTTCATCCTACGAAAGGAATTTTTCAGAATAATGGTTTTTTTTAGTGATGGAATCGTATATACAGGGTATCTCTCCAAAAGTTTGACATCATTTTCTAGTCTAATATCGCAGCCAATTCTGTCTCAAATGATCTCAAATTTTGACAAAATGCTTAAAGACTAAATTATCTTATGTGACTGAGAATCTAGCAGGGATATGGTAGATCGGGCGTGCCATTGATAATGACAATATGCTGTTGAAATGGCCATCACTTTCACCTGACTCCCACTTTGTGAAAGGACAGATCTATATTCCTCCTTTCCCCACAAGCCTGGAGGAAATAAAGCAGAGAATCCCTGAGACGTTGGAGAATATTACGCAAGATATGCTACAGCGTGTTTGGCAGGAGCTGGACTACCGACTTGACGTGTGTGGTGTGTTTTGCTCATATTGAATATTTTTGTGAAATCAGTTATAAATCTACATCATTTTGAATATCTTGTTCTAATTTTGATAAGTAATTCTTATTGTTCAAAATGAACAATCTAATTTCATTTGCCTGGGACATGTAGTAACTCAGATATTCACATTTAAAATGATGTCACTTTTCAGGGGACACCCTGTACATATATGTAGTGGAAGGGAACGAAATACAACAAACACCGGTTAGAATTGTACACCGAGAAACGCTGACAATACAGAAATAAATAAAATTTAAATTTTTGGCTTCCAATGTATCTAGATGCATAAATTAGCCAACCTTATTCAGCTGTTTAGATTTTTCTTTTTAAATACTTCACATTCTAATAGCACTACTTTCATTAGAAAAGGAGACATATTGTATGATCCTGGATATAGATTTAACGTAGAAAGACTCAGAAATTAGTACACTTTCAATACATTTTCTCCTTAATTTTCTCTTTTAACTAAAATTTTATTCTGAATTATAGTCTGGCAAAGTACGATGGATAAATTTTCGCCTAAATTACACAAAAATTAAAATAACACTATAACATATATATTTACCAAAGTTACACAAATATATCTTGAAATAGTAAAGAGTTAATCTATTCAATAAAATGGCCATTGACTTCAAGGTATCCAGACGAATTCGGAATTTCCTGCATCACTTCTGGACGGTTTCCTTGTTTCTTCTGGGTTCTTCTGCTTGTGCATCGTGGTGCAAATTCCCGTTGCCAGATATAAGGTCTTCCAGCAGCCACCCTCTTGATCCAGGGAAGCACAACCTCCTCAACACACTTGATGTAGGCTTCCCTGTTGTAGTCTCTCAGCAACACATTTCAGGAGTTCTTTTCTTAGAATGATCAGAGTGAGTTTTCCGAGCTGCCGTACCTTCGTAATCACCAGTTAACTCATCCAACTCTTTCCGAATCCTCTGCACTGTTCTCAAATTGACACCCGAATATACTGAAATGTTCGTATTAGGGCTTCCGCCGCAAATGCCAAGCAGTGCAGCAAGCCGCTTCCAAATTTCTGGCGGAGTTAATTGCTTCAGGGTGATCTTATTGTCACAGACGGTGCCCAACTGACCCTATTATACTTGTGCATTCGACAACATCGAAAACAAGCAACGCGCATGCGCGAAATTAATATATAAAATGGCGACACACCCTGTATTCTGAGCGCATTGTTTTGCAAAATATCCCATTTGAGTCCATATAATCATTTATTTAAATTCCTAGATGTGTCACCTAAATAGTTGTACATGTATCTTTTCAGTCTATTATGTAGCTTCCTGATTCAGGTTTTAGGTTGTTATTTGCTTTTGTATTAATTAAATCTTATTGTTTTGAAGTCTTTTAACAAATTTTTATTAAGTTTAGATGATTTCTTTTCAGTTGTCGTCATTGGTTATCAGGTAGTATTATGTGTCCAGTTTGATCAAGATTGTTTATACTATTTTCTCTTTCTAATCTTGTCAACCCTTTCGCTGGACAAAACTCGTAACATCGGATTTTTGTCCGCCATTTTGTCATTCAGTTATCGACTATCAATATTTGCATATAGTAGGTGTTAATTTGATTAAACATACAAATTTATAAAGTAAATATACGCGATAAAACCTAAATACCTTTTCAAATTTCTAATCATCACACTACAAATAATATACAGTATTAGTAATTCGAGATCAAAACTACTAGTGGAACGACTGCATTAATGTTACAACATTATTAACGCTGGACAAGTTTCGCTTCCAGCCACAAACAGTTAAATAGTGGGATGATATAAACTAATACATAAAACAAAGAGTTTAAAAAGATATGAAAGAAAATGTATAACCTATACTTTAACAGCTTATTAATATATAAGTAATGCTAAATTTAAATAGATAAGCTCCTGACATTAAAAATGGATGTAGTTTCAAAACGTTTTGAGAGCTTCTTTAGTTTTGACCCGCGTCGTCGGAGATTAAAAACCAAGTGAAATTAAAATGAAAGAAATCCTAGCCAAAAATTAACATGTTAACTCTGCTTTCTCTCAGATCATTTTGTTTGCAACTATTAATACTATAAGCGTTGCTAAAACATTAAATATGGTGGTGTCAGGCGATAGAAAAAATATGGAATGAGCTATACATTTAGTCGGTAGTTCGTATGGCTCAAAGCGTAAAGCATCTGTTGTAGATCGAGGTTTCCCGAGGAAAAGAGATGCGAGCTCATTGTTTAATCGCCGTGAATGGCTGTCCGTACGATGAAAAAGGAACGGAAATGAACAAGGAAAAAAGTACTTGTCTAATAGTAGCTGGTCACTCGTAATCGAGGATACCTGTCTACTAGGGCGGCTTATCTACAATGATCAACAATCTGAACAACACCAGTACACGCAAACCCTCGGTCACGATGACTTGTGACTTCGTGTTAGCACAGATATAGATTTCACAACCCGTAGTATGGTTTTCAGGCAATTTCCAAAGGTGCCGCATTCCGGAGCGATAACATCAAATTGACCATGTTGAGATTTGAACCCGGGTCTCATGGTCAGAAAGCGAAAGTTCTAACCACTCAGCCACGTATCTACGGCATCATCGACTGTTCGAAACTTATATTACACACAATGCTAGCCGCAGCCGTCACAAACGACATGAAATTTAAATGTTTACTCGACATATTTTCCGCATTAAAAGTATTGCTTTACCAGTGTTTGCCAGAAAATCGGTGGTTTTCTAATTCAACGCCAAGTATAGGCTCTTTGATCTTGGGGATGTTTAATAGGATAGTCTGATTGGCTATTACTGTTGAGTAGCAAGTTCAATCTTCCCAGTTGCTCTATTGGCAAGGTTTTACAATACGCCGACTTTTCACACTTGAGCGCGGGAATCACCTCCCAAGTGGATTGATTGATTTGTTATTTACGGTTTATCAACTTTTATATGTCAGAACATATTTTAGATTGTTAGAATATTAGGATATAATAATGATTTTCTGGATAGAATTACTACTAATTAGCTCATAGCTAGTGGGAGAGGAGTTGGATTCATATCTTTCCCAACGGTATTTGCGCATAAGTAATATAACGAACTCGACTGGAATTGGAACCCAGCTCTCCGATCTCAAATTATGAGCTGTTATTCCTCATACCAGTCACAAATCCAAGCTTACAGCTTGTATTCCCACCCATCTCGGTACTGACCAGGCTCGAGGTTCTTTAACCGGTATTTCAACGTGATATGGCCGTAAACTCCCCACTTCCGAGTGGATATTTAAAGGCACTATTATATACCCAAAAGAAACCTACCCTTTTTAATCTAGTCTAAACCAAAACACTGGCTATCTTTCGTTCGAAATTAAGATGCTCTAAATTAACTAATCGAACAATGGTTTATCGGTCGTTAAATTGATCGACGATTCCCACTAGGCACACTTATTAACAGTTATTAAATCTTAGTAAATACCTTTAGTTGATGCATAGTGTATTTATATTTGTACTTTTGCATGCATGGATTGATAGCGTAGTTGTTAGAGACGCGGTAAGTAGAATCAACGAACCGAGTTCAAATTCCGATTTACGCTCACTTGAGAAAGGCGAGAATCCAATTTTTCATTACCCACCCCTTCTATGGTTTAAGTAGTGGAATAGAGTGGCTCACTAACCTTGGAAGGTAGCCATTTAAGGCAAAAGAGAATTCCAAATTATGAAGGTAAAGGGAAACTGAATGCAGTCAAGCGTGACAAGCAGGAGCATCACTCATAAGCAGGTAGGTTAGGTTTAAGGCTCCTTGTTCGCCCCCAGATAATTGCCCTAGTGTATTAAAGCGTCGGTTTGGAAATTTGGTTTATATAGTAATTGTGAATGAAACACTTGGGCCGGACAGTGTGTATTTGAACTCAATGGAAATCAAGTCGATCAATAACTAAGTAGTAATAAAAATAAGAACTCGAAGAGATATACGTAGACATGGGCAGTGGAACGAGAACAGTCTTCCATCGTATATCAAATAAAGAATTCAGTTAGGAATTCTTTGTAGGTTACACGGGTCGATATACACCTGATGATGACCGGAGGGCACAATGCTCGAAACGTTGTGACAACAACAATAAAGACGAGAACAATAGTTCGAATTTAAATAGTGGAAACAACTCCATTATTTTGCCAAGAAGGCACGACAATCCACAGATGATAAAGAAAAGCAAACTGGGCCAAGTAATGATCGACTATGCCCAGAAGAGACTTGGTATTTATTTATTTTAATTAAAAAGTGACGAATCCACTGAATATTAGAATGGGACAGCGAAAGAAAAAAGTAACTATCTGTTCTTCTATCCATTCAAACGAGAGCCGGGAAGATGTCATGCAAATAGACATACACTTGGTTGCATGCGACTGAGTTTCATTTAGGTTATACTTATTTTTTCATTATTTCCAGAAACATTAAATATCGGCCTACTCCTTTCTGTTCTTCAAAGTTGCGATAACGCTTGCCGTGATCTAACGTTGTCAGTATGTGTGCGTGCGTGCGCCTGCTTGAAAAATATTGATATATAAATGACGTTTTCTGTTTGCCTTTCTGTCCGTACCACTAACAGCTTGGAAATTACATGGTCACTTTTCACTTTTCAGCATATGTTAACTGGGATATTTCTTTTAAAATGGATTTTTTTCTTAAAATTGGGTGCTTTTTGCAAAGAGTAAAAAACATCACTTTGAATTGCACTTGCATCTTCTTACGGTCTGCTTTAAAACAAAAATATAACGATCTATTAAAGATAAATCCTTTAAAATTAACTTTAAGAATATAAACGCTGAAGAACTCATAATTTGTATAACTATAATCAAGTAAATTTATAAATTTAAACGTGTAAAGTTATGTATAAATATGTAAGGTCATGTTAATAATATTTAATAATGTTCAATAATATTAATACTATTTAATGTTTCTTAAAAAACGATTGTACATATTAAAATCAGTATAAAATTCATGTTTTCTAAGAGATTTTACTAATTCTTATTGTTGAAGAGATTTTTTCTAAGAGATTTTATTAGTCCTTATTGTTGAATTATGTCCGTATATGAAGCGGACAAAAGAATTAATTTTAATCAACCAGAGTACAAAAATATCTACCTTGATAGTATTTTTATTCTTGACATTTTTGCTTTCTTTTAATTAAAAATTGAAAGAACATTAATTACTATATACATATTAAAAATCAGTCAAATTATTCCTTCAAAGTAATTATTTAACATTATTTACATTCAGACTAACGTCTTCATCTTTGTTGTTATTATCATTACAATAGCAAATAATAATAATGATAATGATAATAATGACAACAACAACAACAACAACAACAACAACAACAATAATAATAATAATAATAACAATAATAATAAGAAGAAATCTCAAAAATGTGGCATATGGGAACATCAACAATCCCTGTTGTAGTTGGAGCCCTAGGACTGATTGTAAAAGATTCCAGTAGACTAATTGAAGGGATTCCTGGAAGTCCATGCCTCAAAGAGATACAAAAAATTGTTCTGACAAGTACAGCCCACACCTTACGAAGGGCTTTATCTATGTCATTTTTGTCAGTGGAAAGGGTCATGATGCCATTTCTAACCTTAGGTCCCTCGGCGGGACCCGGAAAGAAATGTGTAAACGCCAGAAATTGAAGAAAATAATAATAATAATAATAATAATAATAATAATAATAATAATAATAACAAAATTACAGTAAAAAAAGATAAGTACGAATGTAGCTAAGAAAAATAATGCTAACTCCTCATCCCTCAAAATTCAAACAGAAATTATGCGGTTCTCTAATAAGGAAACAAAAATTAGATATAATTTGTTATATACAAGTGTAAATAACACAAGTTAGTTTAATGTTTTAAACAATAGTTTAAAACATCACTATAAAATAAATAGACTCAGACACGTTTTTCTTAGGATGCTATTCGCCATGTCTTTTTGTTTAGAATTATGAAACTGAAAGGATAAAAAAAATGTTTTTTAAACGAACAAGATGTATAAAAAGTTAATTTCTATCTTAGTCATCACTCAGTCAACTTTCATTTGTTTCTTTTGCTTTAATGATGAATTATAATTTAAAAATTATCTATGAAAACTATTTATTATTTTCATTTATATCACTTTATATTTTAAATTTACACAGACCTCTGATAAAAATATCATCTTTTGTATTAACCACAGGTTTCTGGTTAAATTATAAATATGTTTAACTTTTATTATTTTGCTTTTTCTTGTTTGCTTGAAGCACCATTTTTCTGGTGGAGGTAAATTCTACGATTCAGATTCTGGAAAATAGTTTCTTATTTTGAGATTTAGCAAAAATATTATTATTTCCTTTTATGTTTTGTTATGCACAATATTCATGCCGATAAGATTAATAACTTTGATTTATTTCGAGTTTTAAACGTAAAAAATAGGATAAAGTTTAACCTTTATGCCCGAAAAAAATTGTTTCGAAAGGACGCTTATTCATTTGACAACGCTATTACTGTATACACTTTTAACTTCCTCGGCAATGTCAATTGTTTTTGAAAAGCGATGATAGAGTTTAAATAAAACCCATTCATATAAAAAAATTATAAATTTTCTTTATTCTTCAGAATTGATAACAAAGATATGAATTGCTATTTGACTGAATAAAACGCAAACTTGTTTTCATTGTTTTATAAAATAGTAAATAATAATTATTGTATTGACGTTGGTTTTTACATATTTTGTAATTTTTAGTAAATTTTTAAACAAAGTTTTCATTTCGAATTTATTTCTTTATAAAACGGTAAATATTTTTTAAAGGTAAAATTTAAATACCGCATTGTACTTTTTTTGTAACATATTTTTATAATCTTGTAAATAAACATTGCCGAGCAAGTCAAAAGGGTATACATTAATAGCGGTGTCAAGGGAATAATCTGTTTTTTTTTCGGATATGAAGGTTAAGCCTTGCCAAAAATATTATGCTTTCTCTATGTTAGAATCTTTTTCAATTTCCTCTTGCAACGATATAATAAATTAGCACCATGAAATTTTTTTAAACTTAAACATAAAGATATTTCTTTCATAGATTAAAATGTATCGTTTTGACATCTGTCTACATTTCTGAGATGAGATATAACTATTTACATTATTTATATGGTTCGGATTGATGTCCTCATCTTTGTCAAATTCATGATGACAGATGGCCCAGTGGATAAAAGCGTTGTTAAAGTAATCCAGTGACTTGATTCAAACAGTTGTGAGTTCAATACCTGGTTACGAACGAAAACTTGAAGATTTGGATTACCAAAGAGAAATAACTGAAACTGCGATATCCAGAAAGAGCATGGCACGTGGAACGAGATCAATTCACACCAGTCGACTAAATGAAGGGTTGGGTTCGAAATTCCAGCGTATATCACCTGAAGAAGACTGGAGCGTACAGCGACCGAAACGTTGTGAATATGACAATAAAGATTAGAACAACAGTCCGAACAATAATAGTGTAAATATTGTTTTGAATCACGTACGTTTTGAGGCGATATTGTAAGAAAAAAAAACTAACTTAATAAAGTGTTTACTGTACAATAAGATGATTTTTTCTTGTAATACTAAAAATATCAAACAAAATTCATATTTATTCAGACAGAATTCAGAGGAGTGAGAAAATGATTTTAAACTTGAGTAAAAGCACTTTTTCAATATGATTATTTTTAAACATGATTGCTTATTTTGAAGTGATATTTACAAATGGTGAATATTTGTTCACATGAGTTTTTGTATGATGGGCAATCTGTTAATAAATTTCCAGCTTTTAACAGACTTTTTTGTCATGTGTCTCGCTAGAATAGTGCTAAACGGTGTATTATTGCGCTCAGAGTTGAAATAACAGCCAAGTTTTGCATTGTCTGTGGTGTCATTTTGTGGATGTTTTGTTTATTCTGTTCAAATCATGGACGATATGTTTATGCATTTGTCATTAATCATTACCTAAACACGTTGGCTCCCAAACTTCCTTTCTCTTGTCACATGGTCGCAACGATATATCTTAATTAATTTTAATACAAGCGACTTTGACTTAACATTGTTTCATATATGAGGCAAGGATATCATAGGTAGCATTTATTACCAACGACCCACCGGTGAGTCCATTTTACAATCCAGATTTCAATACGGGCGACATTAATGCATGGTACAGCTCTGTGTATGTGAAAATAAAAAATGACCCCAAAAACAACAGTAGAAATTTTAAAAGGAAAATGAAATAAAACACAAAAATATTTAATTTTGTAGGGGAAAATGTGCTTCTGGTGCACCCTGATCGTATAAGCAATCAATAATAGCATCCCATTTCAAATAATTCTCATAGAAAAGAAATTGGAAAATGACACACCGGAGGGTCGGGTTGGCCTTGCAAGCATAACACAGCCTAAATGTGGGTTTTGAGGTAGCCAACATGTTTTACATGCAATATTTAATACTGACCAGACGGATACAGATTATATAAACTTGTTTTAATCTTCTTCTTCTAAATAAAACCTTATAAAGATTAGTTTTAATTACTGTCTATCAAGAAAGGCTTTCAAAATTAATATCTTTTGTTGTGATTTCATTAAATGACGTAAGTGTTGTGCCATAATAATACTTTGTCCAACATATTTGACTTGATCATATAAAACTAAATTAAATAATTTATTTTCTGTTATCGCAGACGTTACCTGATGACACAGCAACAGGCCCGTCTGAAAGAAAGTGGAAATACTTTGAATAATCCCTCTGCATTTTACACAGTCGGCCGGAAAGCGATGCAGGTTGTTATTATTTTATTTTGTTTTTATTTAATACAATTATTCTAAATAATTATTCTAGTGACAGTAAGATAAATGAAGCTGTAACCATTTGAAGAATAATTTTATGTATCGTAATTAATGAATTAGAACTTAAAAAGAAATATGAACTGTGGATTTATTATTACATGAGATATTGTAAATTACTTTCAATCTTCGACTTGTAAATATTTCACCTTGATTTCAGTTGATTTTATTGAAATTTCTCAGACCATCTTGAAAGGTTCAAAATAAATTGCGATGAAAAGCAAGTGAAATAAGACGGACATTAATATTTAAGATTAATAATGAATAAAATTAAAATCAAATGTAAAGTAATTGGCCATAGTTAAATGTAATTGGCAGACATACCCAACAAACCGGACTGAAAAATTTTGCAATAAACAATAACACGAGAAAGAAAAGAACAAGACAAAAATAATATTAAGCAAACACAATATATGCAAGACAAAAATTAAGCAAAACAATAATATTAAGGTAAAAAATTTCATAAACCAAGAATGGTATTTACACACAAAAGAAGTTACAGACAAGTGATTGCAGCGTTCTGACTTCAAGACATAAAAGAACATAAATATACGTCGGATCAGAGCGAAAAGCTGTCAGTCTTATTGGCTCGGAAGAAATCCCATCATGCAACTATATGTTTTGTCTGTAAATTCGGTGAGGAGTATTTTTGCAGTCATTCCCAACAAGGATTAAAAACAACTATGATTAAATTCATGACATTACTATTAATAATATCGTTATGACTGCTAAAGATGAATACGTCTTACCATCTAAATATAGCATAGCTATATCCACATTATAGTGAAACTGACGTACATTAATGAATAAAAACAAGGACATGTTTTTTTTTGTAGTAATGTTCATTCTGTACAAGGCCCGGGGACCACTCGAAGCAGTATGTTACGTTAAGAGGTAGTTCATACGGATAGGAGGGGGAGATAATGGTTAACTCTAGACTTGAACAGGATAATATTGTAGTAATCAATTAAACATCCTCTTGTGAGTTGGTTCCACAGAGCAGAGGTTCATGGGAAGAAGCTGTTCAACTTTAACTTACTTCGCATTGATAGAATACAAAGGGAATGTGGTTGGTATGGAGAGTCATAACCGTGAATGTTACACCTGGCTGAACCAAAGAATGTAGTTCGACCGAGCACTTTCCATGAAAGTAGCGATAGAATTCCGCCTGTGAGAGGGCGGTAGGAGAGTGGAAAATATTTCGTCTCCCGCAAGGATTCCGAGACGCTTTTGAAGTCTATCAAGACTGGAAGTGAGGACTGGGCAGCTTCCGCCCAAACATAGCAACGGTGCTCCATTTTCGGCCTGATCTCACTCTTATAAGAGTAGAGGATGGCTTGGAGTGTCAGGTACTTACAGAAGCGATACAGAGAGACGACCATTTTCCCTGCATCCTTAGCGATGGATCGCATGTACACGTTTCACTTGAGGTCAGGTGTAAGTTTCAGGGCCAGTAATCTCTCGAGGCACGGCGTCACTTCGAGGACACACCCGTTCATCGTGACTGACCGTTCGGGGTCAGATTGGCGGTAATGGAATGTAACTTGCTTGGTAAGATTTCAAAGAAAACAAGTTATCTCTTCAGAGAGAGAGAGAGAGAGAGAGAGAGAGAGAGAGAGAGAGAGAGAGAGAGAGAAGAATAAGGCAATAGTTTGTTCACGCGGCGAACATAGTACGTATGAAGATATGTAAACGAAAATCAAAATAGTGTTTTACATTTGAATTGGCTTGATCGTATGTTGCGTGAGTGATGTGGCTTCGTGTGAGTGAAATGGATGTAAAGAATAGACGTACAATCGTTTTGAGAAAATGTATTATGTATGCAGAATGTTATGAAGTTTATGTTTATGAAGTTTAGAGGCGCGAAATGCAAGTCCCGTTGACAGTTGGTACTAGCCATACTGTCATATGACGCATTTCTTACCGTTTTATATGTGGATAAATTATAGCAGAATCAGGGACATATAATTAAACTTCATAACATTTTTGCATACATAATGCTTTTGTAACCTATTCAGTCAAGCAGCTCTCACGCCAAGATTCTTGAGGAAAAACGGATGAATTCGAGTTTTAACTAAGAGTTATTCTTTACTTTTGCTCCACACATTTTACTGATCGTGATTTAACAAGAAACAATAAGAATCAACTGAAAGTACGATGACAGATACACTTGTCAAAAATTAAGAAGGAAATATGACTATGATGATACGTAGAAATGATGAAAGGTAGAATTTGATAGAAATAATATTAAATATTAACTCAGGTACCTTAGAAAGTAATGAATAATAGTCATTTCTATATATGTGTGTCGACGCGGCAAAACTTTAGCCGGCAATATTGTGAATATAAAATAGTATATTAAAAGTTTGGTAATAATCAAAATTCTTATGATGACAGTATTAAAATTTATTTCCTAAATGTCCTTATATCGTTTACGTGGTGGTATCGGAAACTCCCCAGAAATTATGAGTTGTGATTGTACCGTTCAACAGAAAAGCGCACGCCTATTGGTACACTGTCTACTGAGTCAGTCTGCCAATAGGTTTCTGCTAGTGTGCAATTATGTCGCTAGTTTTTTACGTTGCAACGCCTCTGCACCTTTTACACTGGCTGACAGATTCTAGCGAAGCGTCTGCATCAAATTTTGCGTAAAATTCGGCAAATTTGCTACTGAAATTGTGGAAATATTTCATTAGGTTTTTGGCGAAAGCTCATTATACCGAACACGGTTTTTTGATTGGCACACACGTTTAATTGCGGGAACCTTTTAATGCCATCTCATCTGTTATATTTGTTAATGACAATATATTTCGTTCGATTGGTTATTAAATTATTTTTTTTCTCGTCTTTAAACAGCAAATTCAGGGATATGAACAGAAACTTCGCCGAGATAAATTCAATGGATGGGTATGCTTTCCTTTTTTATTACTTTTTTCTATTAACAAATGTTTGTTACTCTTTGGTTGCAGTACTCATCATCAATAATCTGTGATCAAAAAAAAAAAGAAAAAGATTCTATCGTTATGTTCCTAGATATAACGTGGACGTATGGGTGGTGTAATAGATAATGGCTTAGAATAAGAAGTCGGAGGTCTCTCCGACTTCTTATTCTAAGCCATTATCTATTACACCACCCATACGTCCACGTTATATCTAGGAACATAACGAATTGCAGTTCGAATTCCAGTCAGATTTGTTACATTCACATATGCGTAAATACAGTTGGGAAAGATACAAATCGATCATCTCCCCAGGTATGGGTAAAATAGCAGGACTTTTATCTGGAAATATCATTTTTATTCTCTAAAGAGTGTTAGAGCAGTATTCAATAGGATTTAATAATAAATGGTTGATAATCCGTAATAAAATTAGTCAATACCTTAAACAGCACGTTCCGTCATATTTATTTAAAAATGTCGGATTGTTTAACGTGTAATTGCAGGTTTATTAAAACAGTAATTTAAAAACATCTCCCTCCGCCAAAAACAACAACAAAAACCCCCAAAAAACAGAAGCTTTATTCAATCAAAATATTCCCCCTTTATTACGCGACAGTTATAATGAAAAGAGATAAGCAAAATATTTTATTCAGGTTTATAATGAGAGATTGGTCAGTTCTGAAAGCTCTGGTTTTCAGCGACATTTACCATATACCTGTAGTATATAAAATCATCATGATTTTCATTTTCGATGCAGGTTTTAAGTAGTTCTCGCTATGTAAAATTTATATAAATCTAGTATTTACCAGAGAGAAGTTACTGACTTAGCAGTAACGGCTTATCAATTTTTGATGAATTAATTTGATATTAACAAGAAATACTGAGCAAATAAAATGCAGTACTTAATTGTGCTTCTAGTTTGAGAGTATGTTTGGTTATCAAACAACATAGACAAGAGAACAAGAAAATTGTAAAGAGAAGATGAGCAAAATCGAGGATGAAAACAAGAAAAGAGAAATTCGATAGACATAGAGGAAGGTTTTATAGAGCGATAACTAAGGGGTGTGTTACAAGATGGATAAAAAAAAAAACGTTATGTTGATACTATTTAAGCACTGGAATCTTAAACATTGGAAAACAAACACAAAAATGTAGTGATATATAAAGAATCAACTGAAAGATCTTTTATTTAAGATTATGAAAAAAAGGCATTTATTAATTTCTAAAAATCTCTAGGAATAAAGAAGCTGATAGACTGACATTGAAAAAGAAACATTAAAAATCAATTACATTATTATTTGTGGTGAGGGGAAGAGATTACCAGAGTAGTATCTGATTTTTCCAATCAAAATTAATAACCCGATCTATTTTATGGAACCAATGAACATTATTAATTTATTATTTACGTTTGGGCTAATGTCCTTATATTTATTGATGTTATCATAAATTTTGGCCGTTATGCCCACTGGTCTACTTCGGGTGCCTGCCGATCCAGGTAATCATCAGTGAAATTATTTCATCTAAATATTCCCCTTTATTTTCTATAGATTTATTGTAAGTTGGCAGCAAGTTATCAATTCCTTTAGAATTCTTCATTGATAGGGTTGAAAATTATTGGAAGCTTCTTCCGGATTCAACAAGCTTCTTGCTACAAAGCAAGTAATTTAAATGCTTGAATAAATATCAGTTTATGTAAGACTAGGTGAGTAATCAGGTAAGATAAAATAAAGTTCCCATTTTCAAAATTTTCGAAGATAATTGGAACAATTGATACAGTTAAACATGAATAAAGCAGGCCTCCATACCTATGGATTTTTCTATATTCTATGTTGAAAAATAAATGAAAAAATATTACAGATAAGCAATGAGTACTATATATATATATATATATATATATATATATATATATATATATATATATATATATATATATATATATATATATATATAAGTTTTAGTTCTCAAAAAAAAAAAAAAAAGGTAAAATGAGACATTAAAAATGAAATTTGTAAATTCACGTTAAACAACTCAATATTTAAAAATCTTTAACGCGCAAATGGGATTCTTAAATCACAAATGTTAATTACCATAAATAAAGTATATATCAAAATTGTCATTATAGATACCTGATTGATAATGAGGTCTGCAACAAAATATATATATATATATATATATATATATATATACACATATGTGTGTGTGTATATATATATATATATATACACATATGTGTGTATATATATATATATATATATATATATAATATATATATATATATATATATATATATATATATACACACATATATGTGTATATATATATATATATGTCCACATATGTGTATGTAAGTATATACGTGCATACACATATATATGTGAATGTGCATATATACATAGATATATACATACATAGTTTATATATATATATATATATATATATATATATATATATATATATATATATATATATATGTATGTATGTATGTATGTAAACTATGCTAGAATTTATTACGCATGTTAATGTTTTCACACTAAATTTACTATTATCCAATGAATGATGGTAAATTATTTAAGATATAATTGTAGCTCTGTATGCTACTTAAAGTTAGTATTTTTGTTTTTCATAATTTTAGCTAATTTTCTTAATATTCTTCATCTGATCTCTGTGTTTGTGTTCACAACACCAGCTTCTTCAAATATTTTCTTGCTGGTTAATCCATTTTTCTGGCTTATTAATCTTTTAATGTCTCTCAAATCTTTATTGTGGCATTTTTAAAGCTCGTCTTTTCTTAGCTTGCAAGTAATTTCTACAATTTCTTTTTCATGGTTCTCTGATCCACCTTCAAAATCTTTACCATTTCAAATGTTGCGCTCTTTTCATTCAATAGCTTTACAATATCATGTTTCTCTTCTTTAGTTTATAGCTATCTTGCGAGCCATGCCAGGTTTTATGTTCTTCTATGTACCAGGACTCTTCACAATTTTCTGTCCTTTGTAGCTCTTAATAAATTTTGTCTTTTTGTTATCTCTCCTAAACCTTGCTCCGACAACCATTTGCTCAAACTTGCTAAGTAGATAATGTGTTGTTTTCCTCTGTACCTCTTGCTTTCAATATGTCCTGTGAGTATGAAATTCTCCAAGCCTTTTTTCCTCATTATATGTCATAGACATTTCTATTTCTTCCTGGTATTAAGTATAAGTGTCCTTTTTCTTTCCATGCCTACCTCAAATAGACTACGATATATCTTACCTGCATCATGTGATTCTTTCCTTTGTTTTCCTCTTCCTTTTTTCTAATTTATTTTTCCTCATTTTATTCCAATTTTTAATTCTTTCCTTAGTATCTTCTCTGTAAAAGTGTCCTCCGTCCAGTTTTTTCTAAAAATTTGTCGTTGCTCTCTTCTTCATCTGTGACGAAATTGTCCGGCATTCACTGCCATATAGAAGGACTGATATTACATAACATTTCAGTCCTCTTTTCTTTGTTTCTAACGATATTTTTCTGTTTGTTATTATTTACTTAGCTTTTGGAGGGCATCTTTTGCTATTCCAATACGACTTTAGATTTCAATGCCACACTTTCGGTCCCTTGTAAAAGATTTCCTCGATAGTTAAATTGTTGTACGTGTTTGATTTTGGTACCGCCACTTTGTAATTTGCATGTTGGGCTGTTTCCTTTGGTAGCAACCATGCATTATCTCTTTTTGCAATTGATGTTTAGTCCTTTCATCTCGCTTTCCTTCACTACCTTCTGTAGGAGTTATTGTAGTTTCTTTTCGATATGTGCTATCAACACTATGTTATCTGCATATCTTATGCTAAGATAGTGGCCACCAGTAACGAATCCTGGTAGAAATTTTAATTTTCTCAAAATCGCCTCACGGTATAGATTAAATAAGTCCTGTGATAAAAAAATCTTTGCCTTAACCCCTTTATATTTTTATATATTTACTGAATTCATTTTCTATTCATATGCAAACGGTTTGTTGCCAGTATTGATTCTGCATTATTCTAATATAATTGCAATGTATGGCAACAATTCGTTGTGACATGGTTTTATGTTATTAAAAGTCAAAAATAAATAACTATTCTCTTACATTTCGAATATGGCGAGTAACCATCGAGTGACATAATAAAATCACATAATCCGAAATATTAGGTTGGCTAGAAAGTGCTGACTCACTTGGGAAGCGGAAAAAAAACAAATTTTGATGTCTGATGAAATTTCCAAGGAGTACTGCATTTCGAGCGTGCTCCACGCGCCACACCATCAAGCAAAATTATTGGCAGCAGCTCGGATCGCATGTACAACAAACTAAAGGACTATCCTGCTTTCGTCAATCGAGATCGGACTTTCTTTCAGCAAGACAATGCTAGGTTGACTAAGGAGAAGTTTAAACACAAAGACGATGTTGAGATTCTTCCACATCTACCATTCAGTCCACATGCTGCCCCGAGTGACTATGGCCTATTCCGCTCAATAGCACAATTCCTCCGAGACCAACGATTTGATGAAGTGAAGGAAGCTTTATTAGAGTTTTTTTATTCAAAGCCAGCGGACGGGTATCTAGGACAGATTCGGATGCTGGCTGATCGATGTCAGAAGATCGTCGAGAATAATGGACTTTATTTTGAAGAATAAATGTTGGCGTTGCTCCCTAAAATTTTGTTGCTTTCTTTCCACTTCTTAAGTCAGGACTTTCTTGCCAACCTAATAAATTATTGTAAATATTTCTAATAAAAACAGGTTCACCTATTGTCTGGTACAATCTCCATGGTTTATATATTGTTTCTTGTTTAGAATTTGGTTTCTGGTTCCTTTTAAAGTCTTTTTATTTCTCTTTTCGTTCCAGTAGCCACTTGCACTTCAATGGAATGAATTGATTTAAAAAAAAAATAATTATACCATAAGTTGAAATCCCCACTGTATATTTATTATATAAATATCAACATATACTGCAATTTTTATCAATATCGTTTTTTTTAATATTAATTTTTTGATGAAAACATTAACTTGCTGAATGAAATCTGTATATGAATGTATATATTGTATATGTTTTCTGGTTTTTGATTGTTGCTTTTTATAATCGTATGCCGACTGAAATTAATTTGCGCACATAGGATAAGCAATTTTTTATTTGAAGTCTACATTTTAGACAGTATAAAATAACAGCCCGAGATCTCTTAACATAATTTATATACAAATTCGTCCATTAGGCTCTCCGATTATACGTTTTAGTCATTGTAAGGTTGGTGTTAGTATGACATATCGTCAGTACATGTACAAGGTAATATCCAACAATTATACTCTTTTCCATATTCCAATATATGATGGAATAACAAACAAGAAAGAAATTCTATGAGGTTTTATTTTTATTAATCGTTTAGTAGTCGAATCTATAAAGATATTTTACTTCCACTTTATTATATCATTCTGTCACATTGAATGCATATTTTCAAATAATCCTTATATATAAGGAAAACCATTAATGAAACCAACGAACAAATTGCCAAAACCTACAAGCCTTACACAGATAAAGTCATGCACAAAAGTGACAATAACGAAAAAAGAAAAAAGGCCTTAAAAAAGCTTTTTGAATTTGTAGGTCTGATGAATTGGGTCGTTATTACGCATCCAATGAAATAAATCATAGCCATGAAATATTAGTGTTTGGATCTTTATATATATATATATATATATATATATATATATATATATATATAAGGTAATAATCCATGGGTAAATAATCCAAGTGAATCCTAATAATATAAAATATTAAAACTCATCCACAAAGAGAGCTCAATGTATTTATTACAAAACATATATAAATAAATTACATATAAGAGAAATTCAAAATACCCCATATGTATAACTATTTCTCCCCGCAAGAATTACCTTGCAAGGATTGTCAACACTAAAGGGTTTGGAGATAAAATAAAAAAGAAGTTAAAATGAAGAAAGAAAAAGAAAGGGAAAGACGACAAAGTAAGAGAAAAATATTTAAAAAAGAGAAAGAAAAAAAGGAAAAATAACAGGGCGAGAAATAACGGAAGAGGAGAAAAGATAAAATAACTGAAGACACAGCAAATCGTCTAGACAAAGCTTAAACAGAGTTTCATGGTGGTAGGAAGTGTTGGGATTCAGACACCAGTTAAAATAACCTTGACCTATATTTTAAATTATTAATATCTAGTTTCACTAAGAAAAATTACATAAGGAATTCAAACTTAAAAAATTAGAGAAGGCTTTTATAATTATTTTTTTTAAAATAAATTAAGGAAGGGTAATTATAAAGTAACATTTAAAATAGTAATATATGTAATATAATATGATAATTAAAATAATAATTCATGAAATAATTATCAAAGATAAGTTATTAAGTAAATTTAATAGAAAAATATTATATATAAATATAAATTAATAGGTTAATATAAGCTAATAAATAAATAAATTAACAACAATACATAAGTGAAATATAAATGAAAGCAGAACAATCTTCAGCATCTGAAGATTGCATTGTTCATGAAAATCCGAGTCGTGCTACAGGTCAGGGATAATATGTATATTTATTAATATATACATAATAGCTCTGTTATATTACATCGAGCATTGTTTTATTAAAAGAAGCACTATATTGAGATGAGAATCCGATGGAATAGTAAATATATAACAGTTCGGAAGACTTCTATTCTGACACGCTTCATTCATGAAACGGCGTCATCATCCATCGTCGAAACATCTCGAAATTTAAAGAAAAGAATATAAGAACCTAAAAGTGGCGTAAATTTAAACACGCGCGCACACACACACACACACACACACACACACACACACACACACACACACACACACACAGAGTCTCCGTGCAGATCACATCATCACAATTGTGACCTGGAAAATGCAGCTGTAATTAAAAATGTATATTTTTTATAGACGAAGAAGCATTGAGAGCACAATTAACTATTAAGCATACACGATTAATATACGAATGGATTATTTCAATTTATCCCATTCTAACTAAATTAGTACTGAAACCATGGAGACCCGTAAGCTTTAAAATAAATAAAATTAAACGTTGAATTGAAATTATTTATAATCTAATGTCTATAATGATCCAGTTAAAGTAAAACTCAGGCATCCAATTGCATAATGTTAACCACGTTTTATTTCGATCACGTCAATTCATCAGTACAACTTGACAAAATAAAGGGTGCGGCACAAATACCTCCCACATAGTAGTAAGAAATTAGCTAGATGAAGATGATCCGAGGTGGAAGTTGGTTAGAGTAAAGAAACAAATTAGACACTAGTTTGGAGAAATGACCAAAGATGCATTTTCATTTACAAGATATTAAAATGTCTCTTGTAAGTCGTATAGTGTAGCGTTCGAATATACGGTGTAAGGTGTGAAATTAGAGCGTGAAAAAGAAATCAGCTTAATCAGGCTGACTGCTTGTTGGCTATCTGTTTGGGCTTGTCGCGTTGATAGTGGAGTCCGTTCTCTTTCTGCGTTCACTGGAGGGTGTTTTCACAGCCTAATAGTCGTGCTCTCTGGTGGCCTCTATGATTAACGTATTTGTGCGTGTGTTTGTGAAGTCTCACTGCTCTCTCTTCACTGTCCAGTTTCTTTTAGCCTATATAAGAGAAACGCGCTCGTAGTTGTTAACATCTGTGGCAAGCGAGAACCGCGTCAATAATGGCCAGCACTCTGCTATATTTGTGTTTGTTTTAAAATTGTTTTGAGTAGTGTGCGGCGTGTATGTGAGTTAGCTAGACGAAAATTGGCGTGTATTTAGAGATATATATAGAGTTTTCTAATAATTGTATAAATTTAGCCTTAATTTGTTATCTCTATGTGTAGATTGTGTTTTTCTGATACTATTTTTACACCATTGCCACTAATGTCATACCACTATGTGGGAGGTAATTCTGGGAAGGTATATATGCAAAGTATTTATCCTGCACCCAGTATAAGTTTTCCAAATATATATAGGGTGTTTCAAAAGTACTTTTAGATATTTTGGGGATAAAAAAGTGCGCAAATCTTTTGTTTTTGAGTTATTAAGTTTAAAGTAAGTTTACGGTAGATAGCGCTGTGTTGCTATGTAGACTAGGTTACATTTGTCATTCGTGTACATTTGTGACTAGTCTGTCTTAAATGCTTAACATGTGTAGTAGTGAGTTAATAAAAAAATAATGGATCGAGGAGACTGAGATCCGCAGATACGCCTGACGACGAACACATTCTACAAGCTGTCGGAGACGGTCCAGATATCAGCACGCGTCAGGTGGCCCTAACATGTCGTACATCTCATAATACCACATGGAGGTTACTTCAAGAGCAGCTCCTGTATCCGTATCATTTGCAACGTGTTCAGGGTCTTTCGCCCGGTGAGCGTTTGCCGATGGTTTATTGCACAGCCTGCCAACTCATTGTTCGTCTCTTCAGTCTTGTTTACGGATGAGACAACATTTGGCCGAAATAGAATAAGAAATTTACACAACCCACTTTTGTGGGCAGATCGGAATCCCCATGGTACAATACATGCTAGACATCAGCATCAGTTTATGATTAATGTGTGGGCTGGAATTGTAGGGTAACTTCATAAACATGTCTTACTTGAGCTGTCTAAAGGGACTTTATTTCGAA
The DNA here is from genome assembly GCA_903632075.3 of Acanthosepion pharaonis. NCBI lineage: Eukaryota > Metazoa > Mollusca > Cephalopoda > Sepiida > Sepiidae > Acanthosepion > Acanthosepion pharaonis. Next base: position 500,722 of record CAHIKZ030005605.1, read on the forward strand.
CACACTTCCAGACATGCTAGAGTATGTGGTTCCTGCATGATGGGTCTCCAGCGTATTTTAGTCACATTGTTCGTGATGCACTGATTGACATCTATCATGAAAGATGAATACGTAGGGGAGGACCGATTCCATGGCCTGAACTCAAAGCTTTGGATTTTTATCTGTGGGACCACCTAAATTTTTTTTTGCAGCAGCAGCAGATATTAATACAAAGTGTCATGGAAGCTTGTGAAACCGTTCGACATTGTGTGGGAGTATTTGAAAGAGTCCGCTAGTCAATGATCCAACTGGGGCGTGGGTGTATAGAAGCATGCGGAGGACATTTAGACCAATTGTTATGAGTTGCTGTGTTTAGGTACAACGATGGCATTTTGGAGATATGTTTTAGTGTCAGGAATCCTCCCCCAAAGTCTGTAAAAGTATTTTTGTATTGTATCTTTGATTCTACATTTAACAGCGCCTATCGTAAACTTTAAAAGTAATGACTCAAAAACGAAAGATTTGTGGACATATGTTTATATAGACATTTTTACTTGTATTGGCATGAGGAGCCTGCTCCTAAATTTTGTAAAAGTATTTTTGATACACCTTATATATATATATATATATATATATAGTTTTAAGGTATGCTATATTTATGGTTAAAATGTTCAGTATCAGAAATAGAGCGTATGTAGATATACGCCCACCCAATAACCGTTAGGAGACTACAATAGGCCTTACAACACACGATAGAACATTGACCTGTATATGTAAATATTTGCAGCAGAACACAACACACATCGCCTTAAGTTTATGTTTTAGCGTGAAAACAACTCACTCCACATGGTGTTAACCTCTGTGTCCACTTATGTAGATAGATAGAGCGATATAGATAGACGTAGGTACATCAATAAGTCCGCAACCTAATGAGGAAAAAAATGCATTCATTTTGCACAACATATTTTTATTAGATATCTCAGCATGAAATAATAGCTAATCTGGTTGAGCATTACTATTAACTAGTGGGCTCGAGCTTCATTAGGGGATCCTAACAAACAATTCAACATTAAATGTTCCAAGAAAGTTTCATATGAAGTTTGATATCTCGTAACATCAAGCAAACTAACCATTTTCTTCTCAATGTTTTTAAATTAGTCAAAAATAGTAATTACATTGGTTCAACATTATACAATGCAAAATTTTTAATCAAATGTTATCTAATAACGGGGTAGTTATTATGTGACTTTTGATTTGAAATTCAGGTTACGGACTTATTATACTAATCTTGTATGTATATATATATATGTTATTTTACATTTCCATGTATATATGTATATATATATATATATACAGTGGATTCCGCTTAAGTGGAACGTCGATAACATGGAACAGCCGCTTAGTCGTGCCAATTCATCAAGAACAGAGTCAAACGTATGTATATTTTTGTCCTTTTTATGTCAATCTGTTTAAAAGAAACAGTCGTTTATTGGAATCAAAGTACGGTGTCCTAATGTATTCTGCTCAAATAGAATCCCCCAGAAGTGAGTGCTGAAAAGTGCCTGGCCTGACCAATTTCCGAAAACCTGACCCGATCATGAAACATCAGGATTTTATCAGAAAGCGCCCAATGGTCTGATACAGAACTCATCAGCACCCACTTATGCACACACACACACACACACACACACACACACATATATATATATATATATATATATATATATATATATACATACATACATACATACATACACATAGATGATAGGTATGAGGTGCTACCTCAAAACTGAGGAAATTTGTGCAAAATAATTAGTTCACCTATCAAGTTGCCCAGCATTTCCCGTCTCTTGCCGAACATTTTTACACATCTCCCGTAATCCATGTATCAAAAAATAAAGATCATTATTTTCTGTCGCATTTTTAAGGTTTTTGAGAATATATGTCGTGCAAAAAATTCCTCAAAATATTGAGTAGCACCGATGATAGATAGATATATAGATTGATATATAGATAAATAATGTGAATATCATTCGAAGAATATTGCTTAATCTATTTATGTGTGTGTTTAAAATAGGGTATAGAATCCCGACAAAGTTTCTAAAAAATTGACAAATGGAAAACGTTTCATTGTTTACGCGTTTCGCCTTTCTAGATTTCATCAGATAAAAAAAAACGCAAGAATGAAATGTGTGTTGCAGCTTAAATAATGAATCAGTACTTTCTCCCTAAACTGTCGTTTCTTGTGATAAAAGAATGAAAATGAAAGACTTTTAAAAAAGCCGTTAATATTTATTCTGTTTTTTAAATTTTTAGTTCCTCGAAAGGTGTTAATATATTTTCCCCAGCATTTTTGTATCGAATTAAAGGTAAATCCTTATCTCATTTTCAGAATGGCTCGAAAGCAAGAAATTCATTTAGACTTTACTGAAGTGAATGCAAAGTAAATCCTCATCCAATCCTTCCGAATGGGTTGAAAGTAAAAGATTTATATATTTTTATAGGTCTATCCATGTGTTTTCCGTGCCGACAATATGTGTTTAAGAATTATAAAGAAAAGATACAGAACAAATATTAACGGCTTTTTAAAAAGTCACTTATTTTATTTCTTCTTTAATGACGAGAAACGTCGGTTCAAGGAAAATGTACTATGATTCATTACATACAAATACATATACACACATTTCTTTCTTTCATTTTCGGATCTGATGCAGACTAGAAAGGCGAAACGTGTAATCAAATCTATTCAATGAAACGTTTTTTTTTTATATATATATATATATATATATATATATATATATATATATATATATCGATGTTAATGTTATAAGTCGTTTTTTTCCTATTTTAGAAAATGCCATGCTAATTTATAAAATGTATCTTGTGACAGATATCATTAAGCGTAACATTCTCTTATATCGTAGTTATTTGTTAATACTGTTGCAACCACAGATGTATTTCACGTATAATTAATGTAATTATAACCACACATGCAGTTCACATGTTATTGATGATAGTTACAGAGATATCATGTTCCAAATTTGTTTAATTTCCTTGTTTCTGCCTTCAGTTGCTTTGAAAGCAAATCAGTTTTATTATATCCCGTGATATAATCAGGTATGTTTGCATTGTGTATGTCTACAGTTTCTATAACAAATGTATAAATGTTATATAATAATTATGTACTGCTTTCTATGTATCTTTAAATATATCGTATGTGTATTCGCATAGTTTTCAACCAATTTGTTTGACCTTTCAATACTGCGATTGAATTCAGAATTCAATCCTAATCTTTATCGCTTTTAAACAATGCTCACGAAAATGTATGGTTGGAAACATTTTTTTTTAAAAAAAAAAAAAACAACATATAATATAGTTTTAATGTCATTGTATTATTTGTATATTATCTTTCGCGCAATATTATTTTGTATTCTTGATGTTATGTGTTTCAAATCAGCCATCTTATCGGCGTTGCTTTAAATTTATCTCAGTTACGTCCCTTTATCAAACTGAATGATTAGTCCTCACACCATTTTTAACTTTTCCTCCACCTGACTAAATTTAACTTACACGTATTTATTCGTTTAATTCTTTTTGTTATTATTACCCTGGCTTTCACACGACTGCAAGTTTATTAACCGATTTTGTATGTCTTTTATGAATATCTAAAAGATATCGCATAAATTTCAGTTTTTCAAATCTACCAGTCTATATCATCCAGATCTTCTTCTTCTTCTTCTTCTTCTTCTTCTTCTTCTTCTTCTTCTCTGTGCCATGTGCCTTCAGGACCCAGACGATCATAGCTTGCCACAAGATTTTTAATACATGACTTAAAAATCGCAAACGGAAAACTAACAAGAACAAATGAAAATGAATAAAAACAATTAATCCAAACACATAAGTAAATAAAGTAAGTAAATAATAAACAAAATAACAAACATCGCCCATCAAAATCACCGTCAGAATAATACAATAGACTACCCACAATGCATCACAGATATCTATATATTAAAAAGTCGATCAAAAACACAACGCTTATGGCCTGACGATTGCGTTTAGCGTAAAACAAACTGATACTGAACAATTTAACTTATGAATATAGCATACCTTAAAACTATATTTTATCATTATATATATATATATATATATATATATAAAGATAGATAGATAGATAGATACACCTAGTGAGCCAGGTGTATCTAGGTCTGCTCTACGGTTGTATTGAGCGCTTTTGTTAGTTAGTTGTTTACTCGTATCGGGTTTTTTCTTTGGGTCTCAGACCTGCATCTGTGCGATTTTTTGTCGGCAGAAGTTCATGTTTGTAGCTCTTTTTTTTTTTTTAAAACCTTTTTCCCTCGAGATTGATTTGATTATTAGCAAATCAAAAATTCGAGGGTTTTTCGAAACGAGTCTAGTTATATATATATATATATATATAATGTCCAAATTTATAAATAATTATATTTGGTATATTACATTGTTTCTCAACCTTTTTAACCTAGGAGCAATGAAAAAAATATATGCCGTGACAATATTTTACTGCACGCTTAAGAGAATCTCGTCGCACACTAGTGTTCAGCGTTAAGGCGTTTGAGAATCACCGTACTACAACATGCCTAAGAAGAAGAATCACATTTCATCTCTCTGACCAGAGCTCAATTAGGTTTCATTTAAATACACATTGAGACCTACCAAACTCCATCCACAACATACTCGTCTATAATACAAATATATCCACGTGTCAAAAAAGGGTAAAAATAATGAAAGCATTAATACCCTCCCATAAAAAATCGACACTTAATATCAATTATGAACACGTGAATACATTATATATAAATATATAGATATAAATATAGATAATGTATGAATACTGATGTCAACACAAACTGGCAACAATCTTGAGGCCATCTTGACAATTTTAAAGCCAAAAGACATTCCATTGCAGAGAGGATACATTTAAAGATTTCTTGGTGTCCAAACCTTTATAGTTTTATCGTAAAGGCTTAAATAATCTGGTAACTCGAAGGCAGAAATGTACAGATGTTCGGAGTTCTTATTTTGACTGATTTTGACACCATTTAAATACATTACTTCAGAAATAAATGTCGATTCTAAAATTGGACATTATTTACCGAACAACCTAATAATCTATCTATCTATCTATCTATCTATCTATCTATCTATCTATCTATCTATTTAATGAATCCTCCAGGTAATAACTATAAATGTATTATTATATAACGCCTCATATGACCTCGAGACGATTATTCATAATAACTTTAAATACTTCAAAGACTGGGCGAGATAGATAAATAGTTTACAATATAACCTGGGTCTCTGTCTATATTTCTGAGATGATGTATTATGTACACTATTTACATTATTCGGACTATTGTCCTCATCTTTGTTGCCATATTTATCACAACGTTTCGGCCGTTGTACACTCCGACCTTCTTCAGGTGGTTGGAATGTCGAACCGAACCCTTTATTTCGCTCGCTGGGGTAGACTGTTCTAGTTCCACGTGCCATGTCAAATGGATGTCAATTATCAGTTATCTCCTGTTTAATTACCTCTCCAAGTTCTCCACTGCCTTAACCATGTATTGATGCAGTTAGATCCAGTGTCAGGACCCAAAGATTTTGAGTTCAATGCCTGATTAAAGCAGTGGAGAACTTGGTGAGGTGATTTAACAGGGATAATTGATAACTGACATAACTGATAACTGACTGCTTAGCTACCCCCCCCCCCTGGGTATCATTTTCATTATTACTATGATTATTGGCTTACAGGTTCAAACCAACGGAAACCTGGGAAATATCTTATAAAATATTGACAACGAACTCAGTATCTATTCTTCCTTACAATGGAAGAGTACTTTTGTGTACAGATATAAGGCTTGACATGATTGAATTATTTTATTCACTCCACACCCTGGCTCGGGCCTTATTTGGTAGTGCACATTAATTATTTTTCAAAGCATTTCTCTGCACTATTAGACAATGCAGTGCGTTTATTAAGATTATATAAAAATTCCCTACTGAAAGTTTATTTGAAACAGTACGCGTATTGAAAAACTTTTACTAGCATAACTATTCAGACAGTTTTGGGGTTTGGTTTAAAAAGTTAACTAAAACATAATTTCCGCTAGAGTTAAAAAATGGAGACAAATATTTCATTTTATTTGTATTTTCAAATATAATTTGAACCATTTTTTTCTTTTCTATACCTCATCAGGTCTCTTCTTTAACTTTATGATACAGGATTAAGCTAAATAGATTTTGTTGTCACGCAGCTTTCCTTTCCCATTCAATTTAACTTTTAATGATTTTCTTTTCACTGCAAGCAGCAGTCGTTCTGTTTTCATTAACTCGTAAACAATTTAAAATATTTCTCATTCTAAACATTTTTCTATAAAAATTAAAAATAGTTTCAGGATTTATTATTTATTTTTTAGCATTAATACGAGTATAATTCCCATCGATATCGAAGGATGGATCAGTAATTCTGCATGGAGTCGAGTATCTGTGCATACGATCAAAGTGTCGTGGCCCCAGTCCGGTATCAAGTATAGTATCTGTGTATTTTGTGAAGAATTTTCTACGATTGAGAGATAGATCGTGACCGGTTACTCTCATTTTTTGAGTACAGCCATTTGCTCGGGAGGTTAGCCATTTCCTGACGCAGGCATCTGCCCAGGTACATTTGTTTTTCTTCAAAACTTACGGATCCCACCTGTACTTTATACCGCAACTATGCTGAGCGGACCTTAGTCATAGTTTCTTAGAGAGAGCACATAATCTGTTATGATCAGCCGTTTGAACTACACCAGTGTGCCCAAGCCCTCGCTCATGATGACTTGACAGATTCCAAACAGTTCAATCTTGCCAGTTTCATTCACAAGGCTCAGGTCAACCCGTGGTATGGTATTCAGGCGATTTCCAAAAGTGATACACGCTAGGAACGTCTACCAAGGCCGACAACATCAACAAGTCATCTTCCTGACAAATCAACCACGGATAGCATGATCGGAAAACGAACGAAGATAGATAGATAGATAGAAAGATAGATAGATAGATGAGTACTGTTTTCACATATATTATATATGTTTTGCATAAAACAAAATAAATTACAAAATATAAAAATAAGCTATTCTATTAAGTGTTTCGTACTGCGAAAGCGATTCCTCAGAGTACTACTGATTTTATTGACTATATATATATAATATGGGGGGAAAATAACATTCGTTAGTCTTTAGCCAAACGTGTATATATGTAATTATATGGGTTGGTCAAAAATTGTGTTCGGTTCTTAAATAGAAAAATTACTTAATAGAGCGAACGAACTTTTTGGACAACACATACACACGCGCGCGCGCACACACACAAACAGACACACGCATATATATATATATATATATATATATAAAATCAAAAGGAACTAGTCTTAAGCGACGCGTTTCGTCCTCTGATGGCCTTTATCAAAGCCGATATAAGAATTTTATTTTGCAACAAGTATTTATGAACGAAAGTAAAAACATTGTTATTTTTTTAATTTATGAAACGCTCATAAATATTCATCAAGCTAACTGAAATCTCTGCCTAGGTCTGCGCCCTGGAGAGGACACGTCGTCAATGTGTTGCTCTACGGCAGCGAGTCTTAGAACCACTACTCAAAACAGGAGAGTCTGAGACGCAATTGCTACGACCGGGTCAGCGATGCCCTTGTTTTCGCTCGTTCCTAGTTATCCAGTATATACGCGCTTCTTCAACAGTGCCGGTTCTGCTGGCTTGGACATGTACATCGTATGCCGGATGTGAGGATCTGAAGGTCTTTCTGTACGAGGAACTGGCCACCGGTAAGAGGGCAAGAGGGCCACCTCATCATTGTTTCAAGGACGTCTGCAAAACGTACATGAGGGTGATAGACATGGACATCGAAAGGGGGAAAGACGTCGCCAATGGTCACTCATGCTGGAAGACGAGATTTACATTGACGGCTGGAGCGAGTAGAGGAAAAACGAAGGCTTAACGCTGGGGAGAATAGTGCCCGAATTTAATTGTTTTCTTTTCTTTCTTTTTTTCACATTTTTATAGTCATGTATATTGGTTTGGCAAAGAATTATTTCAGGAATGAAGATATTTGAAAAAATCCAATGCGCAGATTTATGTTTTGATAAGATTCGATGACAGAACTCTCGAAAGTTAATTTCACTTTTAAGAGTGGCATTCTTTAAATCAAAGTTGTGTTTGTATTTATTTATATGTATGACTAATGCATTTAATAAATTGTTGTACACATTACCTTTTTGTGTTCATAGAAACTTTTTTAAATTTCTGAAAGTTTCCCCAATGTAATGTGGGAGCAGTTGTGACAGCTTGTTATATATATCAGCTTCAGAATGACTATTTTTATGTGTATTTTTTATTTTGATCATATCCATAATAGTTTTGGATGTGATTGTAATTACTTTGATATTGTTAAGCTTGAATAAATTGTTTTGGATAGTAGATGTTAAGGAGTTAACGAGTTAGCAGGTAGTATTTTACTTAGCAACCACCATAATTTGCTTAGATTTTTCAGTTAGCCTGATGAATGTTTATGAGCATTTTTTAAATTTAAAACAAAAAACTAACATTTTTACTTTCAGTTATAAATACTTGCAAAATATAATTCATACATTTGCCTTGAAGATTTCCATCAGAGGGCAAAACACGTTGGCTAAGATAAGTTTATTGATATAATTCTTTTCCATATATACTATTAGTTATATCTGAAATATATATATATATATATATATATATATATATATATATATATATATATATATAAAATTCCATTGCTAAAGCTATTAGCAAAGGACGAAACACCTAACAAACGTGTTTTTCTCCCCCATTTTTCATTCGTCTACCCACGCAGATTGTTTATATCCTGTTTTCCATAAAGCAAAATATACAACTTTAATCATTATATAATTTATCTTATCCTGCAGTCTCGTTTATGTCGTCAGGAAAAATTTTCATTATATCTGAGATTAGATTTTATATGATGCATTACTATACAATTTTTCCGATTTTTGAAAAGATAACAGCAATATTAAGCATTTCGTTTCGTTCAAATTAATTTTTCATCTTTGGTCTTGTTTTTCAGTGGAGGTGGGAATTAAATTTCCTTCTGAGGTTTTATTCTTTCAGGCTAATATGTTTGCGCACCGAAATGTAGAAAAAACAAAATTCCAGTTCGTAAGAATCTTTGAATAACGGGATTATAAAATTATTCTTTCTAAATGCCAGCCGTGTTTCCAGTCCGCTTATTTTTTTAAGTGGATCGTTAAAAGTTTATTATTTATATCGGAGCATCAATACATGTAAGCCTGTACATGTATACATGTACATGTAGACATGTAGATGTATTGATGCTACGATACAAATAGTTAAATTGTTTGAATAGATGTGCGCATTTCTCGTTTTCGATTGAACTTTTGAGAGAGAAACAAAACCGCTAAGCTGTTATCATTTGTAATTTTTGGTTTTTATGTTGTGTATCCCAGGATTGTTTTTATAACCAATGTCAGGAATTTTCTCATTCATTTCGTTGTTTAACTCCGTATTTTCCTCTGACGTATCTTTATGATCGATTCGCCATTATTGTTCTTGTTATATCTATTGTTCGAGCAAAAGGGTGATATTTTAATTTTCTTCGTAAGAACGCCCTCAGTAAAGCAAAACAACCGACACCGGAATTGAAATTGAAGAGAAACAAAAGCTTGAAAAAGAAACCAGTCGATGACAGGAAACCAAGCAAGAAGGATGTGTTGCTTAGCAATGGTATGTCGAGCCGCGATAACGAGACTCTAATAAACGACTGTGACATCGAGCTCGATGACGTAAAAGTGGAGGTAAGCAAGGGAGATAATCATAACACTCATTTTCATAACAGCAACTGTCGCCATATTCTTCAGCCAGAATTTTTGAGAAAATTGCTTCTGTCTCGTATCTGGCTGCTCCATTATCATTTTTTTTCCTTCCTGGCATGGATATTTTTCCTTTTTATCTCCCACTAGCATGCTCATTTTTTTTTTTTTGTTTTTTTTTTTTTTGTTTAAAAAAAAAAGTCTTCGCTTGCCTCGCTCTGGGAACATGGTTCAACATTTTGCTATGGATTTATGGCAGCTTATTTCAAGCCGAATTTGCGTATTTTAATTATTTTAGTTTCATAACTGCAATTATTTTTGCTATGTTATGGCAGTTAATTTTTCTGCCTGTTATTTTTAGCCTTATGCTTAATTTAGTTTTAATATGCTTATTGTAAATTAACTTTTTCTCTGTTTTTGTTTTAAATAATGAAACTGGATAAAATAAATAGATAGAGTTTGGAAATGAAGAGTTTTCATGATGTTCATGTGTTGTAAAATTTAGTATTTTATTTCATCTAATGGTTATTATGATACGCAGAGATCGATAGATTAAAAATAATCGATGAAAAAATATTTACATTTACATAAATTTTAGACTCATACGTATGGTCTAGTCTCCTCTATATAATTAATAATTAATTTGCACACAATTTATTAAAATAAAATTTTATAAACTAGAGGATTTATAACAAATATTTTTATAAACATATATTGTAAGAATTTACACATATTTTAAATATGTTCTTTCTTAAAAACTTTAGTGCATGACTTGAATTGTTCGGTTATATGCATTAGGTAATTTTTTATATAATCGAAGATTTTCTCCTATATATAAATTAAATCAAGGACGGGAAATATGCACAGGAACTAAACCAACATCACCATAGACAGGATGCTGTACAATAAATATGTAAAAACCAAAAGGCTAATTATAATTAAAACTAGCAGCCATGATCCCTGTAAGGACTTAATATGTCCATTTTAAACACTGTTATTAAATCTTGTACCATTTTTTATAAATATTTGAATTCATGATTCATTTATAAATACTATGGCATGAATAGTAAGCTAGGGGCGGCTCTTCGTGGCGAAATGTTTAGCAACCTCGACTCGTAGAGCATTAATATTAAGTTCGATCTTTAGCCAAATATAATGTATGCTGAGTAAATAAAATGAATAGTACGAAGGGTCGGTTATGTTGGATATTGTTTAAATAATATTGTTGAGATATAAAATTTTAGCTCTAGCTGAGGTTTTTTCGTGGGTGGATTTAAAGATTTAAACAAATAATCAGTCTATGATTATAATTATTTTTACTGGAGTATAGCTACACTTCATTCTAAATGAAAACATCGATTTTACTTCGACGGAAATAAATGCATATTTCTGCTTTGGTCGATATTTACTAATTGCATGCTTAACTAAATGTGATATGTAACTAGATTTGCATGCTGGGTTTTGTGGATTTGCATGAATTATAATTATACTCATTATAATGCATTTTTTTAAGTAAGTATCGATTTTTTCTTAAATATATCAGTTTTATTATTACATACACATTTTTAAATAAATGCTGCAGTAAGAAAATCGTATTAAAAAGCAAAATGTTTCAATAATATTGTACAATTCTGAAGTGTCTAATCCGGACGTTTGCATTATTAAATTTGACAAGTATTCATTTCATCTTAATTTCAGTTGCTTTTTATCGCATTTTGCAGATCGTCATTCCACGATCGTCAGCAAACAGCGTGGAAGGGATATAAAGAATATGCCTCTAGTGAGACTCAAACTTGTATCACTTATAATCGTAGGCAGTACGATAGCTTCCTTACAGATTAGGTTATTATAGAGATCACCATCAGAAGTCATTCAAATCTAACCAAATAGATATTATTTATATATCTTGAACGCCTGAGACGACACAATTATTTACATATCCTATTAGTAATTTTTTGAATTTCTTTATGTAAAGCATAATCAGTTATCATTACATTTTTGTTCCTATTTATTTCATCTTAAATTCAAATGCTTTTGATAAGAAGGAATGCGAATTCACATTTCAATGTAGGCTGATTTTTTTATTTGAAATTATCGGTACTTATTAACGAACGTTGAAAGACGTTCTGGGAATTGCAATAATATTAATGTAGTCGATCCTGACCAGACATCTCGAATTAAGTCACTTTCTCACCGACAAAACGTGGCCACACTCTGTCATTTCTACAAATAGTTTTATTGCGAGTTTTTTTTTCCCTGACTACATGAATTTAAACATGCTACTTTTACTAACTGCAACCGTCACTTCTACTCCAACAGTTTCTTTTCTCGCACTTCCAACCCGTGGAACTCCCTTCTGATTCCCTGCTTCCCTGATAACTACAATCCTCATAAATTTAAATGCAACGTCAATCGCCATTTTCTGTCTTCTTGAATCCGCTTCATATTTTCTCCTTTCCTAAATCCTCCCAATTCTCAATCTTTTTTTTCACTTTCACTCCCTGTAAACCCCTACATACTAGTGACATTCTCCACATGCTTAGGGGGAAATGATAAAAAAGAAAACTTCACGGTTGCTCTGGTTCCTGAAATTTATAACAGCAAGAAACCTATATGACATTAATATTGTCATATGATGCAAGCATTCTTTTAATTATTGCATGTATCAAGGTTTTATAAGTGATAAGCTTGTTTCGGAGGAGTTGATAGATTTATTCTCCGTTGATAGTTGTGCTCACAACAAAATTCTGGTGCCACCAAACAGATTTCTTTTTAAATCTGGTGTTTCGTTATGTGGTTATTCCGTACAGCAAATCAGTTCTTAGAACGGAACAGCTAGCGTACTCGGACATAATTTAATTATAATGGTAAAACTTTGTGCAGAACCAAGTATACCTTTTGGAAGAGCTGAATACAATGTGTTACAAAACCTCCAAACGACCCTCCTCAGGTTTTGAATTCAAATTTATTCAATTATTTTTTTTAATGCATCAGTCATTATCAAGAACCGTATTTTTTAATGCATCAGTCATTATCAAGAATCTAGTTGTACTAGATTATGTTCGCTGCATTGTGGTATATTTTGGGAGCACAGAATTCAAAGTTATCCAGCGACGTTATATGTAAAACGGTTATAGGGAACTGGATCATACCGGAAAAAGAATGTATCGAATATTTATTTGAATCTTTCTGCCCAAAAAATGCCAGGATGTAGCCAAAAGAAGCTTGCATATCCAACATTCAATTCTTAACTGAGGCGGTCGAAAATACCTTATTCACAATTTTGATTTGGATGAACAAGATCTCGTTCGAAAATTGTAAAAATGATTAAAGAGGCGTCTATTTTCGATTGAATGTAATAAAATATTGACATATTTTAAATATTAAATTTATAATTATAAAAAAAATGTCTCGACAAAAACGATACCACAAGCACTGAGATGTGAACAAGCGACGCTGGCAACCAGTCCAAGAATCTCAAGGCATAGACACAACACTATCAACATAAACAATATTTTATAATTGCTTATTAAAACCCAACGTCCAGTGAAGAATTATATTTATGTTCAAATTCTACGCGAAAAGAAAAAAAAAAAAAAAGAGGTCTGAAAGATTAAAATAAAAATAAAAATATCTTAAAGAAAGAATTTTCATTGGTTATTCAACCAAACTTGATTAAATGGAAAAATATACCAAATATATGAGAGAGAATGATATATATACATTTTTATAAATTTGAACAATGTTAGGAACATTAATGACAAAGTAGAAAACGTTACGCTTGACGTGTTTCGTCCTTTAGGACCACATCGAACTTCATCGGTGATGTTTACGTGGATGTAGCTACACATGCACACGAACTAGGGTCGGGGGCGCTGAAAATTTAAACTTTTAAATTTTTATTTTTTATATATGTGTTTGGGGTATGTATATAGTCTAGTGAATTTCACTTACTTTCTTTTTTCTTTTTGTTTATATTTTTATCGTTTTTATTATTAAAAATTCCTCATTTCGATAATAGATCTGCCAAGAAAAGTGAAATGTTATAAGAACCTGTACGTAAATTTACTGGGGATGATCTTGCAATTAAAGCACTTTTTATACACTTTCATATTAATAAATTGCTTTCTCTTTTAATTAAAGAAGCATTTTTTAAAATCGAAATTAAGTTTAGACTCATTATGGCGAGTCACTAATATTATTTTTATGTAAAATATCCTTTTTGTGTTCATATTTAAATTCCTCAAGGTTTCTCCGATTTATTCCTTATAACATGATATTCCTTCTTCAAGTTGTAGCTTATTTTTTTGTTTTCTATTAAGTCTTTTATTGTTTTAGAAGTTGTGACAAATTTTATGTTAAGCTTAGATAAATTCTCTTCCATTATAATTGTGATAGAATTGGTAGATAGAATAATATATTTTGATTCCTTGTCAGAATAATCCATTCATCTATTTTGAAATATTTTACGAGGCTTTTGAGGAGGTGGTAGAAAGTGAAATTTATGAGGATAAATTTAAGGAGAATCCTTGGTTTGAAGAGGTTAAGATTGTAATTTTCAGGGAAACACCCACGCGAAATGATATTCTACAAAGTAGCAGTTCTTGGAGAATAAGTGGATTAGAATTTCCTCCATACATTTGGAAGAGGTCTGATTAGTTTTGAAAATAAATATTAAAAAAACAAAACCTTCATGTTATCTGTCAAAAAGAAAAAGCAATCAATTGAAATTTCGAATGAAACAGTTCACGTGTAAAATTAAACAGGCAAAACATTTTCTGATATTATAATATAATCTTTGATTTATTTGTTTTATTGGGTAACATAAATTTCGGTATTATTTCGATTACGAGTGAACAGCGAGTTTGGCCCTCAACGGGGTGCTTCATAATTTTGGCCTTGATATTTTGATATTACTACAGACTATATTCTCCTGAATCTAACTTGCATATCTATAAGTCTACCATTCGTCCATACCGCGAATATTACTGCCACATATGATCTTATTCTGGTGCTCCGATTCTTTATAAAATCCAAAGATGAATCAGCAATATTATTGGTGCTGACCTGGCATCTCAGCTTCAGTCACATTCCCATCGCCGTAAAGTTGCTTTCCTGTGGCTTTTCTATCAATATTCTCATATTTGAGCTCTTTGCTATGGTACCTAAACTTTATGAATTTAAGCGCAGTACTAGATTAACAACCGTAAGTTCTATTCTAACAGTTTCTTTACTCGCACCTCTCGTTTATGGAACTCTCTTCCGGCTTCTTGCTTCCAGACAAGTTGGATCTTCAAAAATTTAAATCCATTGTCAATCTTTAGCTACTGTCTTCCGGATTACTCTTCTGTTTTCCCTTCCTAAATAATGCTTTTGTTTTTCTCATTTTCTCACGTCCAGTAACCCACTTGTATCTAAGCGGCTTTACTGCTTTACATTTGGGTGAATTCGATTTGAAGAAAAAAAAAAAGACATAAAAAAATGACTGAAGTTATTATTTCAGCAAGAAATGAAACATTTCATCCCAAAAGTATGTTAAATAATATTCTAGGCTATCGTGCATAAGAGAATATATACTACTCAAGGCTAATTTATCATAGAACGAAAGCTCCATAGCTAAAGATAGTGAAAAAAAAATGGTCGGTTCCCTGTATCTGACTCTTCCTTCCATCAACTAACTTTACAAAAGCCAGATCAGTCCGAAAATGGACTACTGCTACCATATATCTTTAATTCCCAGAAATATTTAGAGACAGCAATGATGTTTTTTTTATTTTATATTGCCTAAAGTTTGTCTGAAGATTGCGTTGTGCATGAAACTCCGAGTCGTGCTATCGATAAGGGATATATATATATATATATATATATATATATATATATATATATATATATATACTTATTATAAAACCCAGGTTGTGTGTGTATGTCTGTACGTTTATATGTTTATATATTGGATCGGATTTCCTACATTTTTCAACCGATTTCAACAAAACTTCACAGAACTACGTAAAATTACCTTGCGGTGGTTCTGACAACGCCAAAAATTGGAAAAACACAATTGTTTTTGTACGAAATCAATTTGAAAACACGATGAAGAGGCATCGCCAGAATAAAAGGGGGACAACTCATATCGAGTTATACTAATAAAACCCAGGTTGTGTGTGTGTGCGTGTGTGTGTGTTCGTTTATATATGGGATCAGGTTTCCTACATTTTTCAACCGATTTCAACAAAACTTCACTTTTTTTTGGCAGGTAGTGTTTCTTATTGTCTTGCACACTTTTTTCTTTATTTTTACATTCAGAATGCTTTAAAAATTCAATTTACAAGACAATTGTTTATAATAAAATTTTATTCAATCGGTAGACTCATAACGATTGAAAACAATGTTTTTGTTTGAGTTTGGTTTGACCAATTGTAAAAAAAAAACAAAAAGCACAAAAAAAAAAAAAAAAAAACTAATTAAGACATGCGTGTCCGTCAACCTTAAACAATAATCTTTGTCAATTTTATTTTTCAGTCTTTATGATGGTTGATACTTGATCTATCTCTTACTGTTACATCCCCGGGCAACACTGGGCTCTACTGCTAGTATATATATATATATATATATATATATATATATATATATATATAAATCTAAACATTGGTTAATCAATTGTAATGTATCGTATTTAAACGCGATATGATTTTTTTCGTGCAAATAAACTCTCCTTGCAATGGTTATTGGGTTTCGAAGCTTTTGTGCTTTCTTAACGCTAAATGATTTTCATTTGTGGTGGTTGGTCACTTTTCGCCATACAAAAATTAATAATGTTGGAAAATTTGATACTTTATTATGGGATGGTGTATAACATAACATCGATTTGTGATAATGCCCTTTGGTCATTATATAAACATAATTATTAAACATAGAAAGGAAATCAAGCAGAGTTAAGGAGTGTTATCGTTGAAGATGTAGAAGTTTTTTTTAAGAATCGGAGGTATAAAAATATTTGTGATGGATATGAAGTTTTGATTTTTTTTAACAGCTCATAATTATTTCTGCTCATTTTTTTCTTTTTTTTTGGGGGGGGTAAGGGAGAAATCTTTAAAACTTATAAATGCAATAACCGACACGGTTCCGAAAAAATTCGATTTCATCTTTTGTATATTACTGTTGCCTATTTTTTTTAGCTTTGCTTGTCTTTGATTTCTATTTTCCTCTTCACAAGAATTCTTAATTTTCAAAAATGTATCTTTATTTTTCATAGAAAAATACTGAAAACATATCTAAGGCTATTACTATTATTATTATTCCAAGAGATAATTTTTTTTCGAGCATTCAATTGCCTTCGTCTGATAAATTGATGCCTGCTTGTGTTTCTTTTTCGTGAATGTCCTGTTTTGTATATTTAACGCATGTTAATGTAGTGATCCCTTTTTGTATGTGTGTACTTTCTTAGAGCTTATGTACTTACAGGCTGAGCTCTTAGTAAATGCATTATTGGTTTGATTCGATCCATTTCTAAGGTAATACATACAGGTAATTATCAGGTTATGCATAACCTTGCATAAATACATACAAGTTACTTAAATATTGTCTGCATTGTACATAATAATCATTGTTATTACGATTATAATTATTTTTGTTATTTTCGTTGGTTTTATTCATATTTAGTCATATCACATTAGAAAGAAAATAAAGACACACCAAATCTTAGAAAAGATTTCTTAAACTGTTCTATTGAACAAGAATTGACATTTTAAGTATTTGCCTATGCTATTACATGAAGCATAAAGAAAATGAAATATATATATATATATATATATATATATATATATATATATATATATATATATATATATATATAGGGTTACTTTTAAAATGACTAATTTTATATTTAGATGAATACAGAAATCGAAAGAAAGACTGATCTCGTCTTGTGTCCTAAATAAAACTATATATTATTTAATCCTTTCGATCCGACTTTGAAATTAACCAAATCAAGGATGATGTTTTAACAAAAAACAAAGAAGAATGTTTTAATGATATATTTAATAGTTCTTTTTAAGATTTCAGCAAGTTTTTTTTTTAGGTTTATGACAAAATATATGCCCAACAGAATTATTATATGACATACAACTCTGATTATATATATTTATTATTAGTTGTATTAACAGCTAGACTTATATATCCAATGAAGATCGAAAGGATTAAAGAACAAACAAATAGGCCATATTTTACGAAATAAATATCTGGATGTTTTGTTTATAAAATGAATAAAAATGTTTTATTTTGATTTTTCTTCGAGTTTTGTTTAAGATTTAAAGCCCAAAATATACACAAAATAGTGTCTTCTAATTGTCTGTTTTTTTTCATCAAATTTAGTTTGAATGAATAATGTTTGCAAAGGAAATTTTAAAGGTAAATGTGGTAAAAATTGTTTTAATTTACCGTCCATTAATAAAATGAAAGATTTTCAGAATCGAGAGCGTGTTATTTCTTATGGTGCAACCTCATAACTACATATGTTATTGCCTGCTTTTATTCCCTTGTAGGAGGAAAATATCAACAAAATTACTAAATGTCTGTATAGTAATGCTATACCTTTTCTCTATTTGATCAATTGTAATATACTATAATAAAATACATTAAAAAAAAGAATATTTAATTAATATTATAATTAACTTCTATATCAGATTTAAAATTAAGCTCTGCTTTCCGTTTGTCATACTTTATAAAATTCCATGATCTGTAGACAAAGAAAATCATATTGAAATGCTGTAACTCATCGTTGCCATTACTGATGACTTTCACTAACTGTATATAGTCATAAATGAGATAGAAATCTAAATTTGAATAACAACACATTTCATTAACATTATTTCGTGAGTACACGCGAATTCTTCCTTAATTCATTTATATATGAATAGGATGTGCGGCTGGTGTAACGGTTACTGTCTCGGAATCATTACCAGCATCTTTTGATTTCTATTCAGTACAATCCCTTACTGTATTATTATTATTATTATTATTGCAATGAGTTCCTAGTTCCTAAGTATGCGTTTTGCAAAGTCTGTTACATTAGAGTAGCATTATGAATTTTACGTTAATTTTTCATATCTCTACTATTGCTCTTGGTTTCACTTCCAGTTGATATCAAATGCATTACTCCTGTAAGTATTTTTTGTATACGTTAAACATTTACAGAAGAAAAAATTTTTAAACATTCCCAATTAATCATTTTTTGGTTTCGAGGTATTTAGATTTGCTGTTGATTTTTGTGGTATGCTTTTTACAGTTTGATTTTTTTGTATCTTGACTATTTTTATAGGAGAACGATGAAACTGACGCAGCTATGACGCCCATGATGGAAAATATGGCTGAAATGTTTCAATACAAAGATGATGGTCATATTGAGTTAGTATTGAAACTATTTGCTCGACTATGTGATGGGCAAAACACGGGTATTCAGGTATTGTTTTCATTTTATTATGTAATGAATTTAATGAAATTGTTCTTTAAATTGATAGTGTAAAATCTCTCGTATTATTTTTTCAGCGAAGAGTGTTTACCTTTCGAAATACTTAATTCAGCGATTGAATGTAGATGGATTCGTACATGAATTTTAATTTAATCTGATAAATTTATATGCAAAATTAAAGCGAAATAACAAAGTCTACCGTATATACTCAATTATAGAGCATTTTCATTATAAGCTTTTACTAAAAAAAAAAAAAAAATTAGGAGTTCTCACTATACACAGGTACCTTTGGCTCATCATAACAATAAAGGTGAGCTCATTTAACTTGACTCCAAGAGCATAGATTCTTTCTTTCTGTTACTACATGAACAACAAAACATCATTCACCGTGTACCGCTTAAAATCTACAAATAGCTGATATAAATGATGAATTAACCATGTTTATTTTTTCCTTTCTCCAATCAGTGTTCATCTTCGTTTACATCGCTGAGGTATTGCTTTTCCAACGGCACCCATTTTATCTGATATGTATCTATACCTTATATGTTTCACTTGTATTCTTTATCTGTCTTCCTCTATATTTATTCATTATATTCTTTACTGATATTATTTCCGTTACATATTCTTAAAATATTGTGACAAGATGCACTGCAAAATACGGTAAATGCTGATTGCACAGGGTGAAATAGCAAATGAATTTTAATTCTAGTAACTTTATTTATGGTATTCAGTAATATTATCAATAGGAGTCAACAATGAGGAGAATTACAAACGTATATCCTACTATTTGTATATAAATTATACACAAAGTATTACGGTACATGTTACAGGAAGAGATTATTTACGACTAGCAGCATGGCCCGGCGTTGCCCGTGCTTGATTCAAAAATCGTACGACTCATGAAGCAATCGCTATCACTTGACTTAAAATATTTTTGCCCTTCCTTGCCTTTAAAGGAGTGCCCTTTGCCGTGCTGAGGTTGCTACATGCCTTACTTCTTGCCTATCTCACACTGCAAATTTTTTCTAAGCTCTATACTAAACATTAAATCTGTTACAAAAAAAGAACTAAACAAAATGAACACAAAATGATCAGCTTTAAAAAAAGGACTCGTAACTGGAAAAACCGAATGAGAAAAGAATGTTAACAACAAATACTTTTTCCCATCCAACCCAGTTATGTGGAATCAGAATCAACTTTGAGTCTAAGCAAGCGAATGAGCCAATTGGAGTAAAGTGCCATGCAGATTTAAATTTTTCCCACTTGTGACGAATGCAGCTAGCGATTTTTTTGCATGCTAACATGCCAGTTAACATTCGTGCTCTCACGCTGGCCAATAGAATCTTCCTGCCTATTCGCGGCAGCCAGCTATAGGCTCTCACTCTGGCCAGTAGAAAATGGCCGCAAACTACATGAAAACTGCCGTAGAAGCATGAAAAATCCATTATTTCCACTATCGATGGGAGTTGGGAAATGCAACGTCGGTTTTGGCCTTCCCGCTAACTTGGAGCATGTGCATGTAAATTTTGGTGCAAATCCGTCGAAAATTGCGGCCGTGCATTCGTTACACACACACACACACACACACACACACACACACACACACACACACACTCACACATCCTGCCTTTTATAGATAGAGGTACACCGACGAAAATATTTTTTACTGAACATTTATTAACTATACACAAATAAATTATTTACGATACAACAAAGAAAAGTTCTTTTACTCACCGATACAGGAATAAACACCACAAAACATTTAAACAACTTCAATTGGTACCAAAAATAAAAGAGATTACACCATATGTGTATAGGGTATTTTTTACTTAGAAAGACTTGAATTATCATAAACTGAAGAATGTACCTCAACTCGTGGGACACCCTGCATTATGCACCGGTAATTTTGACAAAAAGTTTGTCGTCGGAAAGACAATACCTCAGCGATTGTAAACACTTGTGAAACGAAGACGAATGCAACTCTGAGAGAGGAAAAACCTATAAATTCTTTATTTATATAAGGTATTTGTTGATTTTAAATGGTATACATAGTGGATGAGGTTTTTCTCTTCGTGTAGCGAGTTGATAGTTTCCACTAAGTCCAAAATAGATTAATGCTTGCCAGTCGCGAAAATCTAATCATAGGACCATTTTACTAAATTATACAATGGAAAGACAAATATTTCCTGTCCAAACCAAATTATTTTCAACATAAACATACATAGTGTTGTTAAAAATGTACACACACTAACCGTAACCCTGTTAAGAAGTTTTGGCCGGTGATAAATTTTATTTTAAGCTAAATTCAGTAGCACCACACTACTATAATTATGTGCGAGCTTAGCTACATGGAATGTTGCCAAACAGATGAATCGGGAGACGAGGTTCTATAGAATATCCTCTTCGTTCACCGGACCTCACACCATTGGACTTTTTTTCCTTACTTAAATGATAAAATCTACGCTACAAAGACATCAACAATCGCTGAAATGAAAGTTTCCATAGAGCGAGAATGCAGCCAAATACCTATCGAAATGTTAACTGCAGCTTGTAATTTTATTGTGTCAGCAATGTCTGGATCGTATCGGACAATTCAATTTGAAAACAAGGAGATGACAAAACCTTACGATCATGCATTTAAAATAAAAACTGTTTACGTATGCATTATTTAAATTAAATACACTTGGTTCTCGTTGCTTGAATTATTTCTTGAGAAAGCTTCAAAATGTGTATACATTGTATTGAGACACCCTGTATATTTAACGATATCGAATAAATGGTACAATCGAAAAACAAAACTCTTTCTTGTCAAAACCACTTATTTTTTTAAATAAACATATACACACTGGGGTCGGCTGTAAGGTTCATGAGCTAACCAAGATATAAATGTAAGTAGACACATCAGTTGGCAGACTAAAATGTCAGGCAGCTGTTGTATTTTGGTACATGTCTTTTAGTTTGCCAACTGATGTGTCCACTTAGAGTTAAATTTTGGTGAGTCTATAAATTTTCCAGCCGATCCTCGTATATTTAACAATATCAAATAAATGGTATCACCCATCATGAAATTTAACTGCTAGTGTTTTATATAATATAAACAGTAATGAAAAAAAAAATGCCTTCATTGAAATTCTTTTATTTTTTGTTAAAAATGACAAACGAACAAGAAATTTTTGGGCTCCCAACGTTTTAATAGTTTCAGAAATTTAAAACTTTTTTAAGAATTTCATATATAAAATTATTATCCGATACTTTCTCAAATTTGGAATTGATAGTGAAAATCATTTTCTTAGTATTATACCTATTTACTAAACTTAATTTAGATTGGTACAAGGCTACAATAAAGGAGCATCCAGTAAATATCTAATTCAATATACTAATAACTTTTTGAATCGTTAACGTTACAACAGTCATTCGTTTATCTTGCAAGAGAAAGGTAGCAGCCTGTTTGGTTAAAATTCAAGTAAAACTCTCAAGGGTGTAGGCCTGCGTCATGGTATTTGGAGATTGTGCGCTGCCCAAATACATGATTTCTCTTTCGGTGATACTGAAAAGATCTAAAAGAATACAAGGTATATTACATTTGGGGCCATCTTGACTCCAGGAATTGGTGAAAGTTGTCAGTGTTGACGGCCAATCGTATTGGAAGCTCCACTCCGGTTTTTCTGCCTGGATTTACTTCCATGGTCTTTTTCGTGTTTGGAGATAATCGCAAGCCAACTTTGTTAACTTGTTAACCATTATTCTGTCCATATTGTTATAATCATTACCTAACATTAACTGTGGTTACCTCATCTGTCTGATGAAACGCAAAATAATCTGTAAAGTACTCTTTTTTCAGCTTTATCCACAACATCTCGTTTGTCGTAATACTGATCTAATATTCACTTACATAATTTAATCGTCTACAGAACTATTTACGAGAACAGCCGGACAACATCAAGTCATTCAACATTGTTGCAGAGACGGCACAATTTTTGAACATCGTTTACTCCAACATTAATGACAAGACAATTGACCTCGTCATACAACTGTTCAGCACCTTGAATGAATTCTGTTCCGTATGTATAATATGTGAATGATTCTCTTTATTTTTTACGCTTCCCAATTTGAGATCGGCCTTTGAGTCATA
This sequence comes from Acanthosepion pharaonis, assembly GCA_903632075.3. Lineage (NCBI taxonomy): Eukaryota > Metazoa > Mollusca > Cephalopoda > Sepiida > Sepiidae > Acanthosepion > Acanthosepion pharaonis. The sequence goes on from CAHIKZ030005605.1 coordinate 524,210, forward strand.
TTTTCAAATGTATACATTTAGGAACATTTCAAAATGGAGAACTCCAAGGGTCTTTTAAATATTGAGATTAATTTTATGTTTTTAATGCAAGCAGTTGCTTTAGTCGGTGCACAAGATTGGTGAGTTGTCCAATATCAGTTGAGGCTTCTGTGACATTCTTATTATTTTTAATCTATCATTATGTTCATTATTAGTCATTCATAGAAACCAGCTTTACAATCATAGTATTCTCTTCTGGTCATTTTTTAGAAATTATATTGTTGCAGGCACTACTCTTAGACAAAAAGCAGTGCCAACAATATTTTGCACTAGTAAAGGATGAGTGTAAGAAAATGAATGAATTCCAGAAAAGCGATATTTTGAATTAATACATGAATGAAAATATATGAATGAAAATGAAAGAAAATATTGAAAGTTAAGAACTGGGTGGTGGGGATTCACCTATGTGTGTGCGTGTGTGTGCGCGCACGCGTAAGTTCAGTCACTAAGGGGAAATATCCTAATTACCAGGAACATGTCCCGTTGGGGTTACTTTTACCGCATGCTAGAAGGAATAGACAAAGATAGGGTGTGTTCCGTTTTCTATAGACGCTTAACAGCACCCTCTAACGACTTCTTGTCGAAATTGGGAAAAAAAAGGATGAGGTACCCAATAGGGATCGAACTCATAAGTCAGTCACAATTGATATAGCGAGACAAGCTTGCTAACCATTACACCATATTGAAGTGACCAAGGGATGACCCACAGCATGTTTTTCTAGAGCAAGGGTCCCCAAATTTCTTTTGTGCCCCACACCCCGAGTTAATGTTTGGTCAATGTTTGGATCCCCTAAAAAAGTAAAATGGAGACTAAGAAGTCGAAATTATATTTTGTTTGAATCACACATACATTAATGCTAGTGAACAAATTGAGCTTAACGGGTACTAGTTCAAGGTAGCACGATTGCAACTATAAATTTAGTAATTAGATTTTAATTTAAAAAAAAATGTTAACATCAAAATGAATCACTAATTTGAAAATAAAATTCTATTATTTCTGTTCTCCTGTTAATCTTTCATGATTTTATTAGAATATTGCACCTTTTTGCTATTTGCAAATGCGCATGTCTGCCTATGGATTCAAGCGATTTCTAGATTTGTCTTGATAAACGAAATACAATTAAATCTATATTCACACAAGTATATTGTAAGGAGAATGAAAACAAAGAATGCTTTTTTTTTTACCAAGTCTTAGGGTCATAACCAACACTGCACTCCCAAACGCCCCCCCCCCAGCGTCTTACTTTCAAATTGCACTGCAAGCGTTCGACTTCCGAAAATCAATAAGATATTCTTTCAAATTTCCATCTTACATATTCTATAAGTTGTACGAATATTGATTTATGAGCCTTTTTGCTCGATGTTTATAAATTATGAGAAAAATTAAAATAAAGAAGCCTTATGATACGAAATGTCTGATCAAAAGGTATCGGACTCGTGCTATAAAAAGTATAAATCACGTAGCAGTTCAGCATTTAATCTCTTCGAAGTAGTCCCTCTTTTGAAGCTACACGGTTTATACAGCGTTGTTTATATAGATAGAAACATTCCTGAAACTTCTTTTTTGGGGATGGCACGCAGCTGCGCCGTCGAATTATCTTCGATTTTCTCGACGCCTTGAAAACTTGTTCCTTTCAAGTGGGATTTACTATTTTTAACAAGAAAATGTCGCAAGGGGCGGAATCTGGGGAATATAGTGGTTGTCGGACACAGGGAATGTGGTACTTGGACAAAAACTGCTGCACAAGCCATGCTCGCTGATAGAACCTCTGTGGTATGGTGAGACGACCACACCCTACACACTTTCTTTCCAAACTGTTATAAACAAGGGAAGCGAGTGAGAACGTTATAACATAGAATACAAGTGCGACAGGGTTCAAGGTAAATCTGTGCCAAGCGACTTCACTCTGCGTACCTTAGGTCCGTTACCATATCAACACACTCAGTACTTTTTTATTAGACCTCATATTTAGATTTTAAATTATTGGTTAAATTAAAATGTAATTTTATTAATAAATTAAACAGTCTACATCGGCATAGTGGCGACAAATTTTCGGCGATGATCTAGTGGGGATGAGTTGTCCCTAACCATCTCTAAGCACACTGACGACTGATGACTCGTAGATCAAGGATACGTTCCGCACTTTCGCATCTCTTTTGGAATGTTACAGTGTATATTGGAAAGTCTCTTCTAGAGATAACATTTTCTGAATATATCTTGTCATAACTTGATTAGTGTTTGTTAAAATCTCCTAATATTTTCTTATTGCTATCATTTATACTCTAGAAAACCTCTTTGTGGATCTTTGTCAACATTACTCTCTTTGCCTTATTCTTATTTGTGCTTGTCTATTTTTACCTTAGAGAAGTTTTTCATTATTGGCATATTTTAACCCTCATCAAAACGATTCGATTTGCTTTGGATTCTGTTCGTTAATTTTTTCTTTGGCCAAACAAAATTACCTTATTTTAAATGCTTCTTGTTTTTAAGAATGGATTTATTATTCAGTTAAGACATTTATTACAGAAGGTTTATTGTTTTAAATCCTTTTTGCAGGGGAACCAAGAGAATCGCGTGGTGATGCATGATAGAAAAATTATTGATTATATCAATTTTATCCTTCGAGCTGGGGAAATGCAAGACTGTCCATCAAAAAAGGTTAGTCATTGACAATATAAGATTCTTCTAGTTAATAATCAAATTAACCTCATCAAATCTAAACTGGCGATGACCAATATCAGTTATATGCCATGCTTAGGCAATCATGTATCTTTCAATTCATGACTTATGAGGCAAATTGTTTCTCGCAGTAGGTTGCCATCCAAGGCTATAGAACCCTGTCCTGCTATTTAGCTGTTGGGAGAAGAGGGTATTAGCACGTAAGTGAATGTAATGGATTCGACTGGAATTCGTAGTGTGCCAATTTCACTGCCCAGTGCAAGTCTGTGTTTCTTGTCATAAATCAATTACCTATATCGGACATACGACCACCTCCTTGAGTAGACGTCTCACATGTCACTTTTCAGAGCAAAGCGCCATAAAAAGGCATTTATCAACCTATAATCTGCAAGGCCCATTAAGAAAGATACTGGTCGAAGACTCTAAAGTCCTTTGTAAATCAAATTTCTGGAACATCTCGTTATATAAGAGGTACTGTACATCAAACAGCTCTCTCACGCCATCACATTACCTTGTTTAATCACGGTAACGGAATGGTGAAAGTCTTTTAAAAATAGAAAGGCGCCCACTAGAATCCCAGCCATGCCCAACACACGGTGGCTCGGAATTAAGTCCCTACTATAATTTACAAATAATACACGAATATTACATCTCACACAGTCAAAAACATGAAAATAAACTAATAACACAAAAACAATCCCACTTGAAAACAGTTAAAGAATTGACGGAAAACGCTTGGGATAATCAACGATTTGAACAGTTTTTGTACTCGCTCACTCCAACCAAACAGAAAAGACTAAGAACACTGGAAAAACTAAATAAAAAATTAATAAATATTTTCTTGTCCGTCATATTCAACGAAAGCTGTTTTAAAGAAAGGCTGTTGCTGCCCAAATATTCATAAATATAAAGATTTATACACAATTAAAACATGCTAGAAATTATGTGTCTTAAAAATGAACGAATGTAATATGGATAGAGTCACCTTTTATTATACAAGTCAAAGGTTTCACATTAAAATTCGGTAGAATTTTCAGTATATATATATATATATATATATATATATATATATATATATATATATATATATATTGATATGATAATTACATTATGTACATTTGGACTTATAATATCTGTATTTATTAAGAATGTTGATTATAACTTTGCAGGTGTTAGGTTTTATATCTATAAGAACTATATGCAACATTATCCTTGGCACATCTAAAAGATACATTCTGTAGAAACATATTCCTTATATTTTATTAACAAACTCCCCCATATATCCGATTAAATTATTTTATCAATTTAAATGTTAATATGGCTCCTTGACATTCTGTAACTCTATAGAATCATTGATTTTGCTAACTTTTCTACTGTTTTGTCATTAATGCTACTAAAGTTATTTTTATTGTTTCTCAGAGAATAATTGAATATTGCTTTTCGTTTTCATACTAAATTTAATACTAGTACATTTTATTTTCTTTCAAAAGCTACCCCCTTCTCTAATAAAACGTTATCCAAAAAATGACTTAAAACTTACAGAATTAATTTCTCTTATTTTTTTCATTCGTGATGACAGGTTCTCGAATTACGCCTGGGTATTGCCCGTTTGATAATTTCCCTGATTGAAGAAAATGGACATGGTGCATCCGAAATTGCGAAGGTAAGGCCTATATATGTTAGAACATCATTTTTGTATTGAAGTTTAATTTTGTTTTGTATCAAGATGAAACTATATTATTTTGATAGACTTGTTTTTATGGTTTATCTACCTTTATCAGGTTAACCAGAAAATTTTTAGATTATAAGAATTTTTTGAGATAATAATGATTTACAGATGCAAGATCTAATAATTAACCCATAGCTGCAGGGAGAGATGGGTTCATACCTTTCCCAAGGGTATTTGTGCGTAAGTGCATATAACGAACCCAAATGGAACTGGAACTCGGCTCTCGAGCTTTTATCCATTATACCACCCGCACATCCAAGCTTACAGCACCTGATATTCCTGATCGGTCACCCATCTAGGTATTGACCAGGCTCAACGTTGATTAACTTCGGTGATATTATGAGAACCGGTGTTTTAACATGGAAATTATTTGTAATCTTTTCAATTGTTACAAGCTCAAGAAACGGTTTTGGTAATTCCTTTTTCTCCTGTTCCTGAAATGCTATCCAAAATGGCCTGGATTTTAAGAATCGTGAAAAGTCTCCTAGAGAAAGAAATAAAATATTTAGTGAGAAAAACGTAATATTTGGTTAAATATTCGGCAAGTTGAACAATTTGACAGATAAACAGAGTAGTGAATTTGTTCAAAATTATACAAAAATTGAACAATTTTATTAATTTATTTTAACAATTAATTTCCAAATGGATGTGTGTGTAGTTTTATAATGAGTTTGGGTAAAAAATCTGAATCATGTTCGAATTCCGACTGAATTCCTTATGTTACCTTTCACACGTGATTCCATTTCTTCCTTTTCCCCATTTCAAGAGAAGCGCAGACTGAGTTCTTTAGCCGTTGATGGCAACCTGTCTAAAGATAGAGATACAAACGCCCATCCTCCCGTCTTGGTGAACAGTGATCGAAAATACTACCTTTTTACTTTGTTTAATTTCCGGAGCGTTTAAGAAGCAATAGATTTGATGAAGTGTAGACGATAACTCAGTAATTTTTTTTCTCTTTCTCCGGAATCTATGATGCCTTTTTGATTTCTCTCATATCAGTTCAGGCTTCTGTGACATTCTTATTATTTTTAATCTATCATTATGTTCGTTATTTGTCAGTTTGCTTTTATGTTATGTTAATTACTTAAACCAAAGCTATCAATTTAATGATTTTAAAATTAATTTCTCTAATAGAAAATAAGATCTGTTTTTAATATAAGAAGAAGAGGTTGCAAGGGTTTTTGAGCGTAAGTGAATAACGAACCCAACTGAAATTCGAACCGTTCTCCCATTAACAATTTCGAGCCATTGTGTATAATACGACCGCACATCCAAGCTTACAGCATCTGATTTATGTTTCTGTTTTGTCGAAATTTAGATCTGTTTCTTATTTTCTTCTTGTTATTGTGATGGAATTTTGTTTTTATTCTTCTTATCCTATATTCAGGAAGTAAAAGATACGCTGGACAAAAAAGCGATCTGCGAAGGAATGACGTGGTGCTATGAATTAGCGCAATCAGAGAAGACCAAAATGGAAGATTTTATCAAAGTTGGACAAACCAATTACATCCAATCGGCAAAATCCATTGCGCAGTTTGGTGGAAATCTGTTGCAAGAAGTGGTTGTAAGTGGCTCAGAAACATCAATATATTATTAAGGGCCCAAAGTTTGAAATGATTATGAAATAAATTTTAACATCACTTGGCTTAAAATGTCATATTAAACTAAAATTAATCCCACATGATATGCAAACACGCACACACGCACACACACACACACACACACACACACATATATATAGTCATCCACAGACAGACTATTTCGTTGTATCATAGCTCATCAGTTTGGTTAGACACGCGATTGCTTCAAGACGTGATCGAAACACGATCGATTTGACATCAGTCGGAATCTCTCACCCTTAGGCTAAACACGTTGTGTCTACTTATTCTTAATAAGAGCCCCTCATATTTACGGATAAGGCAATAAATAGTTTTTAAAAAATAGTTAGACATCGCAGTAACTTAGTTATCTCCCTTGTCGTTGCATCATAAGATTTAAAAATTATACAAAATGATAGGTTTAACGTTTTTCACTTCACAAGTAAAAAAAGGAAAAAAAAAAATTCATACTAACACAACAATTTTGTCTTAGATAAAACAAGACCCTGAAGATGATATTTTTCTAATGTCGAAAGTACTCAGGATAAAATAAATATGCATCAGCATGGTAATTTTTGTAAATATGAGAGTATCCTATTAAGCAAACAATATATATATGCACACACACACACAGACACGCACACACACACACACACACACACACACATATATATATATATATATATATATATATATATATATATACATAAAAGTGAACATAGAAGGAACACTTAGAGGCGACAGTCTGTTTCATGCTAGATGCAATCGTCAGGCCACGAGTCGTAGCCTGACGATTGCATCTAGCATGAAAAACAGACAGTCGACTCTAAGTGTTCACTTCTATGTTCACTTTTTTAAATTTACACACGCTCTATCTCTGATATTGAGTACTTTATCCCATAAATATAGCACAACTTAAGACTATATGTCTTCATATATATATATATATATATATATATATATATATATATACTCAGATAGTGAGATATAGATATCTGTGTCGAAAAATGCCAACGTAGTATCGTCTGGTTGAAATAGCTATTCTTATGAGGTAATTTTGGATTTCTCTGTTATGTAACTTATATGCTCTGTTATAATAAATACATTGAGCTCTTTTTATGGACTAGTTTTAATATTTTATATTATTAGGATTGGCTTGGATTATATTCCAACGGGTTTTACACACACACACACACACACATATATATATATATATATATATATATATATATATATATATATATAACCATTCTTTCATAAGTTCCTTACATGTCTGTACGTAAAAGCATAGCATTCTAGGTGCAATGATATATATATATTTTCTTTAGGTACCGCCAAAGACAGGCAAAAAAGTTTTCACATTAATTTTTAAAATTGAAAAATCTTTCTTGAAGCTTTTATTTTAGTTATAATTTCACGCTAATACGTTAAGTTTAATATTTCCAATAGGCAAAATCCTTTTTTTTTTCCAAACTAAATTTAAATTGATTTGAATTAGTCTTTTTTTTATTATCGGTAAATATGCTAAAATCGTCCCTATTGACAAATCTGTCAACATCACATCAAGTTCTTTATTAAGAAATCTATGAAAAATATAATATATATTTCTATAAACTGTATTTGAGAAAAGCTGGCTGATTTAAATCTTAATTAATCTGTTTGGAAACAACTATTACTTACTTTTAAAAATATTGCCTAATTTTTTTTTTTAACACAGGGTGGATGATTTTTTATAAGGTGCTAACAACTTTTTCACTAGACTTATGTTTCGGATTTTTTAAGGGCGATAAATACGTACTAACTGTAACAATTTTTTTAAAATATATTTTTTTAACTCTCTACTAATTTAAAAACAAAATTAAGAAAATATTCTAAGCAATCCAATTTGGGATTTTAGGTACTTTCACTGAATAGTCTAACTTACAAAGACGCTTCTTGAGGAAATGTTAGAAAATTACCAATAAGTTTTAAATTTACTATAGTTATCGCTCTTATGTTCTGATTAGGTCGCATTTGGATAATCGTATTTACAAAAATTGACACGTTTATACACACATAAAATAAATTAAAAATTCTTTTTAAAATATTGGGCAGGGGTCGTTGAATTACAGTGAGCTTTTCCACTTATGATTAGTAAAAAAGGTCATAATTAAATAACAATAACATTTGACCACTACAAATTAATACAGAAGTTTAAAAGATTTAAAATTTTATAAATTATAAGATTTTAAAAGATTATAAATTATTCTTATTAAAAAAAAAACTTCTTGTAAAAGTTCATTTTTTTCTTAAGACAATAATGTGCAAAATATATTTTATAGATAAAAGCAATTAAAAGCTTTTCTTATTAATCAATGTCTTAGCTTTATTAACTTTTTTGTTTTAGAATTCATATCAGATTTTCTGTAACTGGCGGGTCCTGTTCGATCAAAATATTTGATTATTTAAATTCTTCGAGGTCTTGTCCTTATACCTAATATAAACATTAAGTGCTACAAAAAAGACCTTCTCGAAATTTCATAAAATTAAATAAGTTGGGGTTAACAGATGTAAAAAAGATAATGAAATTATTTTTTAATTTTTCTACTTTAGAAAGTTTTTGTAAAAATACAAAGACATTCTAAAATAGAAAATTTTTTGATAAATAATTTCATTCAGTTGTGAATAAGTCCGGGAAATTTCATTAAGATTCGACAATTATCTGATTTTTGCGAGAACATCCAATCATTGGATTTCACACCGCAAAGGCACGATAAAATTTCTCATACTAATGGTCACCTGTTGATGCAAGAAAACAAAATTTTAGCCAGAATTTTGAAGGTTCTAAAAACGATAGGAAAATAGTAATTTAATAATCAAAAAGTTCTTAGATTTTTCCTCTTAATAATATCATAAAAATCTGACGATAAAATGATGTATCCTCATTTTTTTAGCGTATCTTTGGATGTACCTATATATATATATATATATATATATATATATATATATATATATATATATATATATATATAAAGGAACAATTAGAAAATGGAAAAGTCTGAGGATACGCGTTTCGGTCCTCGAATGGACTTTTGGTTTTATCGATACAGTCTGTATATATTGTCAGTGGGAATAAAATACAACAAATGCCAGTTAGAATTTTACATCGAAAAGCCTCGATTATACAGGGACGGTTGGCATCAAATTTAAATGAATCTGTATATTTTTTTTAAGTTTAGCGTCTGATGTCTCTCAACGTTAGACTTTAGCCCGAGCTAGCCTCACCTTTCCATTGCTTTCAGGCGAAAATAGAAAAAGTGTGTGAGAAAGAGAGCGAGAGAGACCATCGATAAAATCATTATTATTCTGAAGAAATCTTTTCTTAGAGTGGAAGGTCTAACGTTTTTCAATTTTGTCACACACGCACATATATGTATGTATACCATTTCTGCGTAACTCTGAGTCGTGAAGATAAATCTGAACATTTTGTTTACTACACACTCTCTTTCTCTCTCTCTCTCTCTCACACACAATATATATATATATATATATATATATATATATATATATATATATTGATAAATATACATATACCTACGTTCTATTAAGTAGATTTCGTCATTAATATTTTTGCAACATGTAGCACAGCATAATAATGTAACATTAAACAAATGTTTAAACAACCTCAATAACAATATTAACACAGAAAAAAGTGTAATTGTCGAAAAAAACATTAACGGTCCAGTAAATCATAAATGTATGGATAAAGGCGTCATCTACAAGGCTAGCATTAAACATAATGACAAGACAAAATTTTATTTCGGTTACAAACCCAACTATTGGAAACCCGATATTATCACCATAAAATGACTTTTAACAATACGCAATATGCAAATGCCACTGCACTCTCAAAATTTTACTGGGATATTAAAACAGATGATTGGAAATTGCAATTTCGTCGCCCAATCTACACCCTTTTCCGGCCGCAGCGACCGATGCAAACTGTGTTTGCTGGAAAAAAAAAAGATTCATTCTCCAAAATATAAATAACCAAAATCTACTTAATAAATGAACTCATCTTAGCTTGTAATCACAGAAAGAAATATTAAAGTATTTTAATTCTAGATAGATAAATTATGCAAATATCACATGACCGTTACAATTTTAGTTTACATATTGATTAACCCCACCTTAACCATTTTAACATCTATTAATACTTAACGAGTTACCTGGCGTTCTTTTTTAAACTTTTAAAGTTTGCATCTTTATTTTCTTTTTATAATAGCTTCCTACCTATAAACTACATTTTGTATTTACACCCAAATAATATATTAAGTTTATATATATAAAATATATATAGACCTAGTATTCAAAAAACAACAACCGTAATAGTTTGTGCCTGATGAGTTGGTAGAACCACGAAACTTTAAGTTGCACTACGAATGTAGGGATATGTATAATTATTAATAGATAATTTTTAGCTCTGTCTAACCACATTGAACACTGTTTTGTTTACACCTTATATTAAATTAAGTAAATATTTATTCACTTACCTGTGTATGCACGCTAACGCACGTATATACAGTTGTTAATATCTAATTATTTGGTTTATATCCATATTTATACTTATATATATATATATATATATATATATATGTATAAGAATAAAAAGACAAGAGAAAAGACTATTCTTATCCGACGTATTTCGTTCTCTGAGGGACCTTATTAATGCAATGTAGGATTTATTTTGTTGCACATATTTACATACAAAATCAAGGATGTCATTGATTTATCAAGGCTTTTATATTTGAGAAAGTTTATGAATATTCATCAAATGGTTGAAAGGTCAGTGAAAACATATGGAGGGCAAAAATATCATAATTCACATTCTGGTAAAAGTAATTGGGTAATATTAAAAAAAAAAAAAAATTTTCCAAAATGTGTTTGCGTAAAAGAAAAAGTCCTTTGTCATGCAATAGAAAATAAAGTATAACTGTTTTGTTGTGAGTATCAAATTTTAAATTTGCAGAATTTTATTTGATTTAAAGCTTAAAGAATAGTTTATGGTTAGGACAATGGCAATACGAAATATCAGTTGCTGATTTTACTGATATGTCCATTGTTCTATCATCAGTCTTTTGCTACAATAAATATTCGATTAATTGTAAAGTTTTATATAGTTACTGCTTAGTTTATAATGGGTGTCATTTGTAAAGCAAAGTTATATAGACAATAATGATTTCTCTGTCTCGATACTTGTTAAAACTGGATGCAGATTATTTCGTTGTTTTTCCATCTTGTGTATTTAGTATTTACATACTGCAAATAAAATTGAGAATTTAGTTGAAATAAAATGAAATTAATCATTTTTTTTTATTCATTCATCGATAGAAAGGAAAGAAAACTTCCAAGCTGAAGGAAATGGTCCTTGAAACAGGCTTCATGCTTTTCCTCATCATTGCGCGGATGATTGACATTGACCCAGGATTGATCGATTGTAAGTGACATACATTATTTCTTCCTATATATTTAAAAAAAATTCTAATTTCTTTTTTTTGATGCGCCAGAGTTGTTATTAAACGGTGGGAGAATTTCTCTAGAAAATAAAACATTTTATTTTTATATATCAGGTGTGGCCAAACTTGAAGAGTGACATACGATAAATTTCAAATATTTGAGAGCCAGAAGACATGAACAAAATTTACACATATTACGTACACATTACCATTAAACTTACGTTTTAATTCAATGGGGCCTCAATTCATACCCATTAAATAATTATAAAGCTTGAAATTTTTCTTATTTACCTTTTATACTGTGATGAAAAAAGGAGCTCACCCAATATATTTCCACGAGCTGTAACTTAAAAGGTCAAAGAGTTGCATGTGGTTGTCGCGCCGCGGTTTGGCCAACCCTATTATATATTAAACTAAATTCAAACTATATATAGTAATTTTTTAAATGGAATTTTTTATTTTTTATTGCTATAAATGTTATTTTATTTAGTACAAGTTTTTGAGTTGCTGTCCCCTTGTGGTGAAAAATAGACCTAGATCGATGTTCATGATTCAAGTTATATAAGAGTTACCTCCCTTGAACCATTATTTAAGTTCCTAACTTTCATTCACTTCGCAGCTTTTTAACTTTTATTTCGGCCCCATGACTTTTTAACAAGAAACTAAATTCCACGCGTACGAATTACATTTATTTAATTAAACTTAAACCGTCAAATACTTTTTCATCATTATTGGCCAAACCATGATTTTTTTTCTTATTTTTTTTCTTAAACAGTAAAATTAATAACAACCGAACTAGATCGAGAAGAAAAAAAAAATGTACACTCTGACAGGAATTAAAATCTGTATCTTTTTTTCCAATGGGGAAACCAATCCAATCTTCGGTTATAAGAGTGGTTTTGCCTGATGGAAAAAGGGATACAGGTTTTTTTTTGTCTTCTCGATCTGGGTTGGTTGTTTGTAATTTCACTGTTTAAGAAAAAAACAAAAAAACAAACAAAAAAGGAAAAAAAAACCATGGATAGCAACTCAAAGACGTGTACCTACTAAAAATAACATTTATATTATAAGAATAGATAGAGAAAAATGTAAGGGAATTATTTTATTTACTAACACACACATACACGTACGTCGAGAGAGAGAGAGAGAGAGAGAGAGAGAGAGAGAGAGAATTTTGTGAATATATGTGATGCAAAAGTTTGAAATACTGAAAAATTTACATCATTTTCAGCCATATCAAAATCTCAAAAATGTTTTCAACAAAAATAATTCCTTGTCTCAAAAATTTAAAAACGTAACCTATTGTAATGCTGAACCTTGTATTGAGTCATTTAATGTATTTTAATTTCATATAAACAATTAAGTGTTTTTATAATGATTTCTAAGTCTTTTTATAATGATTTCTATTTTACGTACGCACACTAATAACTGAACTATCACAAAGGACAATTTCGTACGTGACTGAACACTTAGTTTAATTTTGTGAACCAATCTGATTAGCAATTGCAAACACTTTCAAAGATTCACAATAATATTCTAAGCAGCCAAATACATCTATTCTTATTTATCCATTAAAGTTCAACTCAATTGTATTCTTCAATTGTATATAAACAAATGTTATTTTTTCTATTTTTAGATTATGTAATTTTTGTTTTTCTTGCAGCACTGAGCCTGACACCCGAACAGATGAAAGCATTCGGATACTACAAAAAGAACGTCCAATCAATAGAAATTGTCAAAGATGACATTTTACAAAAAATCAATTTTAGAGTTCGGAATAAAGTAAGTAAAAGATTGTATAAACGAAAACACAAAATACAGGCACATCATATTATATCGGTATTATAGGTATGACGATAAACTACATCCGGCAGCAAGGACCCTGACCGGAAGTGGTAGCATCTGTTAGGGTCCAAGCTATGAGTAAATAGTTAGCTCCCAAATTGGAGTCAAAACTCTATGAGAGTATAAATATACAGTTTCATATTAAAAATACATGCAATACATTTTCACATCCAAGCTTTAGCACCTGGTTTTATTATATATATATATATATATATATATATATATATATATATATATATATATATATATATATATATATATATATATATATATTACTTATTTAACAGAAAGTCTATAACTTATATTACTTATTTAACAGAAAGTCTATAACTTATATTACTTATTTAACAGAAAGTCCTTCGAGAGGAAGTCAAAGAAAAACTCAAGTGGAGTGTGGACAGATCTTCTCCCAGTAACAAGATCCGGGATCTTATGGACTGGACACGTGACATTATGAAGGATATCATATATCAGAGGAAAATTCTACACAATCCTATCGCCATGTTCTTCACGCATTGCTGGTTTGTATATTCAAATTTTCTTAGGAATTTTTAGTTGCAAAGTTTCATACGATTGTTTTTTTTTGTTTTTTTTAAATTATGAGTCTCCATTGGAAATACTGAACTTTTAATTTTAGTCTTGTCTAATGCATTTTGATAAAGTCGTTACATTTGTTATGAAATATTTTAAGAAGAGCTTTTAATTTATTGGAATTAAAATTTCTACATTTTAGTCGAATTTAATCAATTTGTTAGATAACATTAAATAGAAACGATATGCTATCTTTCATATTTGTTTTTGGTGCGAACTAGATAAAGTTAGACAATAGGTAAAATTATCATATTTATTATACTGTCTAATATATATACGCAAGTTGTACACCCAGAAGTGTTGGTGAGAAAATGAAAATTAAAAGTAAAATCTGATATTTTTTAAATGCTGAAATATACAGGACAGTATATGAACAGATATAGACCTAAATAAATGAGTTTTACCCTAAATATGAATAAAATTGCAATTGTATGTTAGAAAATATTTCACAGAATTTAAAATATAACGTTTCTATTAAAATGTAGATTTTCATTAAAGTTTAACTGTGAAAAAAAAAGGTAATGAGAGACTATAATAATTTACGCAAGGTTGTTTATATTTTGAATTCAGTTTCATTTAAAGAAATAAATTTGTTTTTAAGCTTCAGATTTAAACCATTAGTGGCAGACGGGACAGGGTGTCAGCTTACCCGGTGGAAAGTGGGACCCTGATAAAGTGGAGTAATCTATGTGAAATGAAATGCATACAGAAACAAACACAGAGATCTGTTTTATTATAAATAAGGAATAAGAACATTATAAGAAGATTTACACACTATCAGTTAATACAAATCTAATGTAAGAGGACATTTTCAAAGCAAAAGATCATAAAGACAAGGTGAATAAATTCGCTGTAGGAGAATTTGAAAATATAAATGTTGTCCTCCATTGAAAAGGAATCTTTAGATAAATTCGATGCAGAAGCAGTTATTGGTAGATTCAAACAATCAGACTGCTCTTAACATCATAACAGAAACGACTTGCATGTAATGCCTATTTGTACCTTTGAACTATCTGTTAATGTGCAAATTGCGCCGTAAACTATTTAAAAATATCAATTACTTAAAATTAAAAATAAATAAACAACAGATTTATATTTTTGCTATCTACTGCCAGTAATATGTACATTACATATACACATTACTTACAAATACACATTTTTTCCGCAAAAATTTTAACTGTACCCTTTTTTCCATATGCATTTTTTGTACCCTTTTTTCCATATGCATTTTTTGAAAATTTTATTCATTCTTTATCAAAATTAAATGATTATATCATTATATAGTTGTGGGTAGACCCCTTTGTTTCCTTGTAACAATTATTTTTAGATCCAGTCCGCCACTGTAAACCAATGAGAAGAAATTTAAATCTTGCAAAAGTAAATGGATACAGGGGTCCTCGACTTACGACACAGTCCCTTCCTGCGATGCGTCGTAACGCGATTTTTCGAGTAACTCAGTTTACCGTGATTTTTCGGGAGTAAGCTCTTACTTCTCTCATCTATACTAACGTAATAGTAAAGTAATAATGTAGGACATAACTAATTTCTATTTTATTTAATTTTCACTTCCACGGTAATGGCTTTACTTTTCTTTGAAGTACAGCCATCAGAAGATCTTACATTACGTCTAGAAGGCAATGAATGAAAGAAGTTTCCACAAACACATCACAAACGAAGGAGAAGAATGTACAACAATCCATTATGGCGTACAACTGGGGACTAACTTACCCTGCCTTCCTCACTCTAGCGCAATGTATTCTTCCACCGCGCAATATATTCTTCCGTCGCGCAATGTATTCTTCCGCCGCACCGCGTATTATTCCGTTTGCGTTGTATGTACGAGGCAAACGGCATAAGTCGAAACAAGTTTAATGGAAACTGCTTCGTAACCCCGAATCGTCGTAGGTTGGGCCTGTCGTAACCCGGGGACTTACTGTATTTTTTTAAAAAATATTTGTATGAAATTTTCATTATTTTTAAAATGAAATCTTCAGAATTATTTGTTTTTATCCAGAGAAACTTCACTTGAACCATTAATGCACACCGCCTTTTTTTGGATGTTGGGGCCATTAATAGATTCAATGAAGAAATCTATAACTAATACCGAATTTTATATAAACCTACAATTAATATTTGATTTTACTAAACCTATAATTAATAACGGAAGTTTTTAAGAAACCTAGTATGAATACAGGATTTATTTTAACTTCCGTCATTAATTTAAACAAAGAAAAATCGCAAGCATTTAAAGTTGATTTATTATATTTATTGTCGGTTTATATTCTTGCGTATTACATGTACCTTGACTTCCAAAGGCTTTCAATATCCATACACTACATCTAAGACATCTAATTTGTTTTTCGAACGTATAGGTTGCTTTGGAATCACGGGACAACGATTCTCAGTTTGGCAATTAATATTGTTATGTTGGTCACATGGAATTCGAAAGCATCTATGGAAGATTACAAGAAATTTAGTGGAGATGCAGAAGCTCAGAAAAACATCTTGAATCAAATGCACGAGTGAGTTTTGGAAATATACTTTTCCCAAACATTTTCTAAAATATTTATATTTTTTCAGTATTTAACGTACAGAAATCAGTATTTAGTTAACCGGATTTAGTTCTAGAAATAAAGAATTCGTAACTTTTATTTCGTAATGGCACTAAAGTACAATATTAGTAATGCTGGCAATTTAGAGATTTCACAGAGAAACTGCAAAATATTTTTAAACGTAACGATTAAAGTTCTTTATTTTAAAAATAATCTTATTATAGATCTTAGCTAAGAAGAAATCTCTAACATAATTTTCGTTACAGTATATTTATTCAAATTTTTTTGTTAGCTATTGTTGCCACAAAATTAAAGAATAGTTGGGACTAGGTTTCAAATATTGCAGAAGCCGAGAGAACCTATTTTACTGGTTCTATGCAGAGGACTGGGGAAATTTACATTCAACATAAACAGAGCGCAGATGTACTCTGATTTAAGACAGAAGTACTGCTCCATATATAAATTGTTTTATTTTTTATAATAATGTTCACCGAATAAAAGGCCCTAGATCCACTCAAGGGAGATGGTCACTGTGTTGTATGACTGTAAGAAAAGGCAAGTTGTGAAGTTCATGAGGTTATGCAGGAAATACAACGATTAACCCTGGACTTGAAGAGGTCAAGATTGTAACGATTGGTAAAACATCTTGCCGGGATTCTGTTCCACAAAACAGCAGTTCGAGGGAAGAAGCTGTCCGGGTAGAACTTAATTCTTACAAATGGAATACATAGGAAATAAGGATGATTCCTCATTGTGTATGTGGCATCGCCGGTTCCAGTTGAAAAATTAGTTGGATCAAAGAATGAAGCTCATCAGAACACATGTCATGAAAATAGCGATAGTCTAGCAAGACGTTCATCAGTAGGAAAGGTACTGTAGAGTTTAAAATAATTTATAACTCACAAGGCCACATCGACACTCTTGAACTTTATCAAGACAGGCAAGTGAAGATATATCAGCAATACTCCATTTTGGGTTTGATCTGGCTCTTGTAAAAATATAGTCTATCAGGAGGAGTCAGATACTCAGTGGAGCAATACAATGAACTGACAATTTGTCTAGTATATTTAGCAATTGATCATATATATGAATTCTACTTGAGGTCTGGGGTGAGTTTTAGTCTCAATAACTGTTCAAATCAATGTGCGTCCTTGAAAGAACACCATGATAAGTGAAAGATTAGCAATCAAACAATATGGTAAAGTTACCGAAGCCTATTAAAAAAATGGATGTTCAAACAGAAATGCATTTCGGGCACTTCGTGATTTTTTTGGTCAACATAATCGACCAATTGAGAGTGCAGTCGGAAACGATGTAACGTTGTTGTGGAGAGGTTCAATTCCTGCGCGCGATGACGAATAGAGATATTTGGATTTTTGGTCACATTCTCGTACATTGCAGCAATGTTTTCGGCTGAACGGCGTATACGAGCACGCAATGGTGTCATAACATCTGTAACTTATGGTTACATCTAGCCATTTCAATTGAAAAATGATGATACCTTGCTGCCAATCTAGTACTGCTCTTCAATTCACAAAATCTAGTTATCATAGAGGAAATTTCATTAAAACAATTACCATGAAAATATTTATAGAAAAGGCAGAGAAAGGCTGCATTGCATCGGTGGGAAAGTAACTAGAGCTGAGATACCATGTCAGATCCAATAACATTGCAGATTCTTCTTTGGATTTTATCAAGAATCTATAAACCGGAACTACCGGAAAATGTGATTACAATATCCAAAGCATGAACGAATGGTAGATTTATAAATCTAGCGAGAAAATTGCCTAGCACGACACGGTAATCCAACTTTCCGAGCAGCGGACCTAATAATTGATTCGATGTAATCTTTCCACTTCATGTGAGCGGAAAACACAATAGATACTTGGGAAGGATAATGCTATAATATAGCCTAGTTTCCAAAATGACTTTTCCAAGGTGTTGAATTCAGAGAAGTCTTCGAAACTGACCGGCACCCATCACTAAAGAACTCAGTCTATTTTACTATATATGCCGAGACAGAGAGAAGCAATGGATTTAGAGATTTCCTAGGAGCATCAATGCGAACGCAAATGCAACTGACTAAACTAGAATTCGAACTTCATTCGTCAGTTCCAGTTTCTGCGCCGATAACCGTTAAGCTACTCGCACATCCTAACTCTAATTCAGTCATTTATGTGCCATGCGTGATACACGTCTAGGCGGTCATGTATCTTTCGACACATGACTGACGAGGCAGATTTTTTCCCCTCAGTAGGTTGCCATTTCTTTCTGCGGTAGACCTGTTGCCATCCAAGGCTATAGAACCCGGTCTGTTCTGCATAGCTAGGGGGTGGGGAGAAGAAGAGGATTCATACCTTTCCCAAGAGTATTATCACGTAATTCCTCAATCCGATCGGCTTATCCATTACTTCACCGTGTCTCCTCTAACTCTAATTAGTAAATTTAAAAAAAATAATTTCCATTTTGTCTCTCTTTACTCATGATTATTTTGATTTCTCTTACTTCAGTTCTGATCCTGTCATCAGAGAAATCAACAAGAAAGATTATGACATTATTCTGCTTGCATTGGGAAGCATTCACAATATATTTTCATTGTTTGTGTTCATCACCTACCTGCTCTCCAACCATCCAAGGTTACCTCATTGGTCTGAGATTGTGGACCCCATCAGGTAAAACATTATTAAATTTAAACAATATCATTATTCTGTGCAATTTGTATGTGTCGTTGAAGAGATATTCAATAACAATCCCCCACCTCAAAAAATACTTTGTGACACATGATATATACAGGGTGTGGCAGACATACATCCTACATATAACTCCCAGAAATACCTACCACATTAGCTAACGGTGCAACTGAAATACATCTCACATTTTAAACTCTCAGCTGTGTGGTGCTAGTTAACTTAGGCAATTGGCAATGGTGTTATCATCCAGCTAATACCTTACCATTATGTGAGAGATATTTCTGCTGCACGTTGAATTAATTTCAGTTCTTATTAGTAGCCTCATTGTTCCTTTCCAGGTAAACTGACATCTGACTATTCAAAGAAGACTTCAAAACCAACAAGCAGTGAATTCTCTTTAAAATTTGGTATCGTGGATTTATCAAGTAACTGTAGGAAAAGTGTTTAGCTCCCAAAAACATTCATGCTGACATGGTTGCTTCATTAGTGATATCGCTGAAGTTTTATTGATTTTCTAAGCGTAGCTTAGACATTGGCCGAAAGTATGGGGCACCCAGTGAGGATCACTATTCAGTCGTAACTGTTTTAACGAGACAAGCTTGCTAACCATTACACCACGCCGAGGTGCAGCTTTATCAACAGTGCAAAATTGGTGAGTCGAATTTAGGAACGAAAGGGAAGGGAAGAGCCTTGAAGATGATCTAAGGTCTGGACGTTGTGCAACTACACCACCACCGAGGAAAACATTGATCGTGTTCACCGTATTGTGATGGGTGACAGGCGATAGATGATAAATCAAATAGCCAATGCTATTAGCTTATCCCTCTTAAGAGTTGAGAATATTCTACACAATAGACTTGGCATGACGAAAGTTTATGCTCTGTGGTGCCACGTCTTCTGACATATGATCAAAAGCACAACAACCTGATCACATCACGGGAAAATCTGACATTGGGGCAAAGCCAACTGGTTTCCTTGAAGATTTCATAACCCATGAATACTTTTTTTAAGCATTTCACTCCAAGCAAGGCGGGAGTGCAACTAATACGTAAGGGGCTACAGAGAGTGTAAGTAAGGGAAAAGACTGGGTATAGGGGGTGAGGAAAGGATAAACAGAAGCACTTTGAGCTAGAAACAAAGAGACAATCCATAACGTGGAACCCCCCCCTCACCTCCTTCAACGTCGTTTCATCTGCAAGGAAGGTAATGGATTCAGCTTTTTTTGTATGCAAAAAGCATTGTGTTGTTATTTATCGTGAGAAGGGCCACACCATCAATGGCGAGTACTATGCCGAAGTGGCTACGAAAGGCTATTAAGACACAACGCCCAGGAAAACTGATGAAAATGACCTTGTTTCATCAGGCAACGCTCCAGCACACGTCCTAGGTTACAATGTCTGTGGTGCGTGACTGTTGTTTGAAATGTTTGATCACCCGCTATTCTGACTATTCTGATTTGACTAGCATCTGTTCTCTAACATGAAAAAACAGTTGGCTGGGAATCATAATCGCAGTGATGGAGACGACATTATATTGAATAATGTTCTTTGAACAGCCAGATATCAGTTTACCTTGAAATAAACAATACAGTTATTAATGAGAAGAGTTGAAATTAATGCATGCAAGATTTCACAGTTCTAGCATCACCACTTCATTGTCAGTCTATGAACCCTTCAGTCCACCCTAACAATATCAATTCTCCTATATAGTAGTGTGAACTGGACTATTTACACGATTATGAATAGAAAACTTTAGGCAACAGAGATGTGCTTCTACAGAAGGATGCTGAGAATATCATGAGTGGAGCTTGTAAGCAACAAAGAAGCTTTAAGGAGAGTAGAAACAAAGGAAACTTATACTTCAGATCAGAAAGAAACAGTTGAGGAAAAGAAGTTTGGAAGGAAAGAAGGTATGACGTATAGCTGGCAAAGGGAGACAGGCAAATAGTAACCATCTTAACGAGCCGTTTAGATAAAGAATAGAAGCGATATGCTATCTTTTATATTTGTTTTTTTTATGCGAACTAGATAAAGGTAGACAATAGGTAAAATTATCATATTTATTATACTGTTTAATATATATAGGAAGTTATTGTTCGAAATAATTTTCTCATTTTCGTTTTACTTTTACACGTGTCATCGTGTGTTCACTGTCCTTCCTTCAATGATGACGTGGGAAAGACAATATATAATCCAACAGACACCTGATAAAGGCAAGGAGATACATGACCGAAGTATTATGAAAAAGCAAAACAAAGATTAATCCAAACCAAATCGATCTATATAGAAAGCTAATTCTAACCACTCAAACCAAAAATAAAAATGGCTAAAGTATAAATATTTCTGTTTGACTGACAGAAAAAGTATTGCGATAAAACTAAGAGAAATAAAAGAAAGGATATTCTTCTTTATTTGCCATGTCTCCTCTGGAAGTAGGCGATCATGGTCATCCACAATTTCCTGTCCTTTGTAGATTTTAATTAATTTTGTCTTTCTGTTATTTCTCCTAAACCCTGCTAGCCATTTACTCAAGCTCACTAAGAATGTTATGCGTTGTTTTCCTCCGTTCCTCTTGCTTTCAATCTGTCTTGTGAGTATCAGGTTTTCCAAGCCCTCTATCCTCATTATGCATCCTAGAAACTGCAACTGCATTTTCTTGATGGTAAGTATAAATTTCCTTTTTGTTTTCATTTTCTCTCAAACTTCGTCGTTGCTCACACGTTCGGTCCATGGTATCAGCATCTTTCTGTAGAACCAAATTTCTGCTACTTCAAACCTCTTCTTCATCCTTGAAGAGATTGTCCAGCACTCGCTACAATACAGGAGAACACGCATTAATTTGTTCGAAAAATAATGACTAATTTTAGAATAAATATTTGAATTATGTTCTAATATTAACGTATAAAATTTTTATACGTTAATATTAGAACATTTTTATAATAAAAATTATCGGTGAATGTTTCCACTCTCTTGTTTAAAGGGAGGTAAATCATCATAAGTTGGTAATTTTATGAGTGATTACTTCCCTTTGTTGTTTCAGTAATCTATATTAAAATAAAATATTTATATGCATTTGGACAAAGTTAGTTGCCGAGCAAAATGAACCGTTTGATTAATAATTTCCTTTATTCTTATATTTCTTAGACAACAGTTTTATTTGTTCAGGCATTTTATGCGAGTCACTCAAATTCCTGTGTGAATATACCCAGGTGGCGGTGCGCATGTATCCATTTTCAGATTTTCAAAAATTATTCAATATTGCCTACAAAAGGAAATTTCTGAAAATGTTGTGGAAAGCTATCAAACATTTCTTCATTGCTTTTTCAACTTGCTATACGGCTGAATGTGGTTTCTGTTAGACATTTTCATGGCGGTCGTCTTCGAGTATAGCATCCAGAGGTTGGCAGTGAATATTTCGGAGACAGTAGGAAAGCGTAGTGCAGGTTCGCAGTGGATATTGCAGCAAAGTAGCAGAGCGTAGTTCTTCCGTCTGTCATGTTTGCCGGATAAGTTGCCTCTGGTCATCCAGGTAGGAAAACAAAGATGGCCGCCTTTATACACGACGGATCCAGTGTTCTGCAGCTCCTGATTGGTTAATCTTCTATTGGTAGACTATAAAGGGAATTAAGTCACTTTGACTCGCTCACTAGTTACATATAATATACACAAAAAAACCGTAACAGTTTCAACTCAGTTACAGAGCTTCTTACTAAACAAAGAAACCGCATGCAGATTACAAAACACGGTGATTTACGATTATTTCCAAGAAGCATGGAACCTAGAGTAAGAGCTTCATCCAGTAAGCAGCAAAGTCAAGCACCGCATTAAAAACATTGGGATAAGCTATCAAATGAACCTAGTGTAAGAGCCTTAGCCAGTAAGCATCAAAGTCAACAATCACATTGAAAACATCAATCTATCAAATAAGTTTTTGTAGGATTTTAATCATTGGCATTTCTAATAGAAAGGAAGACAGTATTAACATTATTTTTGCACTAATACCTAAGTGTTATCTTGCTATGAAAGATGAATTCAGTATAATATTCGAAATTTAATTTGACCGGGGGGGTCGTTGACAAAATTTTTGGGCACTGGTTGAGAAAAGGTTGGGAAACGCTGTTCTAAAAGCTCGACTCATTGGTTTGATCATGACGAAGCACCCTAACACCTTCAAAAAGCGACAGTTTTGTGGGCTGTCATTGGCGTTATCCATTACAGCTTCCTGGAATCTAACCAGTGAATCATTGTTAATGTTTACTGCCAGTAAGTCGATGAAATTCACAGTTAAGCAAAATAAGACCAATTTCATGACAATGCTGTACTATTTGTAGACAGGATAACACTGCAGAAGTTCATCGAGATTCTGTCATATCCACTCTATTTCCCTGATCTGCCGCTAACTAATTTCCGTTTTCTAGAAGTTGTCAATTTTAAGTCAAAAGAGATTCTGTTGCAAAGAAGATACAGAACTGTATTTAAAGATTTCTTGCGATCCAAACATGAGTGTTATAGAAAAAGAATAAATGACCTTTTAATTCCACAGCAGAAACATACAGATGTCCAGGGTACCTATTTTGACTGATTTAAACACCGTTTAATTACATTCATTCAGGAATACAGTTGTATCTAAAATCAGAAATAATAATTATTAACAATGCTTCATTTTTTTAATAAATTCATGTAAGGGTAATTTTTATTTCTTTTTCCTCATTTTACTTCAGTAGAACAAAACAATCCGCATTGGTAAAACATATAAATTTACCATCAACCTTTTCTATAGAGATTTTCCAAACATAGCTTAGATGTGGCACAAGGACGAAAGTAGGGGGCACCTAGTGAGGATCGAATTCACTACTTAGTCGTAATTGTTCTAGCCAGACAAGCTTGTTAACCATTACACCGTCTCGAGATGTCCCATCAGTCTTTTATATATATTATTAGTAAACTGCGTCTGCAACAATATATCTGCTCCTAAAAGCACACAAGAACTTAAACATGTGACTTAGTCATGTGAGTTTTCAATTTATCTCAGGTTTTTACCTATTATATTATTTCGATTTTATATCAATGTACTTGTAAAAAAAAAAAAAAAAAGATTTGCTTTTATATATGTACCATAATTGTTAAATAAAAAACAAAAATAAAAACAAATTTCATTATTTTTAATTTTGGAATTCCCCTCCAGGCGGCTGTGCGGAAAGGATGAATCAGAAGAAGAGGAGAAAGTTCAGTCGAAGGAAATCTCAAAATTAGATGTGAAGTTTTTCAGCTTCAGAACATTTTATTACATGGTAAGTAATGCTGGAAAATATTAAGATTCGCTACTATAATGATATGTAACTTCGCCTAACTCCCTCGTCAATAGTCAAGAAAAAAAGTTGAGTCACTGTGTCGTGCCAGAAAATTTTTCTGATGAGTCTATCTTACACATGTACAAATCTATTCTTTATCTGTGAATTGAATACTGATGACATATTTGGTCTGGCACTCCTGATATTCATCGCGAGGTTCTTGACAAAATCCAAAGAAGGATCTGTAATGTAATCGATCCTGACTTGGCATCTCAATTTCAATCACATTCTCATTGACTTGACGTGGCTTCTCTCTGTCTTTTCTACAAATATTTTCATGGCAACTGCTCTGACGATCTTTTCTCCCTGTTGCCAAACTACATAAATTTAAGCATGCTATTAAATTGGCATTTTGGAACCACCCGTTTACTGTTGAAATAGCTAAATGCAATCGCCACTTCTACTCCAACAGTTTCTTTTCTCGGACTTCTTGCCTGTGGAAATACCTTCCGTTTACTTGCTTCCCTGGTAACTACAAAAATTTAAATGCAACGTCAATCGCCATCTTATATCTTCTTGAAACCCGTTCATCTTTTGTTCTGTCCTCAATCCTCCCTATATTCATGCTTTTCTCTCATTTTCACTCCCTGTAACCACCTGCGTACTAATGGCATTGTTACCTTGTTTGGGTTGAAATGATAAAAACAAATAGCTAACAAGGAACGTTCTTGCAACATTAAAAATACGTTATATTTTGTTTGGGGGATTATGTTTCATTGTGATATCATGTCTCTAACGTGAAAAACAACTGTTTTCTATAAATAAAATAAAGTTTCCATCTCCAATGTTTTCACAAGATTATTGTAACTTTGCAAAATGCTGTAGCTGAAAAATTATGCATTATTCAAATAACATCAGAATGATGTTTCTTCATTTAATAACGTATGACGTTTCTTTTCGTATTTTAAATTGAATGTCAGTAATTTACATGTTCTAATATTTTCCTGGAACTTATTTATTTATTTTTTAATCAATTCACTCCAAGCAGGCCAATAAAGCCACTAAGACTCAAGAGATTACTGAGTGTCAGAAAATATGAGAAAACAAAAGAAAATAAAAAAAGAAAACAATATTAAGAAGAGAGAACAATAAAAGAAGAATAATTAAGAAGACAGTAGATAACCACTGGCATTGCTTCAAAGTTGACTTGGAAGCAAGAAATCGGAAGAGAGTTTGACAAGTGCAAGAGAAGAAACTGTTAGCATAGAACTTACGGTTACCACTAGCCATTTCAACTGAAGAATAACGAGACCTTGCCGACAATCTAGTACTGCGCTTAAATTCATAAAGTTTAGGTATCATAAAGGAAAGTTCATCGGAACAATTACGACAATGGGAAAGTGACGGAAGCCGAGACGCTTGGTCAGGACCAATAATATTGCAGATTCTTCGGAGTTTATCAAGACTTTCTAAATATATAGTGAAAGCAGCGGATAAGATGTGCCAGCAATATTCAAAGCATGGATGAATGTTAGACTTATAAATATGTAAGACCCATTTGCTATAAAATGACGAATTGTCATTGTTACAGGATAACAATGTGGTCACATTGTGGGGAGTCTACAAAAAGCGTTACTGCAAACTATATAAAGTTGTAGAAACGGAATTTTGTTTACTAGTCAAAAACTTATATATTAATCATCTCAATGCATGGAAAATTAATGTACACAGTATTTTTCTCTTGCACTTTGGCTTATCATAATTAAGGAAAAATGAAATATACAAAGTTAAAGCAATAAGTCTGTAGCCTGATGCATAGTTAGTAGTTGGATTTTAGTTGGACATTTTTACTCTATTCTATTTGACCCACGTGAGCAATATTCGTCATTGAATTAAGTGCATTGATAATGAAGTAGATTGTGTTGAAAAATTACATTGTGTCAAATGCTTTTCATTCTTTATTAGGTAGCAGTCCTATTAATGTACCTAGTGGACACAGTGATGATAAAAAGACGTTTCTTATGTCTTTTACGAACACATTATCCAGTCTGTTATTGCAGTAAAAATGGACATTGAAAATATGGGATATGTAATGAAGATCATTGAGAAAGAACATAAATACACGTTAAAAATGTAAGGGAAGTTTCACTCAGACACCTATTTATTGGGTACCTTCCTGAATTTTATATTCTTAGCATCTTCATGTCAAGGGTCAATCCTTATCTATCCATCTTATCCTCAAAATTTTCACTTCTTACCAACACCACTTCCACTCATATCTCACAGTATATTCATCGTTACCGTTTCAGTTATAAACCTCTATCTTAAATGAAACTCGAGTCTTGTGGGTGAAATTTAGTAAAAATATACAAAAGAATTGTTTGATATTATAATGTGTGTCTAATATAAATTCACTGCTGCTAAATTTCTTGCTTATGCTTATCTTTTCACAGTTGTTCCTGGGTATGTCGATTGCTGGAACATTTTCCAATGGCTACTTTTTTGCATTTCACCTTTTAAATGTGGTCAATAACAACCAACTTTTGGCTGGAGTCATCAAAGCAGTCACACAGAACGGTGAGTATTTATTGTATTTTAAAAACCTTTTCTTTTTCTCAAATATGTAGGTAGCCATTACTGGTGGCCTAAAAGCGACTTGTTTATACTGTTAATATGGCCAAATAGAACAGAATTGCCGACTAATTTAGTGGGTGTTAGAGAAATAGTACGAGAAACCACAACTGCCTCTTCTTGATGTTAAATATAAGTTTTGCTATAGTAAAGGGGTCAAGGGGTCATTTGCCCTCCCAGTTTGGATTAACAATTCATTTGTATCTGGTTATACACCTGTTATCACCTGTTAGTGTCCCAGCTATAGGCAAATAGTGAACTCCCAAACAAAACATTGAATGTATAAAAATACATTTTTATTGTATAAATACCAACAATACATTAATTCATATAATATTCTTTAATTTCTTAAATCAAACTGTATTTTAAAATATAACTTCAGCAAAACTACAACATAAAACAGACATACCATCTCCTCTAGTAATTATGTCCACACAAACATATATATACAGAAAAGCTGACTATAATATACCATGTATAATGCAACCTCGGTTCTCGAACGTCTCACATGTTGAACAAATCGGTTTTCGAACAGAATATTCGCGATGAAAATGTCTCGGTTATCGAACAAAATGTCAGTTCACGAACAACATAGCCGAACCGAGTTAACCCGAACGGAATAATTTCTAAGTCGACCACTGTTTTGTATACATCCGTGTTTTGTGCCGTGCTTTTCTTTTCCATTTCTATTGTACTGTGACTTTTTTTCCCTCTACATTGATTCCTATTGAAAAAATAGTTTCGGTTTATGAACATTTCGGGATACGAACAGCCTTCAGAAATGAATTAAATTCGTGAACTGAGGTTCCGCTGTATTCAGTTGTGAAAACAGAATAACAAATGTCACATTTTTATTACTTCCAAATTCCCAAGAAAATTAAATTTTGACATTATACAATCCATAAGTAGTTGATATGCCGTTAAAGAGACAAATCAGTCAATCAATCCATTGATCGGCCAAGATGAAATGAAAATTCGATTTGATTTTGCGGCAGACAAGAACAAAGGCAGTTTCTGAGTTGGCTTGTGAGCCCTCGGAGCAGCAAACTTATTCATGCTATGATTTAAGTTTTTTAGAGGATTGTGTTTGGTAACTGTTAATGCGCTGTCGAATGTCGGTGTGTTAAAGAGCCTGCAGTAATCAATCGTTTTCCTCACACACGTTACATGAATATTAATGAATTGTCACATAATCTTAGGTTTATCAATTATTGAATAAAATGTTTGCGTTTTTTTTTAGGTTATTCTTTGTTATGGGTCGCCATCCTTGGAATTATCGTCATATACATTTACGCCCTTGTAGGCTTTGCCTTATTTAGAAACTCCTTTAACCCTGAATCCCATCTGTACTGTGCATCGCTGTGGCAATGCACTGTCACTGTCATACGATACGGACTGATTGGCGACATGTTTGAGGTAAGTACCTAAGTGTATTTCACACACGCAAAAAAAATAATTATTCCTACAATATTGTGGGTTTACCTGTAAAAAGAACAAAAACTGTCAATAATGGCTGACAAAATTGATTTTGCGTCAATTTTGATGACTCAAAAAATCAACATTTTTAGCTAAAATTTCGGACGTGCTAGAAAGGATTAATTTTCTTTTTAAATTATTCAAAAATACATTCATCTTTCGTTGTAATAATTCCATAAACATTTAGACAATACAATTTTTTTTAATCAAGTGTGGTTTTTTTTTTTGCATCAGGCACTCAAAGTTTTAGTTTTAATTATCTTTAAGTAGAAAGATGCCATCATCCCTACTATTGAGAAAAAGACAGTCTCTAGTTTAAACATTCCAGGAGCAGTCAGTCCGTTATGTGTCATGCGTGATACACGCTTAGACGATCATATATATTTCGATACATGACTGACGAGGCAGATTTTTTTCCGCAGTAGGTTGCCATTTCTTTCTGCGGTAGATAAGTTGCAATCCAAGGCTATAGAACCCGGAATCCTCTCCTTCTCCCCCCATACCTGGCGGGAGGAGAAGATTCATATCTTTCCCAAGGGTATTAGCATATAAGTGAATGTAATGGATTTGACTGGAATTCGAACTTGGCTCTCTGATTCCTCAATCCGAGCTGCTATCCATTACTCCACCGTGCCTCCGAAACACGCATGCGTAAAACAGTTCAGCTTGTAATAATAATGGCTGGTACCTCTTCTGTAATTTCTTTTTTTATTAAATTAATACATCTTATTTTTAAGAGGGAATTTTTTTCCCTTGTGAATGTCATTAAATTCGCGCTGTATGCCTAATTTCAATGTTTGCTTCTTTCCAGATTTTGACACAGAGCGCAGAGGAGAACGCGTTTTCATATTTCTGGCCAATCGCATTGTATCATCTATCATTCTTCATCTTCATTACAACTATTGGCCTTAACATCATTTTCGGTATCATTGTTGACACTTTTTCAGAACTGAGAGATCTCAAGGTAAAGAACTAACAACCTATACACCATCACTTTTCTATCTATCTAAGCATGTACGTCGCAAATTCTAAGGACGTATTAATTTAAGTAGAGAATGGTCTGAGTGTGATGTAAGCGACTATAATAAAACAGAATTACTTATTAAATAACAAAACTCAATTTTTGATATCAGTATATTTTTCTTTAAAATGGACGTTTAAATATAAATACACGAGCATAATTGTCTTTCACTTCAACAATTACTAATCAATGATATTCATTTTACTCCTGATTTTCAATGTATTTCTAACCTAAAATATATTTATATTAACAGATTTACATTTACATAGACCATGTGACACAGTTTCTATCCATCTGAAGATAATCGTATGTGAATATTTGAAATAAAAATATAAATCAATATCGCTAAGCTGATTTTTGCATGGTTTTGTTTTTTGTTTCTCTAGTGGCGTGCTGAATCTGATATGAAAGATACATGCTTCATCTGTTCGAGAAATAGTTATGATTTTGAGCATCATGGAAAGGTAAGTCTTATTTGTGAATTTAGTCTTACTAAGATAAATTCAGATTGTAGATTTTCTAAAATCGAGTGCCAAAAATAATGGGGACGTAGTATAACTGTTTATAATTTGGCATCAATTGAAAAAAAAAAAAATTTCATCATCTATTTGACGAAAAGAGTATAAAAATGAATTAGTAATTCATGAGAAAATTTCAAAAGCTAATCTGCTTTCAAAACTTAATTCGCCTTCTATCGTATTCTTAAATCTTGCTTCTGAATTATCCTGTAGATCCTGTTCTTTCTTCGCCGTTCCAGTACTTTTTCACTCTCGGCCCCCCTGTTCTGTAATCCCCCAGTTACTCGCTCACGTCCCCTCAGTATATCTCTGCCCTCTTCAAACATTGCCCATTCATTATAATCACACAATTCGACATTTCTTTTAACTAAAGTTTCTTTTTGGTCATCATCCCTTTATTTCCATTTCTGTTGAACACACTCAGTTCCCTTTTGCTCTCACTCCCTCCCCAGTTCTACTTCTCTCTCAACCTCTCACTTTCCTTTCAATATAATCACCAATCAAAGGCTCTTTTCAACCAATTCAATTCCTCTCATATTGCAGTTCTCTTTCGCTGTGATCATTGGTCAAATTCTCTCTGATCATTCAATATCTCTCTGGACACCCATTTCTGTTTTTTTGTTTCACCCACTTCCCTGGCTTCTGTCTCAACTTCTCAGTTCATTTTCCCTATGATTACTCGTCAAATTTTCTCCCTTGTTATCCAGTTCAATTTCTCTTTTAGATCCGGTTTTCCTTTCTGTCTTTATTTTTTTATTTTCTTCTCTCTCATACCCTTAAGTTCCTTTTCATTATCACCACTCAATTTCTCGCTTATCATCCAGTTCAATTTCTTTCTTAATTCATTTCTTTTTCTGTCTCATCTCCATATCTCGGTTCTTTTTCATCAGACACTTCTTCACTCACATTTTAGATTAACTCTAAAACTATCCTTCCTCAGTTAATTGATATTTATTAAATACAGACCATTCTAGGCACGGTGAAGTAACGGAGAGCGGCTCGGATTGAGGAATTGAATTCTAATCGAATCCATTACATTCACTTACGTGCTAATACCCTTGGGAAAGGTATGAATCCTCTTCTTCTCCCCCCCCCCCAGCTATGGGTAATTAGCAAGATAGACCGGGTTCTATAGTCTATATCCTTGTATGGTAATTGGTCTACCGCAGAAAGAAATGGCAACCTAATGCGGGAAAAAATCTGCCTCGTCAAAGAGATACATGATCGCTTAAGCGTGTATCAAGCAAGGCACATAACTGACTGAACAGGCCACTCAATAAACTAGGTTAATAAATGTATTTTGAGTAAAGTCTTTTCGAGGCGCTCTTTATTTTTATGCTGGTTTCAAATATTATATTAACGCAATGCTATCAATAGTAACATAGCCATCGTAAAGATCTGACCAAGACCTTGAACCATAGTGCTGTCATAATTAATTGTGCATTGTTTTGTTTTTTTCTTTGCAGGGTTTTGATGCCCACGTAAAATCTGAACACAATATGTGGGCATACATTTATTTCATCATTCATCTGGACACTGTGCAGAGTAGCGAATACACAGCATTAGAACTATTTGTTTATAAACTTGTAAGTAAATTCTTCTCTTTATTATAGAGAATAATTAATGCCTGAGAAGCGACAGTTTTCAAAGCTGAAAAGTTAAGGTGTCTCCGGACACATTTTTGAACTGATCCAGTCTTTCCTATCAAATTGTGAAATTAAGGTTAACCTGAACGGCCACTCGTCTAGATCTTTTCGTACTAACGTAGATGCCCCCCAGAGCTCCATCCTTGGTACTATATTTTTAATTTTCATTAATGACCTTCCCGATGACATCATCACTCAACTTGGCATCTACGCTGATGATACAACGATTTACTCCTGCCTCGATAGTAAGTCTGATCTGTCGTACAGGGTCAAATTCGCACCCGATGTCCCAAACGACCATAAGTCCGTCGTTAATTGGGACAAAAGATGGCTTGTTGATTTTAACGCCTTCAAAATTAAACTTCTCTTCATTAAACATCTGAGAGACCCCTGTTTGCCTTCCACCAGCATGGCTGATGCTAACCTCCAGGAAAATAACTTGTTGCGGCTTCTTGGGTTACTGTCCTCAGCTTGCAATCGATTTCGGATCAAGGCTAGAGATCCCAGTCTATTATTATTATCTAATATTCTTAGCTGGAGCGATTCCAACGACAATACGTCACGCGCGCATCAACATGTAATAGCTGATAAATAAATGATAAAAAAAGAATTTATTTCAGAATCTTTTACAGTAAATTTACGTCAAGTAGGGCGGTAAGTGCGACACTGAAATCTGAAGGTGTATTGGGATAGCGAAAGTTGCATTCCAAAAGTTAAGCAAAGTGTTAAGAAACATAAAAAAAAAACATTAGAAACAAAGAAAAGTGCACTGAACTGTTATGGCAGTGAATACTGGACAATCTCGTCCAAGATGTAAAGACACGTGAGGCAAGAGAAATGTGGTTCTACAGAAGAAAACTGAGAATACCGTAGACGGAACATGTAAGAAAAGAGGAAGTCAGTAGGAACAAAAATCAGTTATACTTAACATCAGGAAGAGTGAGTTAAAATTGCTAAAGCAAATAATGTGGTAAGAAATTTTAGAAAATTTGATACGGACAAGACAGATTGAAGAGGAAGAGAAGAAAGCAGCGAATAACCTACCCAACGAGACTGTAAATGGATGATATAACAGGGTTTAGGAGAAATAGCAAAAAGATAAAATTTATTAAGAGCTACAAAGGACAGGAAATTGTGGGGAGCCATTATTGCCAACGTCCTGGTGAAGCAGGAAACATGAAAGAACAACTATTATGTCTGTAGTCCTGCGCACTCGTGAAAACTTAATTTAGCTGCCGAAGAGTAGTAGAAGAAATTTCTAGGGTACATAATTAGGAAAGAAGGCTTGCAGAATCCGACACTCACAGGACATATTGAAGGCAAGAGGGACAGAAGAAAGCAGTAAATATCTAACTAACAAGCTTGCGTAAATGGATGACATAACAGGGTTTAGGAGAAATAGCAAAAAGACAAAATTTATTAACGGCTAAAAGAAGATGTGGAGAGCAATGATCGTCAAAATTCTGAAGTAAAGTGGCACATAGATTAGTATTGTATTTTATCCCACTATATTTAATAGTAAAAGTTGTATTATTCTTGTTTCATTGCAGAAAGAGAAAGAAAATTATGACTTCATCCCCTTAAATCGTGCCTTATGTCTCTCTACATCCGACCTTGATTCAACAGAATCTAAAATCGATGAACTTTTATACCATGTCACTGCTATCTCTCACAAACAGAAAGAAGATGTAAGTACTGACTTAGCAAGTCTTTTTAACATTATATTGAAAATCGCGTTTTCTCCACCCTCTACGTTTTAGTTTTAATTTTTTTTTATTAAAGTGTCGAATAATTTAAGACATTATTCAATATTTTATTTTCAGACGAATAAATAGAAGAAAAAAGAAAATAACCGTATTTGACGCCGGCAAATACGCAATATTTTTACTGAAATAAATCTTGAAAATTTGCCGTGCGTCCTTGAAGGTTAGAGTTTTCGTAAGCCTATGCTAACCCGAGAGACAGGTTATTTATACCAAGATTCCTCATGTTATGAAAACTTTGGGAACTTATTTCAGAAAAAAATGTGTCCTTTATGCCAGTAAATACGGTATTTCTTCCCAATCGAGAGAACATGTTTAATTGTAAATATGTGTGGGCCCCATAAGGGTCGTAGGGCTGTTGTGAATATGGATTATCTCCTCTTAGATAATGCAAGCTATAAAAGCTGTATACTTCCGCTGTCAAGTCAGATGAGTAGTAGTATTTCTATTCTGGTAAACTTAGCTAGGGTGTATTTACTCATTGGTCCCCTTTTATTTCTGTCCCCATTTTCTTTTCCTTTAGTTTAACTCCCCATCCCCTCCCTCGTTTTTAGGTGGTCAGTGATGTCAGTTCTCTGGTAGATGCGGGGTGCCTTTCGTTTTCGTGTGTGTGTTTTTCGTAATTGTTGTTGTGTATGAATGAGTGTGTGCCTGTGTGAATGCTTGGGATGAATGAGTGTGGCTTTATTTTTCATAAGTCCCGCATCGATTTCGTCCGGTTAACTGATATTTCTGCCACATTCAATAGTTTGTGGGGGGTTTTATTACTAACACTAATTTTATTTGGTTCCTTGTAAATATATTTTGTCATTGTGTATATATTCATTGGGGATCATTTTAGAAGTTGTTGTTTTTATGCCCCTCCCCCACAGACAATATTTTGTACATAAGGGGATTATTTAGTTTTTTTTCATGGAGTCAAAGAGGCATTTTGGTGTTTGTAGTAAGAAAGGTATGGATAAATGTGTTGTTTTGGTGAAAGGATTATTGTTCTGTATGATAGGGTCAGTGGTTGTGGCTAGCTAAGTTTTAATCTAAGACAAGTGATGACCGTCCTTTACCCCAACCCCCTTTTCGGCCTTGTGCCACATTTGTACCTAGTACAATAAATAATGATGAGTAGTAGTATTCTTAATTGAATAAACGATTACTAGACAGAATCTCTTGTCCTGTTTTCATTACAGGGGCACTGCGTATATTTCAACAATAGAATCCCTAGGACAACAGAGAATTTCTTTCTTGAGGCTAATTTTGAATTCAGAGATTAATTTGAACCTGTAATTAAGAGAAACCAGTCAGTCCTGCTATTTAATTCATAACTAGAGGAAGAATAGATGGATTCATACGTTCCCTAAAACATTTAAGAGAAAGTAACCTTAAAGAACACGGACTGAATTTGAACTCTGGTTGCCAATTTCTCTTTCCAAGCCGCTAACAATCAAAATAAGCATGTTGGTCCGAATGGAAGGCCGAATAGGCTAAACCACAAAGCAAGATGTTTTTTCATCTCAGCAAAGTTTTACTATGCATGGGATTGCATTAGTGCATTACATAAATTGGTAATATATAAAAGTGGACCATACATATAGATATTAACAATGTAGGTATTGCCAAAAAGCAATAGCTAACGTTTAAAATGTATTTTAAAAATGAAAAAAAAAATTCTTGAAGCTATTAATTGAAAGCTAATAGAGTAAATTTAATATTTCCAATAAGTACTATTTGTATTTTAAAATATATTTAAATTGATTGGAATTAAGTTTTTCTGATTATTAATAACATCTATAAAATCGTACATATTGATAAATTTGTCAGCACAACAATTTGTTAAAATATCTTTCAAAAATAAATTATACTTTTCTGAAACTTTATGTGAGAAAAATTAGCTGATTTTACGTATAATTAATCTAAATTGAAATTAATATTACTTGCTTTTACTTTAAAATATCGTAAAAAATGTTGTTTTTATGATGTGTTGACGCATTTATTGACAGCCTGATGTTTTGGAAATTTATCTAAGGAGGATATAATTGTTATAAAATTACATGACATGAATAAAACTTAATTGCCTTTTTTTTCAGTTACCTAATAAACTTTAAAATTTTAAATTATTTTAAACAGACTTCTGTTTTATTTTTTAGGTACTTTGGTTTTATAGGCTTACTTAAGAAGATGCTCAGTGAGGAAATGTTAGAAAATTACCAATAAATTTGCAATATTTAGCGGGCTTATATTCTGATAGTGCTATGTATTTGTGTATTTAAAAAATCGTCACGTTTATACACACTCCTCCTACAAAAAAAAATTATTTTTAAAATATTGAGGGTTGGTGAATTGTAGCAAGCTATTCCATTTATGTTTAGTAAATATATTTTTTATTTAATAACAATATCACTTGACCGATACAATTTAACACAGATTTTTAAAAAGAAAAACAAGATTATTTACCAAAATTTCGAACGTTCTAAAAAGGATTAAAAAATAATGTTTACATCAAAAACTCCTTTAAGCTAAAAATTTTGACGACAAAATTTTGTGCCAAGTTTTAGGCATTGGCAATATTTTCATCATGCATGCTCATTTTTTTGTATTGTCCCCTAGTCAGTAGTTAAAGTATTTAGACTCTCGCTTTGAATGAAAAAAAAGTTCCAAAGTGAGCAATCACAAAGGTGTGGAGGTTCATCACAATAATGATGCAAGGTACCTGAAAAGATTAATGAGCTTGCTTCGGAGAAATTTCACTGAAAATTTGACTCTGATTACCATTTGTTCCAGAGATCCAAGAATCGTCTTAATAAATTAGTTCTTAAAAGAAAGAAATGGAAACTATTCTCTTAATATTCTATTCTGTCAAACCAAAATACTTTTACAAAAATGGTAAGGTTTTGGGAAATATTAGAATTGAGTAGTGGAAATGTTATAAATGATTAAATATGGGTTTTAGTAAGTTTACTCTATGCCTCTGGTGTTTAACCTCTTGTTCAATGATTTTTGAAAGAATTAAACGAATATTAGTAACCAGTAAGTTGTTTGTATTCTTACTGGTTTTATATTTATTTGTATTTTTCTTTTGGTTCCTATTCCATTGTTCTGAATGATTCCACCTCGGGGTTGACCTATTCGTAATGATAAATGAATAGAAATTTGTGAATGAATCATCGACTTGAAATATAACCAGAAAAGGAGAAAACAACATAATTCCGCACTATCCTCTTCGAACTGTTGAGAAATATCCAATTCATTGGCGTTAAAAAACATTTAAATATTGCTGTCAAAATACACTGAATATTATTAAAAAGTATGAAGTATAAACCAAAACATTCATCTTTTCTTTCATTCCTAAAACAAAATATTTGGACATATTGATAATTTTGTGTCGTAACTAATAATTTGTATAGTAATAATCTATATATAAAATTCTGCGACTTTATTTACTTCCTTCGTCTGCCCGTCACATCCTCTGAAATAGCCATCGAAACCAAATTTTGGGAGAAATGCAAATAGGTAAAGGGACACAATGCATAGTTTAGTACAGTAAATTTTCATTCATTTTTTTTTTTTTTGAAAAAATTAAGTTTTATTATTTAACATTAAAAATACTTCCACTCTTTTAAAAACAATTTAATGATTAAAATGACAAATATTTATTTAATAAAAAAAACATATTGCATATATCTTATGCAATAAGTTTTATATTTCATCGTTTGTTTCACGAAATTGAATGAAACGTAGAGTTTGTAAATCTCGACAAGAATATTAGCGATAAATTCAAAAATACTAAATACTGTGAGGATTTCAACTCGCGAAAGCGTGTTACAAAAAAAAATATCGTAAAAGTGAATGATCGCTCACTGATAATTTCAAATCATAATTTAATTATTATTATAGTAATAATTAAATACTTTTTAATTATACATACATACACAAACACACACAGATATATATATATATATATATATATATATATATATATATATATATATGCTGAAAAGTATATATATATATATATATATATATATATATATATATATATATATATATATGAAAATTTCTCCGATTTAACCAGTAGAGAAGAGAATATATATGAATAAAAATGACAATAAGAAAACTGGTAATTGCTGACGCGTTTCGTCCAATGTGGACTTTATCAAAGCAAAATGCGAAAATGAAATTTTGTTTTTATTAGTTACTTTGTTCATTTAATTTCATTTTCGTATTTTGCTTTGATAAAGTCCACATTGGACGAAACGCGTCAGCAATTACCAGTTTTCCTATTGTCATTTTATTCATATATATATATATATATATATATATATATATATATATATATATATATATGTGTGTGTGTGTGTGTGTGCTGAAAAGTTTAAATCGTCATTAATATTTCTCCATTAATATTTGAATAAATTTCTACAGTAAAATTTTAATGACACAATATAGATCAATGATTCAAATCACCTTTACATTTTTTTTAAATCCTAGTGTCCTACAGTCTCTTTATTAGTATTGTCAGTTTCACTACACAATCGATCTTCTGGCATTTGAAGACGGTCTAGCATACATGCAGTTTTTGATAATGACCAACTCGTAACGCTGATTAAAAAGCATCAAGGTGACAGGACACGTGGCATCGCATAGTTACTGCAGATATTTCACATGAGCATTGTAGGCATTTGATAACGCTTTGGTATATGAATAACAATTTAACGGAGAAAAATCAATTCCAA
>CAHIKZ030005605.1:567500-575000 GCA_903632075.3 Acanthosepion pharaonis
AGATATTTGCATGAAACTGAAACATCAGGTTCTGTTTTGAGAATTCATTTATTCTCTATTATACTTTTCATTTAATTACTAATTTACATTTAGTTCTGAAGGCTTTTGTTTTATGTACAATAGTAATTTATATGTACAATAGAGTAAGGAATATATTGACTTCTTGCAATTTGTTATGTATTATCGATGGATCGTGTGTTTTGAAAAAGGAGTATATCTTTTTAGCTTTCCTTTGAAAGTTTTCTAAAATAGAATCTTTGGAAGCTAAAATAACCTAAACAATCAAATACCATAGATATACAATTAATACTTACTGAAGGTCGGCCATGCTCGATTTGTCAAAGAGAGTACTTCTTGATAACGTCAACCGGAGAAACGACCTCAGTGTGCGGCACAGGTTGACAAGCCTTGTGAGTAATACTGTTCGGTTGTGTTAATACGAAGTCACAAGTCATCGTGACAGGTTTTGAACCTTACTGGACTTGTTCAAACTGTTGATCACGTTAAATTATGCGTTTCTCTCTCAAACTAAATTATATCCATTCGGCATAGGTTTCAAGATAAATCGGGGTTTGGATTTGTGGGTGTTGAACACAACACATGTCCGTGTGCAGGTGTTTGCCACATGAATTATCTAGCCACCTCAGCAGACAGACCGTACTCTCCAACGAGAAGACAGCTCGACACATTAAGGAGAAACAAATTTAGTGTAATTCCTATACTGAGATGTCACACCGCTATTTTTAAAGGCAAAATAAATATTTATCTTCACAGGTTAAGTAGTGACAATTCAGTGTTGGTTGGTTAGCAAGGAAATGCTTCTATCGAAGCTACTAATTTGAAACTCAATGCAGTGTGATCATCAATACAGCTAGAGCCTCCAAAATATTTAACCTATGTAAACAAAAATAAACGTAAAAACATAAACGAAACTGAAGACAAGATTTTCTTTGATCAAAATGTAATTGAAAAAATAATGAAACTTAAATATTATAATTCAACCATATTTCACATTGAGTGCAAGTTTACCGACAGTAGAAATTTATAAACATAAATTTACTTTCCGCCATTTATTTCCCTTCCCATCAGCCAACTTAACAGTGGCTTCCGTTTTGTTTAATCTTAACTGACAGATTTGCCTTCACCTAATGTGGTCAATATCCAATTCTCAAAATGCTTTGTAAGAGAAGAAGAATGAAAATAAAGACTTTTCTTTCCTTTGGTTAAAAATTCCCGTAACAATTTTGTTTTTACTTTCAGCTGACTCATTTTTGCAATAATAATAATAATAATAATAATAATAATAATAAATACTTTAAGAAGTATCAAAGTATATTGATCTATTTTCCGAGTCAGAAAGATCTAAAATCGACTAGAAAATATATTTTCCAACTTCTAAATAATCAGAAGCTAAAATGGAAATTTAATATAATAATATAAGTAAAA
The DNA here is from genome assembly GCA_903632075.3 of Acanthosepion pharaonis. Lineage (NCBI taxonomy): Eukaryota > Metazoa > Mollusca > Cephalopoda > Sepiida > Sepiidae > Acanthosepion > Acanthosepion pharaonis. Next base: position 568,947 of record CAHIKZ030005605.1, read on the forward strand.
AGTGTAACCATGTAAATTACAACAAATCAAATGAAAGCTTCTGTGCAGTATTCGTTTATAAGGCAATTTTGCAGTATGTGTTTTTGATTTTCATTCAGTATATCATATTTTTCCTCTTTGATAAGAGATTTAAATTTCCAACACGTCAAGTTTAATCTTTAAATAATAAGGGGTAAAAGAATGATATATGATGGTATCAATCGATGCCTTATGTCAAATTAAAACCATTATAGAATTAAAATCCTATTTTTGTCTTCCTTGGAAGGGTCGGGTTTTGGAGAGTATTTTAGTTCGTTTTAAAATATTATGTTATGACTTATTCATTATTTTATAAAAAAGCATCACTGACAACGATAAGAGTTTAAATCTACTGAACCTACAATGAAAATTATGAAAAGTAAAGAGTATATACTATGTACTGCACTACTGAATTTAAATGAACGCATTCTTTCTATTTTTTAATTTAAAAAATTTGGGTTAAAATTGTGAAAGAAAAATGTCTAAGACTAAAATGGTAAAATGTTTCCCTTTTTCAATGTGTTATTTTTTTTCTTATCATTACTTTAATAATGGGGTTACATTTTTATATATCAGTATCAGGAAATAAAAGCATTTTTCAAACAAAATATTCATTTTTATTCGTTTACTGCGTATTAAATTCTACATATTTTATTTTGAGCAAATGTATTGAAACATTCACGTTATATACAAGTTTTTTTCAGTTTAAAATTTAGAAAGGAATGATTCAAAGATTTTTGGACAATTTTTTTTATTATTGTGTTCTAACAGAATTTAAGTCAATCCATTCATTGGTCTTCCGGTCTACAATATATAGAGTTTTAAAATAGATCTTCTGAAACATTAACGGGAACGAGTACATTTATTCCAGATTGCGTTTAAGTTAATGACATTTATCAAAATTGGATTCGTCTTTAAGTTGAATGAATAAACTCTAATGATTTTTGTCATAAGGAAAACTAAAATGTTCATTTTACGTCATTAAGAGTGTTTGGCTATATAGTTTAACCGATTTCATTTAGTGTTTTTCTTTGTTTTTATCACTTGCTAAAATTAAAATTATGGTGAGACACATTACAGTGAGCAAATAATGCATTGAGTGAAATATTTTATGTAAAAATATTTTAAAATGGAAGAGTGAACCATTATGACAAACTCAACGAATCAAACTGGCAAACTTTGGAGGAATTTCGAGTTACCTGTAATAATTGCCACAAGAAATAGATAGATTACTCAGGGAAAAGATTATATGAACAAAGAAGAGGTCTTTTACAAGACACTCAATGTATTCATTTCTCAGGCTAATGAGTGTCCGTAATTTTGATTTAAAAGAAATGCTACTCTAAAAGAGAAACCAATTTACAATTTACACAGTAAATTTATTTTCACTTCCCATATTTCACAATTTTTGCCAGATCTATTATCACAATCTGGAATATTTAATAACAGAAGTGATAAAGACAAAAGAAAAAAATAAATGAAATCAGCCAAACTATATACCAAATCGTGGGCACACGCACACACATAGACACACACACACACACACACACACACACACACACACACACACACACACACACACACACATACACACACACACATACAAACAAACAAACAAACAAAAATTAGATTTCAGCTCCACCGTTCATCACATTAACGTAAACATCATTATGAAGTGTTGATACATATATCAACAGCCAGATGCTTGACTAATTCGTGTAAGGAGGAGATAATTGTATTAAAAGCGCATGAATACAACGTACAAATTGCCTAGTAATACAAAAAAGTATTATTATAAATATATAAAATTTTGCAAATTTTCGGGATAACAACTACTTATTGAACTATTCAGTACATGCCACGTTGACTGATAAACTCCTACAATCAAAAAATTCTTAAATTGCCATATTAGTAAAAAAAAAAACGCAGTCATTTAAATTTTCAAAAATTCAACATTAGCGTTGCGACTGAATGCTCCACAATTTTCTATCCGTTATGAATAACACAAAAAAAATAAAAATAAAGTAAAAACTATTTGGATTTGCATTATGTTTTCGTCTCGGATGCTACCTGAATTTTACCAAAAACAAAATAGTTTCTATGCCTTATGTGACGTCACCCCGGCCTCTCTCCGCACCCGCCGCCGTGCTATCCTGTGACGACCAACAGACTTGGTATTGGTCGCGGCACCAAATGTGACGTTCTAACCTTTTGCTGATTCGGATGGGAATCTGGTTAGATTCGGTATCAGCTTTGTCGTTCCCAGCTCGCCTCCAACGTCTGGTTACCGAAGTAACTGTTTTGATTTCTAGTCTAACCTACCCACGTTGTGATTTGATCTTAGGTAGACGAAATCAATCAGTCGCCGGGCCGCAATGCAAGCCCAGTCTGAGCAAAGGTAACACCGCACAAGTATATGTAAAAGAAAATAAAGTAACAACTCGAAAAGTTCAAATGTGTTAAAAAAAGTATAACAATATTTTATATCTGAAAATATATTTAGAAAGCAGCGTGGGTGTTTGCAATTATCGCTCAAAGGAAAAAAAAATTTTCTTTTTTTTATTCTTTCCTTCTCTTCCCCGAGCAGACATCCCACGACTCGTAGAGTAGTCCCTAATCTCTATCTTAACAGAATGACATCTGGAATTTGTCAACGAGATTTTCGTCAAATAATCATCGGGCTTGATCAGTGAATCTCTTTGTCTCCTCAATGCCTAAGTGCTTCCGTCGCCACAGTCTGTCCAGGCAACAAACTCTTATCATGGATAAGTCTGAACATAAAACAGGTGTTTTTCCCAAAACCAAATGATATCTCCGAAAAATAGTTAATGGTTTATTCCTTTCCTTTCTCTTTTCCCTTCCTTTTCTTTCTCTCCTTGGGGGTGGACCAAACTGAAGCCATTCTCGGTCAGTGCGTGCCTGATTAATATTATCTCTTAGCATTCTGTTTTGTAGGCCACTTGACCAATTTGAAATTTTCATTATTGCTATGGGCAGATTGCTATCTTCTTTCGCCGCGTCATAACATAAATTAATTCCACAGATCCGATATCTTACGAATAATTATTTCAGCTTCTTCTCGCCTTAATTATTTCTCGCTTTTCATTTTCACGCGACCGCTAAATAGTGTCACACTTATGATGACCGGAAGAACCGTCGAAAGTACTTGCGTATTTAAGGAAGACCCAATACAGCTTATAATTTTAAAAAATAGGATCATAACATTCATCAAATGATTAGTGAGTTACTGCATCTTTAAAATTTAGTTAGCGAAGGGAGTTATATCATTAACTTTACTAATTTACTTTTTGAATGAATGATTCATTGTAAGATATATATATATATATATATATATATATATATATATATATATATATATATATATATATACGCACACGAACACACACATATATATATATATAAATACTGAGGGACTGAATTCTAGTAAGCTTTTTTCATTTGTGACTAGTAAGTAGTTTTTATTTAATAATGAGGCTGTTAATCATAGCGTTTTCACTCTTGTACATTTATATAAATTCTATTTATTCAAATAATTCATTTTTATAATTGTCTGGTATAAATTATTAAAGATGTTCAAGTTTATAAATATTAATAAAATAATACATTCTTAGAAAATTCCATTATCAAAAAGAAAAAAAAATATGACAGTGTTCCTAATATATTTTATTTATGAAACCAATTAAAATCCATTTCTGATTAATAAATGATGTCTTAGTTTTATTGCATTTTTATTTTACAATTTTCGGAGGACTTGTTAATTAATATAAACATTAAGCTCTACAAAAAAGAATTTCTAGAGTGGGGCTAGAAAAAAGTAGAAAAGAAAAAAACTTTAAAAAATAATTTCATACATTTCTGAAAGTTTCATTACAATCAATTCATTATCTGATTTTCCAAGAATTTCAAAATCTATGCATTTTGCACTGCTCAAATTTCCCGTCCAATATATGGTGTCAAGTTTTCAATTAAAATTCCGAAGTTTCTAAAAAAGGATTAACTAAAATTACATTAAAAAATCCTTTGACTTTGACATAATTTTATCGTCAAATTCTTTGTTCGGGAATTTTATTTTTTCATAATGTTTGCTCATTTTTTTTAGCAAATATACATGCCACGAGGCCCGTAATACATTACAGTTTTAGGGTCACCATATGTCCTGCAGCCGTAGCTGCGGTGTGTGCATTTAGGGTGAGGTATTTTTACGAAACCAATCCCTCTTCAGGTCAGTTTTGAGTTAAGTCGTGTCCTATTCTGATTGTCATAGCAAGAATAAGAGCACAGTTGGTACCACTATTTAACCCACAGAAGAAGTGGATCGATCGTTTGTTCCCCGTTCAGTTGTAGTGAGATCTTATCAGCTTGAGTAGAAGAGAGATAACTTGATTTGTGGACACATGGAGGACGAACATCTTATGAGGCTTGAAATCATAGCGTTTTCACTCTTGTATATTTATATAAATTCTATTCATTCAAATAATTCATTTTTCACATTTTGAATAAGTTTTTAATTTTGTACATTTATTGTTTTTTCTTATAAACCATGTTCACTATTAATTCAGACAAGCATACTCAATGACCCACAAAAGATATTACGTGTCAGTGAATAAAGGATATTTAAGCGTTTATAAAATTACGAATGCCCCCCCCCCAATAAAAAACAAATATAGCTTTAAATTTAATTGTTTGTTTGTTTTGTTTAATGACATATCAACTCCTAGTGTGTCATCTAATTCTAAAGCAAAGTAGGTTTGGGATTTTATATCTGTGTATTATTATTTCGTAGTTTATTTTTAACATTGTATTTGTGTCAAAAATTTAGTTTTTGCATTCAAAAACTGTACTTGTGTTAAAAGGTAATTTTCTTCAGATTTTGATGAATAGGTGTGTTTCTTTTAAGAATTTAAAAATGTTTGATTGACTCTGGTAAAGAGTCATTTCAGGAGTCATTTCAGGTTATTTGTTTGGTAATATTTAATTCGACTAGTTTTAGGTTCTTCCATGTCAGTATATGACTTGTTATATACACTTTCTGTCATTGGCATGTACATTGGGGTTCTCCTCCACCCACTGTAGTAGGCATCAATGCGTGATAGACGTATGTTCTATGTGGAGTATGGTCAGTATCATCAACTCTTCTCTAGACAGTGTATAGCTCTGTGACTTTCATATGGTTGGTTTTATTTTATGTAATTTATTGCTTGAGCAAAAGGCCTAAAGATCTTGCCACCTTTTTACCATATATTTATTGATGGTCTTCTTTATATTTTGTGTATGGTATTTTGGTGTTTGATTGTCTTAGTTTCTCAACGCTTTCTTTGCTTCTTTATCAGCTCTGTCATTTCCCTGGATGTCAATATAACTCAGTACCCAGCAGAATATGACGTTTTTGTTTTGTGAGATGGCATTGATTCGGTTCAATAGTTTGATTCTTAGTAGGTTTGTCATTTTCTTATTTTTTAATGATACAAGTACCGAATACTGGCTTCCTTCTAAATTTTGAGAAATTTCTCTCTTGTTTGATACAATGCCCATAACAATTCCATAAAAATCACTGAGGCCTCATTTCTGAGTTTTTTTCGGGTAACCTGTGTTTTCAAAGCTGAGTTTTTCCAGCACTTGCAAAAAAACCTGATATTTTTCTATTTCAGAATTTTTAAACCAAACTTTTAATGACTCTAATAGAAATTAAAATTTTAAATTTTATTGACCTGCATACATTCCGGGGACCTTAAATCTTAAACCTGATAAAAACACAGTTGCACTGACAAAATGTTTATTTTATTATTAAGAGGAATGACCGAAGTATTTTTCATTATTTTATTAAGTTTTTGAATTTTTTATAGCACATTAGAAATTTTGGTTGAGAATTTAATTTTTCTTGCGTCAGCGGGTGGGCTAAAGATTAGTAAATTTTAGTGTCTTTTTTGGCGTTAAAAACACATTGTTTGGTAAATTCTTGCCAAAATTGTCGGATATTAATGACATTTTCAGGACTTATTCAAAGATGAATTAAAT
>CAHIKZ030005605.1:580000-740000 GCA_903632075.3 Acanthosepion pharaonis
TAGTAACAGTGAGATCCGGGACTTGACCAACAAACTTTTTGAAAAAGCAGGAGCATATGTAATTGACTTCAACTCCGCGAAATCCAAAGTAATGGTGAATAGCACAAAGAGTAACACTTGTGTCAACATTAACATGAATGAGAATTCACTGGAGGAAGTGTCCAGTTTTAAATACTTAGGAGCAATCATGTCAGAAGATTGTACCTGCAACTCGGAAATCCGTACACGGATTGCCGCGGCCACAAACTGACAAAAATATGGAAGAGCAAAATCAGCTTTGAAACAAAGTACAGACTGTATAAATCGCTGGTAGTCTCCATTCTCCTATCTAGATGTAAGACGTGGATATTGTTCGTAGATACAGAGAGAAGGGGGAAAGCGTTTGAGAACAAATGCATGAGAAAACTACTTTGCATTTTCCATTGGGAAGAAAAAACCAATGAATAGTTGAAAGTTTTGTGGAACACCAGGAACCTCTTCTCCCCACTGTCAAACAGAAAATAATGGCGTGGTTTGGACAGGTTACACGACACGACAGCCTGTGCAAGACCGTCATGAAAAGCAGCGGTGAAGGTGGAAGTAGGAGAGGACGCCAACGCAAAACTGATTGGACAATATCAAACAATGGACAGGTATGACAGTCATGTTTATATATTACACAAATGATAAGTATATAAAAATGAAATGGATCTAAACATTTAAGGGGGAAATTGTCGATACACCCTGAGAAGTGAGCGGAAAAACGAAACTCTGGAGTCAGGATGCAGAAGATAACATCAATCAGCGAAAATTGTTTTAACCTCTTGACTTCGTAGTCAGTTTGATTATTGTTGTGGTACGATCCACCTAATTACATAGTGGAGTACCGACCATATAAATATGGGTTGGTACCGGGAAGACGGAGGGAAGTAACAAGAGATCTACTGACCTTTGTTGGACTGTGTTTTTGACTTCCATTTTTGATTGTTTTTTGATTTTTTTGTACTGCTGTGTGGCGAGCCTGTTTCTCATCCGTGAAAATTTTGTTCCATTACTGTGACCGACTTTTTGGACGAACTTTGTTTGAAACACCGACCCTTTCTCTGATAAGTTATTGTTTAAGTTTTTATTCTTTTAATTTTTTCCATTTCTTTTGTTTGTTTTTAATTTGTTTTTGCGCTTCGGCCCACATTTTTTCTTTTTTTTAGTCCGGTTTGACAAAGTCTTACCGGACGACTGCTTTCTTATTTTTGTTTATTTTCTCTCAGTTTAAAAAAAAAACAGTTTAGACAAAAGAAAAAAGAAAAAGGAAGCTTTGTGCTTATTTCTTTTTATTATTTTTTTTTCTCCCTTATTTTCTTAGCGACTTCAGTCGCCTTCTTTCTTCTTTTTTTTTGGTTTGACTAGTTTATTTTTCTTTTAATTTATTTTCTTTACCGGCGTCACCCGCAAAACTTTATTTTTTTTTTATTCTTTTTCTTTTTGTACATTTTGGAATTTTTGTGAAAAAAGAGAGAAGTTTCTGTTTTTTCTTTTTATTTTCGGCTGCCTTCGGGCGCCATTTTTATTTTTGTTTAAAAAAAAGTCTTACCTGTTTATTTTCTTTCAGTTTATCTAGTTTGTCTTTTATTTTATTTTACTTTTTGTTTATCTTTAAAGTTTAATTTTCTGGGTTATCCAGGCTTTCTTTATTTGTTTTATATTTTCCCCAACTCCTCTCCCCGTGTTTTTGAAGACCCGCAAGTGGTAGTCTCCACACTTTTTACAACATGGCCGACGGTGCCAGTCGGTCCAATGTAAAAAAAGACCTTTTTGGTTCGGCCGCTAAAGCCGACCCCACTGAAAAGCTAGTAGGAAAGCGGGCTGATGGAAGCCCAAAACCTGACCAAAGCATCTCCAAAAAAGATGCTACCAAACCTATCCAAGTGCCAAAGGAGGCACAAAGTAAGACGGCCGAGGAGTTGCCCTCCTGCTGGAAGTCCCCCCCAGTTGTATTCTGAACATGGCGGATTTCCTGGATAAGGCGAAAGGCTACGCCCATCTTCTTAATAAAGATGGGTTCGTCGATAATGTCCAGGAACTCGATATGTTCTCAAAGAGAATGGTGACCGTTTTTGTGGTCGACAAGTAAACCCGAAAGATTTGTCGCTCCACAAAAGACACTGTGATCAAATCACTTTTGTCCCTGGGGATAAAACCCCAAAGAGTTATTAAGGGTACGGGTTTCTTCATGTGGGAAATTCTGCTGCCCACACCGGAAGATTGCCTGGCCATGGCAAAAAAGGAACTAATCACAAAAGATCTGATCCTAAGAACCGAATATGAAGGCCGCAGGCGGACCAGGGTGGCCGTTTTCGAGGTTCCTCCTCAAATTTCGGGAGAGCTCCTGGCTGCATTTTTTTATGCAGTACGGCCAAATTTAGGGGCTCTCTCCGACAATTTGAACGGGGATGAACTTTTGACATCATGCTCGACCAGAAGGCCTTCAAGTCCGTCCCCAACTGTTTGGTGTTCGGCGACCGGAAAATGCCGGTCATAGTGACTGGTAGACGACCAACTTGCTGGAGGTGTGGAGAGACTGGTCACCTTTCCTCCTCCTGCCCAGGGAAGAAGGCCCCTGGAGTTCCGGTCGTAGGTGACCAAAATCCCCCCTTGGCCGATAAGGAAAAATCCGCGGCGCCTGTAATGGGCCTAGCTGCGAGGCGGACCGATGGGCAAAATCCCTCGGTTGGGTCCAATCCCACATTACCCCCGAAACCAACGCCTGCCACTAGTGTGGTTAAGAAGAAGGATGAGGGGGAATGGTGCCTCGTAGTTAGGGGCAAGGGGAAGACCCAAACAGCGGTTCCTCAATCCCAACATGACACCAGGGACAATGTCACCTACAGCCCCATTCCCTCTATCAGCTCTGAGGGCGACGCCTCGGCGTCTTATGAAAAAAACGCCACCGAAACACAGAAAGCGAATGAGCCCGGTTGGCAAAAGATCCTTGACCTGAAAAAATTAAAGGAAAAGCTGGAGACTAAGCAGGGGAAAAATCAAAAATCACTGGGGGCACCGGGCCCTGTATCCTCTGCCCCGTCTTCCCCTTCTTCATCTAAAAAACAATTTACAAAACCAAATCCGCCCAAATCTGCATCGAACTCGCCTAAAAACCCTCTTCACTCATCCAAACCTTCTCCGGTGCGGACGCCTACGGGCTGGACGCCCTCAACAACACCTAACATTTCACCCATGTCAACAACACCTAACATTTCACCCATGTTACAGTCTCCTAATAAGAAAAGATTCCGCAGCACAGATTCACAATCAGTCACCGACAAGAAGAAAAAAAAACTTAGACCACCATACCTCCCAGGGGAAGACGTCTGCCGCGTATCCCGGGACCAGGCGGAAAGGGTTTTCGGGATGACAAGGAACCCGAAGGATTTAAAGGTTCTGTGGAACTTTAAACAAATTAACGGCGTGGAAGTGGAAAAGCCGGAAAACTTCCCTGCCGCCAAAAGAATCCTGACCGTAGTTAGAACTGGCCCGGGTACGCGGGAGATTTGGGGCATGATACAGGAGGCCCAATCGTCTCTAAAAATGGTGCCCCCTGCTGTCTACCTGTTAGACCCGGAATCTGATGAAGCAGATCAAAAACTGAAAGGGAGGGTCCCAGTTTTTGTTCACCCATCCCTTTATAGAGCTCTTAAACTCACCTACCCTTCGGGCATCGGCGGCTTGTCTCAGGACGATACTGTCGAGAATGAGATGGCGTCGGGATCCATGGGACGAGCTGTCGGTGTCCTCACCCCAGCCATGTTCTATCCTGAAGGGCAACCCAAATCGGTTTCACAATGGCACTTTGGTTAGCTAGTTTAAATGTCCGGGGCCTGAGGTCCGAGTCTCGCAGGGCGAGGCTCTCTCGTGACCTTCAGCGCCTCGGGGTGAATATATGTTGTATACAAGAGACCCGGTTTTCTTCTCATGATCGTGAGGACATAGTGTCTAAGGGGTTCGCCCTTTATTCAGCATGTTTTGATGGTCGTTCGAGGGGTGTCTCTTGGCTAGTGAGCAAGTCTTTGAAGTCTGCATGTACCCTTGTCTTCGCGGATCCGGCGGGCAGGCTTTGCGTGCTGGATGTTACCATAAAGGATAAGGTTCTTCGTCTCATTGGGGTTTATGCGCCCAATATCCATTCCGAGCGGCCTGCTTTGTTTCGGCAGATCGCGCCGTTCTTGACGACGTCTCGTCAGGTAGTTTTAGCGGGGGATTGGAATGCCGTCCTTGACCCCGATATAGATCGTATAGGGCACAAACAAGGTACTAACAACCCGGATGTAAAACCATTTCGAGACTTTATCGATGGGTTTTGATCTCGTCGATAAGTTCCGGAATGAACACCCTCGGGAGGTAGCATGGACTTGGACAACTAGTGGCAACTCGGCTCCTGGCTCGATTGCGAGCTACCTGGACCGAGTCTTAGTTAGGAGAGTCGATGTAGGGCTCTTAGGGTGTCCAAGTTTCCATTATATAGTTTATACGGATCATAGGCTTGTCCGGGTCCGTGTAAACTTAGATAAGCCTAAGGTTAGGTTGGCTGGTTACTGGAAATTGAACTGTTCACTTTTTGGTGATCAGGGTTTCTGGGACCAGCTGTTACTAACTATACTAAGGGAATTGACGGGAGCGGTTGTGGGAAATGCCTGGTGGGGAAATTTAAAATCTAAAATTCGAACGTTTGCTGCCGATTTTAGTCGGCGACTCAATCTAGATAGATTAGCGGCGCAAACTGCTTTAGAAAATAAAGTCGATCGGGCAGTGAAATCCCGTGTTTGTGGGGACATAGCTTTAGCTAAGGCAGAGTTGGCCTCCTTGATTATCTCTGGTAGTTAGGGCTAGGTTAAAAAGAATGTCTTCTGAGGCTACGAATATGGCCGCTGAACTGCGTGTAGAGGAGAATCGAAACGCGTTAGGCGACATTACCGGATAAGCGGACCGTGACTACAAACGCGGGCATATGTGAGGTCTTTCGGGATTACTTTCAGGATCTTTTCACCAGGGAGCTCGGTCTGAGCTCTGCTCAGTTCGACGCCTATTTAGCCGACTTTCCCTGCCTCTCGGCAGCTGAAGTGGCTATGTGCGAGGGTCCCATAACAGAGTCGGAAATCTGGGAAGCGCTGAAGCAGGTTGTCTCCGGGATTAGATGGTCTTCCTTACGAAGTTTACTTGAGGTTGTCGCACGTTTTTGTTCCTTTGCTGGAACTGATGTTCAATCACTGGCAGGGGTCTTTACCTCAACGCTTCACCAGGGGTGTCATCGAGTTGCTGCGTAAGGACAAGGACGGTGGGGATGGGTTAGGGAACTTTCGCCCTTTAACGATGTTAAACACTGACTTAAAGATTTTGGCGAAGATCTTAGCCAACCGTTTGCAGCTTGTCCTGTCTAGTCTGATTGGCCCTGAACAGACTTGTGCTGTGAAGGGCAGGACTATTCAGGATAACCTTCATATGGTACGCTTGATCTTAGAACATGTCGACAGTGAAGCCGCGCTGATCAATTTAGATCAGTCCAAGGCCTTCGATAGGGGTTGACCATCGATTTCTGGAGGCTGTCCTTTCGGCGGCCGGTTTCGGAGACGACTTTCGCTCCTGGATCCGACTTTTGTATGCGACCCCGGTGCGCTGGTGGAAGTGAATGGGGTAAGATCGAAGCCTTTCGTATTGTCTCGCTCCATTCGTCAAGGTTGTCCGCTCTCGCCTCTGCTTTACGTTCTTGCGTTGGAACCTTTCCTTCGCAAGTTAAAGGCGAATCGGTCCTACGCGGTATTTCGCTGCCTGGTGCTTCCACCTCGGCCAGGTATTCTGCCTATGCTGACGACGTTTCGGTTCTTGTGTTGAGCAGAGCCGAGATTGACGAAGTCAGCAAGCAGATCATTGGGTATGAGATGGTGACAGGAGCCAAGATCAACCGCGATAAGTCTGTGGGCTTGCGGTTGGGTGCGTGGAAGGGAGTTTTCTTCCCGGACCTTTCCCTGGACGGATGGGCCGATCAAGGTACTCGGCGTCTGGTTCGGTCCTGATCTCCAGTTGAAATGAATTGGTCGGAGGTACAAGGGAAGGCCGAGGTCGCGGGTAATCTGTGGTCTCGGAGGGACTTTTCCCTGGAGGGAAGGGCGGATGTATGTGTTTCACACATCTATCCGATCCTCCTGTATCGACTCTCTGTGCTCCACTCCTGTATGCCCGACTAATGTCATTAGTCAAGGCCTTGTTCTCTTTCTTGTGGAGAGGCAAGGCCCATATGGTATGTCGCGAGATCTGTTGCCTTCATCCCTCCGAGGGCGGTCTGGGTATGCCTAGCATTGAGATTCGTCAATATATGCTTCGCATTACCTTTCTAGACCGAATGTGTCGCGGTTTGGATGAGGTGGGCACCTTTTGGAAAGAAGATGTCCGAAAACATTTCCCATCCCTGAGAAGTGTGCACTCGTGCGAGGAGGAGGCCGGCCGTACACCTCGTGTCGAGTGCTCCTTCTACCGCGAATGTCGTCGTGCTTTGAAGCTCCTCTTGCGGACGTCGGATGGCCTTTCCGACGCCCAAGCGTTGTCTCGTAAGGCATTATATCGATTGTTAGTTAGGGGGTCCGTTCGAGATGGTCTGATCGACGAGCTCGGTCTTACGAAGCAGGAGGCTCGCTCGATATGGCCTTGGGCGCCTGGGTTGAAATGTCTCAATAACGATGAGGCATCACTCACCTGGCTGATGATTCGTGGGGCCCTCTGGGTCGGCAAAAGACTTTGTTCAGCAGGCTTGAGAAATATCCAAACTGTCGTCGCTGTACTGGGAATGTCGAGACCATTGGTCACGCCTTTTTTCAGTGCAAGACGGTAGTGCCGTTGTGCAAGTTTGTTGAAGGCCTCATGGTTCGCATGCTGCAGGAAAGTTTTTTGTCCTGTAAGCCAGTTCTGTTTGTAGCAATGTGGTATCGCAATTGACGAAGGCTGAACACTATGTGTTCTGTTGCTTACTAGGGGTTATGCGAGTCGTGATTTGGACGACGCGAAAGAAGGAATTCTATGATTGCGAGAAGTTCACCTCTTCCCAACTGATCTTGTTCTTTAAGCATCAGCTTAAAGTCAAGATTAGGACGGAAAGGCAGCGGCTCCCAGCATCAGAATTTGGCAAAAGGTGGGTGAATCTTGCGCGGATGTGTAGAGTAAAAGGGGCTGACCTAGAGTGGCATTTGGACGTCGGTTAGGTACAGGATTTTGTCTTATCAGGGTTGAACATAGGCAACCCACCCAGATATTAGGCTAGTCTAGGTTTTTGATTTTGAATTTTTAGTTTCTTTTTTTCCGGTTAACTTAGCTAGGGTAGGTATGCTCATTGGTCCCTTTTATTTCTGTCCCTATTTTTCTTTTGTTTAATTCCCCATCCCCTCCCTCGTTAGGTGGTTAGTAATGTCAGTTCTCTGGTGTATGCGGGGCGCCTTTCGTTTCGTGTGTGTGCTTTCGTATTTGTTGTTGTGTATGAATGAGTGAGTGTTTGTGAGAATGCTTGATGGTTTGAATGTGTTCTTATTTTCTTAGTCCCGCATCGATTTCGTCCGGTTAACTGATATTTCTGCAACATTCAAAGTTTGTGGGGGTTTTAATACTAACACTAATTTTGTTTAGTTTATTGTAAATATATTTCGTCATATTGTATATACTCATTGGGGATTTTTTAAAAATTGTTATTTTATGACCCTCCCCCCATGAACAATATCTGTACATAAGGGGACTAGTTAGGACTTCATAGAGAATCTGAGGTATTATGGTGGACGTAGTAAGAAAGGTAGGAGTGAATGTGTTGTTTTGGTGATTGGATTATTGTTGGCATGTTTGGGTCAGTGTCTGCGACTAGCTAAGTTTAGATTTAAGACAGATGAAGACCGTCATTCCCCATCCCTCTTTTTGGCCTTGTGCCGCATTTTGTATTTTAAATGCAAATAAATATAGGAAGTAACAAGAGATCCGGTGTTCTTTTTTGTTTTTACACCGTTTCTTGTCTGACCGTGTTAGACATTTATTCTGTCTTTCAGAGGATCACTTTTGAACTTTTTGACTGCCTTAAATTTAGCTAAGTTTTGATTTATTTTTACCATTTTTCTAACGTTACTTTTTGACTCTTTGTTAAATTTGTCATTTTTCTAACGTTCTTATTTTGACCATTTAATTTTTTCCTTTTCATTTCCTTTCCCTCTTATTTACCTAGGTACCTCCACGAAATCGCTAAAAAAAGAGCATAGCTTGATGAAAAAGACGCCAACCTTGCCGAAAACAAAATTTTATTGTCTAAATGCTTATGTTATTATTAAGAGGAAAGACCAAAGTTTTTTTTTTAATTATTTTTAAAAAAATTTCCTTCTTTTTAGAACATTCTAAATTTTGATTAAAAAAACCTTTTTTCTATTTGTATCAGCGGAACTAGTAAATAACATAGACAATTTTTAGCACGTTTTTTTGGTATGACACACATTAATTTGAAAAATCGTGCAAAAATAGAAATAATTATCGGATGTTAATGAAACTTTCAGGAACTATTCACAGATGATCGAAATTATTATACATATGTGTTTTTTATGAAAGTCATGGGAGAAATATTTTTTAAAAATATTTATTACCCCCCCCCCTAACTAATTTTATGAAAACGCTAGAAATTCGATCGCATCGGTTTTAGTGATTACAATAATTAAAAGCACAGGGCTTTGAGGAATGCAAATCATGTTTTTTTGTTTTTAATTGGATACGCAGTACCTGAAAATCAGCTCTGAATTGTAACATACAAAACTCAATAAAACAAAGATATTTAATTTCAAATGCTTTTATTTGCTTTTAGTTGTTTTTATGAATATGGACAATATTTTCTGAAAGCAAAAAAAATTTTTCGATGAAAAATGAATTTTTAATACAATTATTTGTTATTTCATTAATTATAATAGATTTTACATTTAAGTTGTTAAAATATTATAAAATTAGTTAAAAGCCGCATCGGCTTTCATAAGTGTCCTTAGCGTTTTGTAAATTGTATCATTTTGACTAATCAGAAGATCCCCAGTAATTAAGAAATGTAATTTTGTGCTTATAATCGAGCTGTAATTATAAAATACGGAAGACCAACCAGAATATAATTAAGTTGCGTTATTTGAGTTAAGCATTGTTCTCCGCTGTTAAGGCCTTTACTTTTATGAAACACGTGTGGAGAAGTTAATTTGATTTTTTCAATTTCAACTGAGAAGGGTACCTACAAGTATCAGTATCATCTTATGAAATTTATATGATCTTATTTTTATATTAATCTCAGTTACGACATTTTTCCATAAATGAAATATCAAAATTAATAATAAAATGAATGCAAATACAAATAACAGTAGAATGTAATAAATGTACATAAAATTATAGTATTTTATGTACAATTCTGATAAAATTTCATAAGAAAGGTACCTATAAATTAATTAGACACCTTTCTTAAGAAATATGAAATTTAATGTCACTCTTAACAGTTTTATTTTAATTTCTTTTACAATATATTTCCCATAAAGCATCATAAACGTAAAGGTGAAAGCCAAGTAAAAAAAAAAAAAATTAGATCGCTGAAAGTTTTCGTTAAAAAATAACGGGGTAAATAATTTGTTCACGTAAATGTAAATTATTTCACTTTTCTCCTTCCGTAGAACAAATTAGCCTCATGGAATTCGTAAATATATCATTCATCACATGTCAAGAGACGCGAAAGTTTATGACCTGCTTTGTTTTATTTTCAAATTACATCTTTTTTGGCACAAAAGCTAAGTTAAGTTTGGTTCAAAATATTTTAAATAAACATTATAATTTCTGATTTTCTTAAAATAAGTTTGAAAAAATGATAATTGATATTTAAAGAAATTTGAAAAGTCAGATTTCAGTTTTTTTTAAATGGAAAAAAATGGTCAATTTTGCTGACGCAAAAAAAACTAGATCTTTAACGAAAATTTCGGACGTGCTAGGAACGATTAAAAAATGGAAAAAAAAACCCCAAAAAATACTTTGACCTTTCCTCTTAATAATAACAAACATTTAGACGATAAAATTTTGTTTTCGTCAAGTTTGGCGTCTTTTTCATCATGCTATGCTCTTTTTTTTAGCGATCTCGTGGAGGTACCTATATTTACCGTTACTTCATTTTTGTTATTAGTTATTTCTTTTTTATTTTATTTTACGTTTTACTTTTTCCTTGTTAAATCTATTTTCTTCCCGTGCCCACAACCCGGAGTTTATCTGTTTATTTTTCGTCTTTACGCTTCTCGTCTGACCTTTTTTTTCCCCTTTTTTTATTTATTCATTACGTGTTAATTATTTCTGTGTTTTTTATTTTAAATACCCGTTAAAAAGTCTACGTTTTATCTGTTAATTACGTGTATATAATATTTGTTTTTAATTTTTGTGTTTAATTTGTAATTTCTGTCCCTCCTCTTTTTTTTCCCTTATTTAACGTTTTCGTTGTTGGGTTGACCGTTTTTATCGGCAGCCATATTGTAAATTGTCACATTTTTAGTTTCGTACTTTATTTTGTATAGCGTTTTCTCTTATTTTTCCGTTTATAACTTTTCGTTTTATTGTGTAATTTGTTGCTTTCTTGTCTGTTGTCCTTTTAATTTTTGTTCTTTCTTCGTTTTTGTGAACCTTGTTCACATTTTCTCGTCTGTCCATTTGTTTTGCGTTTTATCTGTTTACATTTGTGTTTTTTTTGTCTTTTTAATTTTTTTTCATACGTCCTTCTGTTTTACTTTCGGCTGTTGATCTTTGTTTGCCAAGTTAAATTGTTGTCTCGCTGATAAGCGAAACTTTATTTTTACCCTCCCCTTCACTTTTTTTTCCGCCTATAAGGCGGTTCCTCACCCGTATTTACCCCCTCCCCTTCCTTCTTAATATTTAAAAAATGGAAAAGAAGAAAAAAAAACACCTTCATTTTTAGTCATAAAAAAAAAGCCAAATTTGTCTGACTATAGGAAGGCTATACGAAAACATTTATTTAATCCCACCAAAAAAGACCCCCCGGATAAAGACAATATAAAAGAATATCCAGCACTTGAGCCTACTTCCACTAGCGACGATGAAACCGCTGGGAAAAAAGAAAAACCAGGAAATACTGGTATGGAAGCCAATAATGGCAATAATAAAAAAGAAAAATCTACGGAGGCCAATAATGGCCAAAATTCCCAAAATGACAAGGAAGCCAGAAATAACCCGCAAGATAAACCCGAGGCCGGGGAATTGTTGGTCGTCCCCACCAATGTGCATAATCAATTTAGCGGAGTTCTTGGAGCGTGCTAAGAGTTACGCTCACCTTGTTGTAGAAGGTGGACTCTTAGAAGACCCCCAAGAACTAAAGTTCGCCCTTTATTCAGCATGTTTTGATGGTCGTTCGAGGGGTGTCTCTTGGCTAGTGAGCAAGTCTATGAAGGCTGCATGTACCCTTGTCTTCGCGGATCTGGCGGGCAGGCTTTGCGTGCTGGATGTTACCATAAAGGATAAGGTTCTTCGTCTCATTGGGGTTTATGCGCCCAATATCCATTCCGAGCGGTCTGCTTTCGGCAGATCACGCCGTTCTTGACGACGTCTCGTCAGGTAGTTTTAGCGGGGGATTGGAATGCCGTCCTTGACCCGATATAGGGCACAAACAAGGTACTAACAACCCGGATGTGAAACCATTTCGGGATTTTATCGATGAGTTTGATCTTATCGATAAGTTCCAGAATGAACACACTCGGGAGGTAGCATGGTCTTGGACAAATAATGGCAACTCGGCTCCTGGCTCGATTGCGAGCTACCTGGACCGAGTCTTAGTTAGGAGAGTCGATGTAGGGCTCTTAGGGTGTCCAAGTTTCCATTATATAGTTTATACGGATCATAGGCTTGTCCGGGTCCGTGTAAACTTAGATAAGCCTAAGGTTAGGTTGGCTGGCTACTGGAAATTGAACTGTTCACTTTTTGGTGATCAGGGTATCCGGGACCAGCTGTTACTAACGATACAAAGGGAATTGACGGGGGCGGTTGTGGGAAACGCCTGGTGGGGCAAATTAAAATCCAAAATTAGAACGTTTGCTGCCGATTTTAGTCTTCGACTCAATCTAGATAGATTAGCGGCGCAAACGGCTTTAGAAGAAAAAAGTTGATCGGGCCGTGAAATCCCGTGTTAGTGGGGGACATAGTCTTAGCTAAGGCAGAGTTGGCCTCCTTGCTTATCAAGAAGGATCAAGCTCATTTGTTAGGGCTAGGCTAAAAGAATGTCTTCTGAGGCGACGAACATGGCCGCTGAACTGAGTGCAGAGGAGAATAGGAACGCGTCTAGGCGACATATAGCGGGCGTCACATTGCCGGATAAGCGGACAGTGACTACAAACGCGGGCATATGCGAGGCCTTTCGGGATTACTTTCAGGATCTTTTCACCAGGGAGCCCGGTCTGAGCTCTGCTCAGTTCGACGTTCTGACTTTCCCTGCCTCTCGGCAGCTGAAGGGGCTAGGTGCGAGGGTCCCATAACAGAGTCGGAAATCTGGGAAGCGCTGAAGCAGGTTGGCCTGGATAAGTCTCCGGGATTAGATGGTCTTCCCTACGAAGTGTACTTGAGGCTGTCGCCCGTTTTTGTTCCTTTGCTGCAGCTGATTTTCAACCACTGAATGAAGCAGGTGTCTTTACCTCAACGCTTCACCAGGGGTGTGATCAAGTTGCTGCGTAAGGACAAGAACGGTGGGGATGGGTTAGGGAACTTTCGCCCTTTAATCTAGTCTGTGGGCTTGCGGTTGGGTGCGTGGAAGGGAGTTTCTCTTCCCGGACCTTTCCTCTGGACGGATGGGCCGAACAAGATACTCGGCGTCTGGTTCGGTCCTGATCTCCAGTTGGAAATGAATTGGTCGGAGGTACAAGGGAAGGCCGAGGTCGCGGTTAATCTGTGGTCTCGGAGGAGACTTTCCCAGAAGGGAAGGGCGGATGTATGTGTTTCACACATATATCAAATTCTCCTGTACCGACTCTCTGTGCTTCCACTCCCGTATGCCCGACTAATGTCATTAGTCAAGGCCTTGTTCTCTTTCTTGTGGAGAGGCAAGGCCCATATGGTATGTCGCGAGATCTGTTGCCTTCATCCCTCCGAGGGCGGTCTGGGTATGTCAAGCATTGAGATTCGTCAATATATGCTTCGCATCACCTTTCTAGACCGAATGTGTCGCGGGTCGGATGAGGAGGGTGCCTTTTGGAAAGAAGACGTCCAGAAACATTTCCCGTCACTGAGAAGTGTGCACCACGTGCCGAGTGCTCCTTCTATCGTGAATGTCGTCGCGCTCTGAAGCTCCTCTTGCGGGCTACAGATGGTCTCTCCAACGCCCAGGCGTTGTCTCGTAAGGCATTGTATCAAGTATTAGTTAGGGGGGCCGCACAAGATGATATAATTGGCGAGCTCGGTCTTACGAAGCAGGAGGCTCGCTCGATATGGCCTTGGGCGCCTGGGTTGAAATGCCTCAATAACGATGAGGCATCACTCACCTGGCTGGTGATTCGTGAAGCCCTCTGGGTCGGCAAGAGACTCTGTTCAGCAGGCTTGAGAAATATCCAAACTGTCGTCGCTGTGCTGGGGAAGTCGAGACCATTGGTCACGCCTTTTTTTTCGGTGCAAGGCGGTAGTGCCGTTGTGCAAGTTTGTTGAAGGCCTCATGGTTCGCATGTTGCAGGGAAAGTTTTTTGTCCTTGAAGCTAGCTCTGTTTGTAGCAGTGTGGTGCCGCAATTGACGAAGGCTGAACACTATGTGTTCTGTTGCTTACTAGGGGTTATGAGAGTCGTGATTTGATCGACGCGTCAGAAGGGATTCCATGAGGGCGAGAAGTTCACCTCTTCCCAACTGATCTTGTACTTTAAGCATCAGCTTAAAGTCAAGATTAGGACGGAAAGGCGGCGGCTCACCTCATCAGAATTCAGCAAAAGGTGGGTGAATCTTGATCGTTTGTGCCGTGTAAAAGGGGCTGACTTGGAGTGGCATTTTGATGTCGGTTAGGCATCAGGATATTGTTTTCCTGGGTTGAACATGGGCAACCCATCCCGAAATTAGGTTAGAGTAGGATTTTGTATTTTTTCGTTTAGTTTTTCTTTCCTGTTCTGATAAACTTAGCTAGGGTGTGTTTGCTCATTGGTCCCCTTTTATTTCTGTCCCCACTTTTCTTTCTTTAGTTTAACTCCCCGTCCCCTCCCTCGTTTAGGTGGTCAGTGTTGTCAGTTCTCTGGTGGATGCGGGGCGCCTTTCGTTTCGTGCGTGTGCTTTCGTATTTGTTGTTGTGTATGGATGAGTGAGTGCTTGTGTGAGTGCTTGACGGTTTGAATGTGTCCTTATTTTCATAGTCCCGCATCGATTTCGCCCGGTTAACTGATATTTCTGCCACATTCAAAGTTTGTGGGGGGTTTTATTACTAACACTAATTTTGTTTAGTTTCTTGTATATATATTTCGACATATTGGAGATTTTTTAAAAAATTGTTGTTTTTATGCCCCCCTCCCCCACAGACAATATTTTTACATAAGGGGTGTATTTAAGATTTTCATTGAGTCAAAGAGGCATTTTGGTGGATGTAGTAAGAAAGGTATGGATAAATGTGTTGTTTTGGTGATAGGAATATTGTTTAGTATGATAGGGTCAGTGGTTGTGGCTAGCTAAGTTTTATTTTAAGACAAGTGATGACCGTCCTTTCCCCCAGCCCCCTTTTCGGCCTTGTGCCACATTTGTACATAGTACAATAAATAATGAAGTAACAAGAGTTCCAATCCAGACATTCTGCCCGACTGCGATTAAGTCAACCCATTCTACAGGAACAGTCTTCCCAAGAATATACCAAAACTAACTGTAAATATTGTGTACCTTTTCCTTGTTTCAATACATTTTGTTTACGTACATTTTGTGTTGTATTATTATTATTCCATGCTTATCCAAGCTTCAACAATTATTTATAAACATGAGTGTAATTTAATTTAGTTTTAATTTAAACCGTTACTCTTCTTTGTAAGTCGATAAACAATTCATATTTCTTACTTAATTTTAACCATGAATCTTGTTTGCAAGTCAATAAACACTGCATTTATTGTGATTTAAAGAGTGAGTATATCTTGGACACCTTGTGTGTGTGTATATGTGTGTGTGTATATGTGTGAGTTTGTGCGTGTTTGAGAGAGAGAAAGAGAGAGAAAGAGTGATGCGTAGATACGGATAGATTGATCGTATAAAATTTGAAGACATCGGCACACAAGCTGACAGACATCGCAGCAATCTATTTAAGCGAGAAAAACTACAAGCAATTGTTTCACAAAGCGTAAGGAATATGTAAAGGAATCAAGATAAAAGTTTATTAGCATAGACGCAATTTTATATATCGATTTATGTTACATTAATTATCTTACAAATTGTTATAGTGGAACACACCTATTCTATAGTTAGTAGACTCTCCCACCTATAATAAGTAGGAGTATTAAGGGTAACGGGAGGGCTCAGTGGGTCAGTCAGTCAGTCGATGTCGGACGACCGTTAGTCGGATACTAAAGTATCAGCGACCACCACTAGATTTCTCTGCGTCATTACCTATTATATCAAGTTCCTAACGTTTTGTACGTCGAACCTATTTTAGGACCGACTTAGTACAAATACAAGCCTCCACTGTGAAACCACTCCGTAACACAAATTTAATCCCTTATGTAAGTCGAGTCAGATGTTACAAACTACCCCACCTTCAAATTAATTTAGATTTGAATATGTAAACAGAGCAACATAAAAGGCAGGTAATATATAGGATATACATTTAATCTATTTCTCGACATCCAATCAAGCCTTACAAAGAACAGTATATTAAAAAATATGAACAAGTCAATCTAATCACATCTTATCTTCTTGTGCATTGGCGATTATGACTCTACATATCTCCCTGTCTGTTGTAAGTTTTGTATTTTTGTCCATCTCTCCTAAATTCTATTCTGTCATAAATTTACAGAAACTAGGTAGGTAGGTTATTGTCTGTTTTCCTCTGTCTCTTTTGCCTTCAATATATCCCGTGAGTGTCATATTTTCCTAGCCCCCTTTCTTCATTATGTGTCTTTGAAATTTTCTTTCTGTTGTTTAGTATAAATATCCTTTTTGATTTTTATTTCTATTTTCTCTAAAACTTTGTCACTGCTCGATGTTCAGTCCATATTATTCTTGTATAGAACCAAATTATTATAGTTTTAAGTCTTCTTCATCTGTGAAGTGATTGTCCAGCATCCACTGCCATATAGAAATCGCCATCAAATTAGAAATTAAAAGTATGTCGTGTCCAGTTCACAATAGTTATCATTCAACATAACTGAAATCGTCATACGGATTATTGATATCAATATATTAATGATCTGATCTATGTATATTCATTTGTTATCGTCTGATGAGCAAATCTATCTATCTATCTATCTATCTATCTATCTATCTATCTATCTATATCTATCTATCTATCTATCTCCTTCCAGTTAGAAATTAGGGTGTATGTTTAATTCACAATCGCTATTGTGCAATATAATATTGTTAAGATTGTTACTGTTATCAATATAATAATGATTGATTTATGTTTATTTGTTTGGTGCCGTAAGAACAACTCGCGAAAAATTTCGTTAGCGCAATACTGTTATTAGTATTAGTATTATTACCATTAATATAACTGGAAGCCGAAGACGATTTTAAATTAATGACAAATATTATTTGATAAAAATATCTGTCCAAGGGAGGTAATTTGAATTGCTTATTACAGATTTAATTCCCTTGTAAAATGATATAAAATAAATTGTGAAAATCGGAAATGACTTGATAAACTAAACAACACATATGTCTATATCATAATACATATATATATATATATATATATATATATATATATATAGGTGTGTAGTTCAATCAAATAACTAGATATTAGTAACTGCAATATGCACGCTAGCATGTGTACACAGGTAAGCAAATAAATATTTAATAAATTTAAGGTGTAAGTGCTCGATGTGGTTAGACAGAGCTAAGAAATATATATTAATAAATATACATATACCTACGTTAGGGCTGCGACTTAAGTCTCATTGTTTAGCAACTCATGAACAGCGAAACAAGTCGTAGGTGTATGTTTTATATATATATATATATATATATATATATATAATATGAATCATGAATCATTCATGCAAGGTCTTTTAATTTTTATAAGCTTTTCGTCTGTTCCTACAGACATAATCAGGTATGGAAGCTTGCAAAAAATTAAAAAACCTGATGCAACTGGAATTTATAAACGGGGATCATATCATTCATATACAGGTTCGGGGTTGGTGTATCTTATTTATGTGTTTGCGACGATGTATTCTCGCCATTTAAATCATTAACCTCTATATTTGTTTTTTGTATGAATGATTCATGAATTTATAAATTATATTTGCACCTTTTAATTGATATATATATATATATATATATATATATATATATATATATATATATATATATATATATATTCGTTTCTGTTTCATTATCCATCCCGGCAACGACAACAAACGGGGTTCCAGCCACCGGCAACCTGGGGGCGGGCGTATGACGGCTTTTACGACATCATCCTATCCGACGACGCTCAAAACTAAATTCACTTCAATTAATATTAATAAATAAAAATGAAAAAGACATTTCAAAAAGTGGTACAAACAAAAGCAGAGAAGGTAAGTTATATATTGTTGTAATGGAATGTCTCACCCTCCCTATCGTCTACGTATATCAGTAACCATATATACTGAACACAGGATATACCTGGTGGCTTGCTTCAGGAATTACTAGCCTGCCACCCGATTCCCTATTTTTCAGTAGTGTATTTTTTTTTACGATAAACCTCTCCTCTTTCATCTACGCGCGTGTTGCTCTTCCTTCATACAAGTACCACCTTTCTCTGTTTGTTACCTCTTTAAGTGATTTCTTTTTGTACATCGAGATTGTAAGAAATGTGTATATGAACTGTGGATCCGAGCTTTCTCTGCTAGTCTATTAGCCGTTATCAAATACCAAGTATTGTTAGCAAGTGTATTTATTATTTTTCTGAACATATCTACCTCTTTCTCTCTCTCTCTCTCTCTCTCTATATATATATATATATATATATATATATATATGCACCATATTTTCATTCAAGCATGTTTGGTTAAATAATTTACAGGTATTTTGTCTATTTATTTTACTTTTAATCCTTTCATGTTTACCCATTAATTTATTTGTTCTTTTGGAGATTGCATTAAAAATGACGCTTATTTAATTTGAAAGATTATAGTTCAATTTCAGAACATTAAAAGTCTTACCTTAAGAGGACAGTCTGTTTCTTTCCACAGCAGCACGGGATGGAGTACACACAGTCCTTAGTCATGACTCACTATCTGATTGGGTTGGATGGAGGTATCCTTGATTATTTCCACGAAGTGGGCGGAGTTTCCGACATCTGAAGGTGGCTCTCCTATTAATGGGTCAATTATAACTACAAGGAATCGAGCTGGAGGTTGGCACACAAAGCCTTGGAAGCTAACAATATCGCCTTTGTGAATTGTGGAGACCGTATATGTGAGGTAGCTTGGTATATATGAAACCCTTTATATGCGACAAATCTTTGGTGGGAAGTGGTCCTTGTTCTAGATTTGGATCTGCGACAGTTTTCGTTCTTTTTTCACTGTTGAATCTTTCTTTATTTTACTGTAACTACCATTTCTAATGAAGTCATCCAGTTTTCCTAGATATTCCGATTTGTCCATAGCGTTGCCTTTGTCAGCTGATAGTATGATGATATTTTAATTTCCATGTAAGGTTCTGATTGGCAGCATCTCCAGTTTCGTTTCGTGATGTTTGATTTGGGCGACTTGGCTTTCTCTAGAATTAGAACAATTTACTTCGGTGGACGAAATAAAGGGTTCATTTCGAAATTCCAATTACCTGAAGAAGCCCGGGGGTTTACAACAGCAGAAACGTCGTGAACATAGCAATAAAGATGAGGAAAACAGTCTGAAAAAAAATTAATAATGTAAGTAATTCTCTTTATTAAAATATTTTCCAAAAATAAAATATACTTTTTTAACCTTTATTTGAGAAATATTCGTTACTTTCAAATATAATTAATCTGATTTGAAACGAATATTATTTCCTTTAAGGTTTAAATATCGGGGAAATACATTTTTTAACACTTTTAATGCAAGGTCTGATATTTTTCTACAGAGACTTTATCTATAAAACATAACTGAAGGAAATGAGGCAAGCGTTTTTTTATATAATCTGTAACTACTCAATAATCTTAATAATTTAAGAATATATTCTCCCTAATCTAATGTTTTATTGAATTTTAGAAATTTTGGCTTTAAATTTACTATAGTCATAGCACTTATTTTATGTCTTTGTAAACCCCCGGCCTTCTACAGGTAATTGGAATTTCGAAATGAACCCTTTATTTCGTCGACCATACTTACAAAAATCGGCACGTTTATACACATACAAAAATAATTCAAAATTATTTTTAAAATATTGGTGTTCAAATGATTTGCATCAATCTTTTTTATTTATGATTAATAAATATAGTTTTCACTTAATAATAATATAATCAAGACGGCTGTAAAGAATATAGAATTTTAAAATACTTCAAACTTATTAAATTTTTCTGATTAAAATTAAAAAAAATAGAAACAATTCTTATATAAATTCATTATTCATCGAAAATTTTATTTTGAAAAGAGAAGTGTATCCTTAACATATCTTAAAATTAAAAGCTTTTCTGATTAAACAATATCATTTTTCTATTGCATTTTTTAATTTTACTTTTCAGAGCAGGTATTGGGTAAATGGTGTGGCACCTTGCATTATTAGAAATATTCATAGAAATATGATTTAATTTTTTCTTACTCGGTTTACTAAACAGGTTGTTGATTTTTTTTAAAACGGAAAATAATTGAGTTGAAAATAATTCACTAAGATTGTACCTGGACGATCCTAAGGGAAGAAGAAGGAAGGGGAAAAGAGAGGTCGAGAAATACAAAGAAAAACGGTCATTAACAAAAACACGAGTCAGAAAGATATCTTAGCTAGCATGTTGACCGAATTTTTTAAAGACAATTGGAAGAATAGAATTAGAAATAATAAAAAGAAAGAAAGGGAAAAGACATGATATCAAAACGGGCCGCTTGATGAAAACCAGATATCGGTCAAAGCATCTAGCCTACTTTTGCGTAGAAAGACACCTTATCAAATTGGAGAAAGGGAAATTCTTTTTAGAACAATAGAAACGAAATTTTTTTTTTTAATCAGAGAAAAGTGTCTTTTGGGTTGAGGGGAGTGACCGGTGGAACGGTATACAGATTCTGACCTGTTAAAAATTAGAACCCCCACATTGACGAGTGAAAGATGTTTTCAATTCAGATAAATTAAGATTTTCTGACTGCCGGGTCTGACAAAAAAACAAGAGGTGAAAAAAACGATTGTCTCAGATCACAGATGGCGACAATATTCTTTCCTGAAGTCACAACTAATTAGCGGCGGGCTGGTTGACAGAGCCCAGGTGAGAGAAAGCCAAGATTGTCATTTTTCGTACGTGCAGAAAAGGCAAAATTGGATTTTGTTTTTTTAAAAACAAGAACGATGTAACCACGCCCGAAAGGAGGAGAAAGGATGTTCGATCAATAACAATTGGTCGGAAACGGTCACGTGATCTGCAGAAAAGAAGAGAAAGAAATGCCCGATCAGGAACCATTGGTCGAAAAACGGTCACCTGACATACGAGAGACTAAGAGAGATGGGTGTGCACCTCCCCACAAAAGGCACTGTGGAGGAAGTAGGGTGAAAACAATAGCGATAATGGGAAATCAAAAATAATGCGACTTTTGGAGTTATTGAGAAAACCCTGACGCCGACAGACCCACCCCAGTTTGTTGCGGCGTCAATAAAAGCAGGACCCCAGTCGACAGAAATCAGTTGAGTTGAGAGTTGCAGCTGGACCGCGGGCAGGTATAGAGCCTGAACGCGGGCATCAGGCCCGATTCACTCGCCCCTTTGCGGGCAAGAGAATCCTCAGACAAGAAATCCTTCCAGCCCAAGTCGAAGACAGAAGAGTTCAGCCCCGGACGGCAGCGAGAAGAGATCACCTCGGACGACAGAGAGTTGCGGCTGAGTTGCGGCAAGAGATCCTTCCAGCCCAAGTCGAAGACAAGAGAACTTCCAGCCCAAGTCGAAGACAAGAGAACTTCCAGCCTAAGTCGACGAAGAAGAAGAAATACAACTCAAGTCGAAGAGAAGAATCAACTGCGAATGATCGATAGAAATTAGCCCCAGTGTCGAACCAAACCACACTCCGACATACACAATTCTAAAGAGTAGGCAATTCGAAATCTTTAGGTTGTGTGATAGAAGCTTGTGCCATAGTCCACAGAGCGGGTTGGGAAATGAGAACAATTTTGTTTTTATGTAACGGACATTAAGATATAAAGGGTTGTTACCCATTTTTTTCATCAGCAATCTTTTTTGTCTCGTGAGTTTTTTTCTCTTTTATTTGTGTTTTGCCACCCCCGTCGGACTCCAACTTGTATCGGCCCCAATCCCTGCTGGTCCCGTCTGTCTAAGATCTAAACACAGCGTGGGTAGACAGACCGGAGATCGGTACAGTTGCTTTAGTGACCAGGTATTGGAAGCGAGTCGGGAAAGGCGAGGCTGGTGATCATCTGACCAAGGGGTTGGAGCGGCACGCTTGGACCCAGGAGGAGCGACCAGGAGGAGCGACGTCACCGTTGGCGCCGTAACCAAAGGATCCGACCCTGGGCCAGGTGTGTAACCGTCACAATGGTATTTCTGATTAATAAAAAGAAATTGATCATTTTAATCCTCCAAGAAGTCTTAGTTTTTTTTTTTAATATAAATATTAAGAGGCTGGAATTTTTATTTCTCGAAATTCCATAAAATTAATTAAGCGTGTGTAACAGATGTAAAAATATATATTTTTACCAAGTTTGTCTAAAAAATAAAATTTCAAATATAACTTCATTCATTTGTGAATAAGTCTTGAATATTCCATTAAAATCCGACTGTTATTTGATTTTTGTGAGAATATCCAAACAATTTTTAACGCCAAAAATGACGCTAATAGTCCCCATATTAATCTTTGATCCACCTGCTTACGCAAGAAAAACTAGATTTTTAACCAAAACTTTGAATGTGTGTGAAAGGATTAAAAAATTAATAAAAAAAAGAAAAATACTATGGTCTTTCCTCTTAATAACATAAACACTTTAACGATAAAACTTATTTTTCAAGTTTGGGGCCTTTTATCATGGAATGTTCTGACTTAGAGAATTTTGGGAGGTGCATTTATATATATATATATATATATATATATATATATATATATATGTATATATATGCGCGCGCGTGTGTGTGCGTGCGTGTGTGTAATTAAGAACGCAAAATAAGCGCAAAATCTACACGCAAATTTCACACTGAAAGCGATCTTCAAGTATTATTTTATTATGAATAATTACATTAAGCATTGGAAACTATTTTTTTACTGCCATCGATAAAATCTTTTGGCTTATGTGTCATTTTTAATTTATTCATTGATGTATTAGCGCGTACACACACACGCACACACACAGATACACACACAGACAGAAATTGAGAGAAAGCGTTAGTATTAAGTATTGACTGAGACATTATTTTACTTGACATAATGTCTGAAAATTTAAAACGAATCCAGAATATACTTAATAATTCCCTATCCTAAAGTTGTTGCCCAAACTATTTAATTGGTCTAGCAGAAATAAGTCAAAATGAAAGTTCACCCAATTCACCGCTAAGTCAGTTTCACTAAAGGTTGATCTCTTGTATAACTTCTGTCAGCATATCTCTCGACAGTATAATTACAATTATATACCAAATTCCAACCCCTGTAAAAAAAAAAAAAAAAAAAATGCGTTGCAGGATTTGGCCTGCAACCCTCCTTCAAGTATGTTCCGACTACTCAAAATCCAGCGGACTCCATCACTAGACGATTGTCATTGAGGAGTTTTAAAACCGATCATAAATTTTGGTACCACGGACCTTGTTGGTTGAGTGGTGGTGGGGCTCATTGACCAGCCTAGGAATTACCTTGCCTCAGCAGACGCATCCAAGTGGTCGCTCGTGAGGCCGTAAACACCTCCGTCGTTCTTGAAGAGGAATATCCTTCCGTCATCGCATTGCATCGCTTTTCGGGATTTGCACGTCTGAGAGTTGAGACCGTCGTATTCAAATTTATGGGTAGAGTATGAAATTTTCGTTAAATATTTAGTTTTTCTTGCGTCAGTGGGTGGTCCAAAGATTAGTATGCGAAATTTAGCGTCGTTTTTTTTTTTTTTTTTGGTAAAACAACATTTTTGTGGAAATTCTTGCAAAAATCAAATAATTGTCGGATTTTAATTAAACATTCTGAACTTATTCACAAATAAATGAGATTACTTTTGAATTTTTTATTTTTTGAAAATTTACGTAAAAATATTTTTATATATTATTTTATATATATATATATATATATATATATATATATATATATATATTACATGAATCATTCATACAAAAACAGATATAGAAGTTAATAATATAAATGGCGAGAATACATTTTCGCAAACAAATTTAATAAAGTACATTAACCCCGAATCTGTAGATGAATGTTATGATCCCTGTTTATAAATTCCAGTTGCATTTAGAATTTGGAACAATTTAGTTCATGCCACATTGACTGAAAAACCTACAAGTACAAAAGAATTCTCCAATTACCATATTAGTACAAAAACGCACAATCTTAAAATTTAAAAATTCAACCTCAGCGTTGAGACCGCACGCTTCAAAAAAATTTCTTACAATTAACAATAACACATTTCTAAAAACATATTTTGGATTACATTTATTTTTTCGTTGTCCTGTTATTACCGGGAAGTAAAAAACAAAAACAAATCTACTTCTATACCTGATGATGTCTGTAGGCACAGATGAAAGCTTGTAAGAAACTAAAAAAAGACCTTATGTAACTGGAATTTATAAACAGGGATCATAACATTCATCTACAGATTCGGGGTTAATGTACTTTATTAAATTTGTTTGCGAAGATGTATTCTCGCCATTTATATCATTAACTTCTATATCTGTTTTTTATATGAATGATTCATGTAATGTAAATTGAACTGCACCACATACTTGATATATATATATATATATATATATATATATATATATATATATATATATATAAGCATTTCACCCAAAGCAAGGCGCCAGACCAGCAATATTCCAAGCAAAGGCGGATGGTTGATTTATAGATTTGAAGGATGGACTCAGCTGAGAAAAAATTTCTGGCACGACACAGAGAATCAACTTTCCTTGCGGTAGGTGAAGCTATTGATTCAATGTATTTGTTCCATCTCAGGTCAGCAGATAATGTGAGACCAAGCGGTCGCAAAGAGGTGCTCTTGTGGAGTTGAGCACAAGACATTCTAATGGGAAGCAAGGAGGGTTCTCTGTGGTGGGTTCTTTATATGCCGAAATAGTAAATTTATTATTATTTGTGTTAATCAATATGTCCAGGAAGTGAATGTTATTATTAGTATTGAGTTCATATGTGAATTTAAGAACAGAATTATTTTGGAAACATTTTTGAAGTTGAAGTATTTCATCTGTTTTTTTAACTAACAGAAGGATATCATCAACGTATCTTAGGTAGATGGAAGTTTTTTAAAAATCTGTAAATATCTTATTTTCGAGGTTCGACATGTAGAAATTGCTAAATGTCGGACCCAATACTGAACCCATGGAGACACAATCACATTGTGTATATATATATATATATATATATATATATATATATATATATATATATATATATATATATTATTATTATTATTATTATTATCTAAGAAAGGAACTCCAGTAGTACAGGTTAGTAGTAGTTTCCGTAATATATTAGGATTAATTTTTAAGTCGGGGTACGGATGGGTTACTGTATATATTCCTTATAATTATGTCAATAGTTTCACGAACAGGGAAATTGGTAAATAAGTTTTCAACATCAAGTGAAGCTATGATTTCATTGTTGGGTTTTTAACGTTTTAGTATTTGGATTACTTCTAATGTTGACTTAACACTATATTTACTAGGTTGGTAGGGAGTAGTGAATTGGTTAATAATTGGTTAATGTATTTATTAGCTGATATACAGGAGTTAGAATTTGCTTAACCCTGGACCTGTCATGTATACCGTAAGTATAATCGATTGTTTAAAAAAAAAAATGAAATTGAGACGCTATACCAAAACAGTTTTAAACTCCATGATGAACAACTAATAGAAACAACACCAGAATTTAAAGATTTACTTAAGGCAGAGGCATTCGAAGATCGGTATGGTAAAAGCAGAAACTCCTCAAAAATACTTTCTAAACAAGTAAAAATTTCTGCACAAGAATTAAGCAAAAACCATGATATAATTGCAAAAAAAAGCAGATAAGACCAACATTTTCATCATCCTAAACAAATTGGATTACAACAAAAAAACATGACTCCATGATCATATACAATTTAAAAAAAAAACTTAGCAAGAACAGGACCAACCAAAATCAAAGCCCAATAAACTCATTAATGCTTAGAATGCTGAACAGAACTCTTTAAAACTGCCTAAAATTGTAGGTGATTATAGACATGGTTACATATAAGGCACTATTAAAACACATAAACCTAATTATCCTCTCCGCCCTATCATCCCGCAAATTCCAACTCCTGTATATCAGCTAACAAAATACATTAAAAAATTTATACCAAATATACTTAAATGTTTATAGTTGATAACAGAAGCTATTGGTTTATACCAACGGCTTATCATACTAAACACTTCTCTTCATTTTCACTCTCACGTGGTCAAGTGTGTCGTCATGAACCGCAATGTCATACTTACTTCCTGCGTTTCATATGCACGAATTTATCGTTGCATAGCAATCTTCCATGCAAACTATCATTGTTGCAAAATTATCATCTTTAATCTCCAATGATGGCATATGTAAGCCTAAAGCTTAGAAAGAATTAAGAATAAAGCATGTTTCAACAGGGTGCTTTTCTTTCGTCTTTCAGTGATAATGTTATTAAGCTTATCAGACGTTATGAAAGGATAATGAGCACAACAATTTTTTGTCTTAGAAAAACCAAAGCCCTGGTTTCGACATTATGCTAATGCCGAAAGTACTCGAAATAAAATGAATATGCATTAACATGGTAATTTTCTTTCTTCCTTTAATAAGGATACTAAGAAACCCGTCCGTAATTACGAGAGGATCTTATTAAAAATAAGTAGACAAAATGTTTCTTAATTATTTAATGAGACATTTAATGACCACACACACACACACACATATATATATATATATATATATATATATATATATATATATATGTGTGTGTGTGTGTGTGTGTGTGTGTGTGTGTGCACAGATATTTTCTTTTTTATATTTTTAATAAATTTGTAATTTTATAATATTTGTCACTTAAGGACTTAGGTAATCATGTCTCGCCACAATTTCCTGACATATGTAGCCTTTAATAAATTATTTTTTCGTATCTCTCCTAAATCCCTATTCAACCATCCATTTACTCAAGGTCGATAGGTAGTTTATGCTTTGTTTTCCTCTGTGCCTCCTGCTTTCAATCTGCCCTGTGTGTTCCAAGCCTTATTAACTCATTATGTGTCTTAGTCATCAGTCTCTTTCTTATGCTACATATACGTGTCTTTTTTGTTGCCATTTTCCCTTCGTTGCCTAGTCCATTTCCAACATCCTTCATTAGAAACCCATTTCTGTTGCCTCAAGTCACTTCCACATCTGTGATTAGATGCTCCAGCATTCACAGCATTAATAGGAAGGTTGATAACAACTTTTGCTTAGTACATTTTAACACGCGCGTGTACAGATGTCATTTTAATGATCTTATATAACTGTAAACGACAAAGGTACATTTACCACGATTGAAATCAGATATGTTAATCAATAGCAATGGATACCTTTGTTGACACGGCAAATAAATCGACGCTTTACTCAACCATTAGTGCGACTGAAGATTCATTTCAAATACCTATGTAGTCATAATAGAATTAACATTTGAATGCTAAGGTATGGCGTAGTAACAATAGGATATAATGAGCTACAAAAACAAGAGCTATAAAGTATATAATAAAGGTCATATTAAAAAGTTTTAACGTTGACTCATGATTGCAAGCAGCTTTAAAAACAAATAAATAAAACAAAGGGTTCGGAAGAGCATATATAAAAGACGAAATACTTTATTTGGTTGATCAAAATCATCATCCACTCTTATGTAGTTTCCCGGTATCGTTGAAGATCGATTATTGTGGTTTTGTATGACAGTTCTAGTTGAACTAATCCTCTGCCTCCTTCGAATCTGGGCACATACAGACGACAACATCAGCTTTATGATGATGCATGCGGTGGTAAGTGTAAAGCTATTATTGTTTTGACATCCAATTGCGTAATGTCAGCTATGGTCCAATTAAGGATTTCGAAACTTTATTGCACCTCAGGGACCGCCAAAATGTGTATGGCTGATATTCTGTTTTGTGAATTCAACTCGGTATTTAACATCAGACGCACAGGCAGGGCAGATAATATTCTTTTCTTACTTTCTCCTTCATTTGGGTGTGCTGTATTCCATCTTATTCACTGATTCCAATGTATTTATCGGCTTCTTGTTCCAGTTTACTAATTTTTATGACAAAATCTAAATGTATTGAGTGTGTTTCTTGAATGTTACTTTTGCACTCTTATCTAATCCATAATCTATACTGATATTATCACGGAAACATTCCAGCATTGAGGACACACTTCAACTCATTGTCGTCTTTGACGAAGTGTTTCTTATCATATATATTTATTCTGCACACATATATTTACTTTGGTATATATTAGAATGAATTTAAAATCATATATTATTTGTGTTGTTCGTTTTATGTGCATTGTCACATAAACTCTTTGATGATCATGGCTCTCCTCAATTTCTTGTCAATTGTAGTCATTAATAAATTTTCTGTGGTCTCTTCTAATCCCTGTTCAACCATTTATCTACTCAAGCTCGGTAAGTAGGTTATACGTTGTTTTCCTTTGCCTTCAATCAGTGCTGTGAGTATCAAATATTACAAGACATCTTTAAATGAGTTACGTGCCCTAAAAATATCAACTGTCTCTCACTTATGCAATGAATACGTGTCCTTTTTGTTGCCATTTCTCTTTAAATCGTCGTCATTGCTCAGTCCTTGTTATTCTCAGCATTCTTCTGTAAAACTACATTTCTACTGCCTCGGTTCTATTCTACATCTGTGATGCGATGATTCAGCATTCACTGCCGTATAAAATGGTCTGAAAAGAACTTTTGTTCAGTACATTTTAACACGCTCGTGTGCACACAGATGTTATTTTAAAGATCTTATATAACTGTGAATCATCACGCTTGAAATCAGATAATTTTCTCAATAGCTGTCTTTGTTAACACGGCAAACAAAAAATCAACAATTTACTCAACCATAAGTGTAACTAAAGCTTCATTTCCACTCCATATGTCGTCATAATAGATTAACATTTGAATGGTTACACTTATGGCGTAGTAACT
The DNA here is from genome assembly GCA_903632075.3 of Acanthosepion pharaonis. Classification (NCBI taxonomy): domain Eukaryota; kingdom Metazoa; phylum Mollusca; class Cephalopoda; order Sepiida; family Sepiidae; genus Acanthosepion; species Acanthosepion pharaonis. The sequence continues at coordinate 608,708 of CAHIKZ030005605.1, forward strand.
CATGCGCTACAACAGCAATAACAATAATAAAGGTAATAGTAAGAAGTTTTAATCTTGATTCATGATTCCAAGCATCTTTAAAAACGAATGAATTGTCGAGGTTCATAATTTCGTCAGGGCTTTAAAACGGTCATCTTAAAAGTATATAAAATATATATATATATATATAAATAATAAAACAAAAGGAGGCGGAAGGGAACATATAAAGGAAGAAATGCTCCCTGTAAAGTCGTTGAACAAAAATGAACAAATGAGGTAATCAGTTATTTATTTTTTGTAATTCATAATTATTCTTTTTAACGTTGACTACTGACCTGAGATGGAAGAAATACATTGAGTCAATTGCTTCGTCCACCGCAAGGAAAGTTGGCTCCCTGTGCCGCGCCGGAATCGCATGGAGTATTGCTGCCATATATGGTCTGGAGCCCCTTCTGTTTGCGTCGGGGTTCTTGATAGGCTCCAGAGGTGGATATGCAATATAATTGGCCCTGTTCTGGCATCTCGTCTACAGTCACTTTCTCACAGACGCTCCGTTGCCTCTCTCTGTCTTTTTTATAAATACTTTCATGGAAATTGCTCCGAGGAGCTGCATTCGCTGGTTCCCAGACTTCATGAGTTCAAGCGCCCTACGAGGCTAGCATCCCGCTCTCACACTTTCACTGTCGAAACTGTTAAATGTAGCCGTCTCTTCTACTCCAATAGCTTCATACCTCGCACCTCTCGCCTGTGGAACACCCTTCCCTATTCCAGTTTCCCTGAGAGCTATAATCTCCAGCTATTCAAATGTAATGTCAATCGACATCTCCAGTTGCCTTGATCTATCCACTATCCTTCTCCTCATCTTTTCCTCTATCACTCCTATCTGATCGTACTCGTAATTTTCTGTAACCCCTTGCGTCCTAGTGGCTTCTCGTCTTGCTTGGGGTGAAACGCTTAAAAAAACAAAACAATATGACTCAATCTTGAATAACACTCGTGGCTTGTATTGGATTAATTTTATTATTAATAATTTTAGTCGTGTATATTTTAACTTTCAATTTATTTCAACATAAATGTATGTGATTAAGTGGCATTTGCAACATAATTTAGTAACAATCATTTTATTCTGGTAAGCAGTTTCATTATCATCCAGGAAAATGAGGTTCGGAAATGTTACTCCTTGTGAAGTAGAATAATGCGGCCAATAATATCTTACAGGCAATGAAACGGTTTTATGTTTTTCCTAATGCTGGCTATACTAAGCTTTGCGTATTACTTATACGTATCAATATTTCTTCTTCTTCTTCTTCTTCTTCTTCTTCTTCTTCTTCTTCTTCTTCTTCTTTGTGTCGTGTCTTAAGTGCATGAGTGATTATGGCTCCCTATAATTCTGTGCCCTTTGTAAGACATAATTGTTTCTTTAAGAATATTATGCACTGCTTTCCTCTGTCCCTCTTGCCTTCAATATCCTTGCTGAGTGTCAAACTTTCCAAGTGTGACGTCCTTGTCGCAGCGCCAGCTGTGACGTCCTTGGTCGCGGCGTCAGTTGCGACGTCCCTAAACACAGCCTTCGCTCGCTCCTCGCTACTCCGTTCGGGTGTCGCCGCTCCAAACGTGACGTCCGCCTGTCGCGTCAGTCGTGTTGTCTCGACCTGTGACGACCAACTGGCTTGGTATCGGTCGCGGCACCCAAATGTGACGTTCTAACCTTTTGGTGATTCGGATGGGAATCTGGTTAGATTCGATATCAGCCTCGTCGTTCCCAACTCGCTTCCAACGCCTGGTTACCAAAGTAACTGCATTGATCTCCAGTCTGCCTACCCACGTTGTGAATTGATCTTAGGCAGACGAGATCAATCAGTAGTTGGGGCCGTAATGCAAATCGGGTTCAAACGAGGGTGACACCGCACAAATATGCATAAAAGAAAAGAAAATGATAACTCAAAAATTCAAGGTATCAAAAAAAAAAGGATAACAAACTTTATGTCTAGTTGTTGAATACATAGGACTGCGTCTATTTCCCGACCCGTTCTATGGATTGTGACACGTTGTTTTCCGTTAGGCGAGTTTTAACGCTTCAAGTTGTTTGCTCTTTAAGAAATTGGTTTTTTGGTGTGTCTTCGGGCGAAAGTCGAAAAAAAAACTTATTTTGGTGGTCTGGATCTAAGTCGCTCTTCAAATTAATTGTTCTTGGATTAAAGAGGAGTGGGTTTGTCGGCGCCGGGGGGTCCTCGATAATTCTAAATACATATCCACCTCTTTTATTTCTGGTTAGGAATTTTCCACTTTTTTCCATTTTTAGGAGCCTTCTCTTACTCCAACCTTCTCACCATACTTCAGAGGGGCGTGAACTGCCCTCCCCACTTCTTCGTAGCAACCTCTCATACCCATCCTCTAGATGGGCGGCGACAGCCTCCTCATTGCGTCACGTGATCACCACTCGACCAATGATGTCTAGTCGGGCGTGTACGATCCCGCGGCTTTGTTTCAGGAAAAAAAAATATCTTGCTTAACAAAAAAAAAAAAAAAAAATATCTTTTTCTTTTCCTTTTCTTTCTTTTAATCGCAGTTATCATTTTCTCTAGCCGCAAACAGAACAATACGATCGATGGTGGTCATAACTCTTGTTCTCACCTGGGCTTCGTCAGTCATCTTATCGCTAATTATCAGAATGGGTGGTCTTTTTAACACGGCCAGACCGTCGCCTCGAAAAGAAACATTTCTAGGTTCCCATTCATTTTTTCGGTACACATTTCTGATAACATAGTTTTATTATCGTAGGCTAAAGATGTTCTGTCGAAAGAAAACGGTCAGTGGCCACCTCGTGTGCGGCTTTTGACACAATTAATTTTTCATATCAATCCAAAGCCCTGTAGTCCACCTGTTTTTCGTCACTCATCAAAATAACATTTTCATTTGGATTTTTCTTTGGCTAGTCGGTCTGTGGTTTGCTAATCAGATGCCTTCCCGCATTAGCGGTTTGTTTATGTATCCCGATAACACAGCCCGTCGCCAGAACACACCCGATTCCTTTATCCACTCAGAATTTCCCTGCCATTGTAATGACACTCTTCGCCATTTGTTACTCATCAAAATATCCTTTATCCCTTGTCTCTTAGCCGTGGGTGTTCTGCTTATCATCCACGCTTTGGGTCTTCGCCTCTCTTATCCTTTCTTTCCTTTCTTTTCTTTTTCTGCCTTGGTAAATGGTGCCACACAAGCGCTCTTTCCTCATTTTGTGTCCTAGAAATTCCAACTGTCTCTTTCTGATGCTATGTATTTGTGTCCTTTTTGTTTCCAATTTTACAAAACTTTGTCGTTGCTCACTTGCTCATTCTTTGGAATCCTCAACATCCTTCTGTTGGCTCACATTTTTGTTGCTTCACATCCTTTCTTCGTCGTTGAGGAAAGTGTACGGCATTCACGGCCATATAGAATGACTGATATCATGTAACAATTCAGTACTCTCGATTTATGATGACATTTCTATGTTTCTTAATCCTTTGCTTTGCGTTTGGAATGCAACTTTCGCTATCCCAATTCTCTTTTCGTCTTCTGTTAAAACATTTCTCAGATATTTAAAATTTTGTACTTGCAATATGGCCTCCGCTTCTCTACGTCAACAGCAGATTTTTTAACAATTATTATTGAGAGTCTATCAAGCTTTACATAACAATGGTGGAACTCGGGTCGTTGCATAAGGCATCACGAAGGCATTTGAGAGGGTTTGGCATGAGTGTTTTCGCAAGTTGAAAGGTTATGGTATTTGTGGTGGAATTTGTTAATTGATTCAGTCTTTCTTATCAAACCTCGAAATGAAAGTTGTCCCGAACGGCCACCCTTCTGTGTCTTTTTGTAGTAATCCGGGTGTCCCCAAGGGCTCTATCCTTGTAGCTATATATTTACGGTTTTTCACTTAGGCTTGGAATCGGATGACTTCTTGAAACTTCCAATAGACGCATCGTCATTCCTTGAATTCGGAACGCCACAAATAATGGTAGCGTTTGTTTAACAAATTGAATTCACGTTTAACTAAATAATTAAATAATGAAAATCAGACAACACAAAATTAAAAATACAAGAATTTCTTCATATCTTATTCCTTGATGATGAAGCTTTAATATATATACGTGAAACATGTTAGATTGATAAAATTTTCCTGTTTGTACTTTACCATATCTATCTATCTATCTATCTATCTATCTATCTATCTATCTATATATATATATATATATATATATATATATATATATATATATATTGCAGATACACCGATCGTCTGAGTTTTATCTGCGAAATTTGAAGTAAAAAATGCGTCTTTTGACCTTTTCTCTATCAACCATTATGGCTGCATCAATTAACAATATACTAAATGCTCTAGAAATGTCAACTTCTTTTTTCTTATGGTATGTATACGTGTCCTTTTTGTTGCCATGTTTGACGTTGTCCAGTCCATGTTATTTTCCGTATTCTTCCGTTGAAGAATATTTCTATTGCCTCAAATCTCTTCAACATCTGTGATGAAATGGTCCAGAATTTACTGCTATATAAGAGGGCTGATAACAACTTTTATTCAGCACACTTTAACACGCACGTATACACGCAGATATTGTTTTAATAATGTGATATAACTGTAAACCATAAATGTACATTTAACACGCTTGAAATCACATTTGTTGACACGACAAATAAATCATCGGATTACTGAACCATAAGTGTGACTAACGCTTCATTTCTTCTAGTCATAATAGAATTAATCTTTTGAATGTTTATGCACATGGCGTAGTAAACATATTATATCAAATCATGTGCTACAATAACCATAATAGAGGTCAGTGTAATATTTTTTTACCTTGATTCATAATTCCGAGTAGCTTTTAAAATCAAATAAATAATGTGTACATAATATTGTTAGGGCTTTAAAACTCAGATCTTCAAAGTATATATAAATATATAAAAATATAATAAAACAAAGGGATATGAAGAGAATGTATAAAAGAAGAAATAATCACGTGACGGACGTCTATCCTGTCCAGTAAAGACAAGTTGAACTAACTCCATCGGGTCACGGACAAATCTATCATCCGAATAGCATAACCAGTGGAAACTAGGAAATCTAGATCGACCCTTGTCACTAGCAGGCAGTTGGCTACTTAAGAGCCCACATCCATATCTCCCGAAATCCCGATCGACCCAGTATGTATTGACGAGACCAAACTCGCTGATCAGATCAAGCAGGCTAATATCACTCGGCCTCTCGTTAGCTTCAAGCCCCCTATTATGCTGGGATCCAGTATAACATTCCAGTCTCTCATTAAGACTAAGCGCGACTGATCCACCAGGAGCAGCCCCAGCTAACAACAAAACGAGACATGCTCTGTTTTGTCGTTGTGAGCATAAACCATAACGATCCGAAACGAATTACTGTTCATCGTGATATCAGACGCGATCATACGACCCACTGCCTCGATATGGACAAGTTCCAATTTCGAGCCCAGGGTACGCTTAACTAGCAAGGTAACACCTTTGGACGCTGGTCCTCGTATGCTGAATAGATTAAAAAAAAAGTCGCTAGCCTGCACGCGAGCATCAACTTCGGAAGCAGAGTGTCTCCTGGATTGAAACTACATCTGAACCGAAAGACAGGAGATCACAAAAAAAAAAAAAAAGCGGGCAGTTTTACTTTGAACACTCAAGCGAGAGAAGTAATGTTAGGATAGTGAGGGGTGGAGCAAAACTTAGATTTAGAAAGTTTCTTCAGCTCACGTGACTCGATCTGAGTCATTCTGAACTGAGGGAAAGAGTCTTTCACGGCCTTCAAAGTTCCTACACCTTCAGGCCTCTCCTGCATATCGTACTGCAATAATGATCTGAGGAGCGTCCCGGAAGTTCCTGGGTTCTCGTCGACGGAAGAACGCTTGAACAATGCCATCAAGTAGGTGTTTCTTTGATAGGAAAGGTCTTTCTAGAGAGCCTGCCAGTTGATATGATAAATGCCACCCTCTCCTTGGAAAAGGACACTTTTGTGGGTGCAGGGAGGAGTCCTATGAACCTTATCATTTAGCAGCGTTAAAACAAAGTGAACAATATCACTGTTTAGTCGTATTTAACAAGTACCTATACACATGATGGAGATGAGTTATATTAAAGTGAAATATATCAGTGTATGGCCGTATTAAACAAAGTAAGAATTGTGTTAAATTGAAGTGAAATATATCTGGTTTGGCATAATTTAATATAATACTAAATTGAAATATATCCGCCTTTGGTCCTGTTAAATGAATTTTGTACATATAACCCTTATCATGGAGGAGTGAAATGTATCTGGTTGTGGCCGCATTATAGAATGTACACTTTTCATCAGAGTATGGTCGTATTGAACAAAGTAAGTATCTATGTCCCATATCATAGAGAATTGTGTTAAATTAAAATGAAATATATCTGGGTTTGTTCGTAACAAAAAAGTAAGTACCGATTACGTTTACCATGGAGAAGTATTAAATAAATGTCAAATATATCCGGTTTGGCATAATTAAACAAATTTAGCACATATCACCATTATCATGCGGAAGTGTTAAAGTAAAGTGAAATGTATCTGGTTGTGGATGTATTATAGAAAGTAACTCTGACACTTTTCATGAGAATTGTGTGAAATATATCTGGGTTTAGTCGTAGTGAAAACTTAAGTAACTATGACCCTTGTTAGTGGGAAGTGTTAAACTAAATTGAAATATATCAGTGCTTGGCGGTATTGAAAAATATAAATATCTCTGACACTTATCAGGAAGAAACGTTAAAATAAAGAGAAATTTGTAAGAGTTTGACATTATCGAACAAAATAAAAACCTATATTTTTTATGGAGATTCGTTAAATTAAAATGAAATATATCAGGTTTTTGCCATATTAAACGAAGTACATTTAAACCTTATCATCGAAAAGTGTTAAATTAAAGTGAAATATATCAGGGTGTGTCTCTATTGAACGAGGTACGTATCGATGGCACTTATCAGGGTTTGGTTATACTGAACAAAATAAGTACCGATGACCCATATCATGGAAAAGTGTTAAATTGAAATATATCAGTGTTTAAAAAAATTGAACAAAGTACCTATGACTTTTAACACGTAGAGGTTAAGTACCTATTACCCTTATGGAGGAGTGTTAAAATAAAGTGAAGTATATCAGGGTTTCGTCATATTAAACAAATTACCTATGACAGTCATCATGGAGATGACCTACATTAAATGAAATATATCGGACTCTGGTCGTATTGAACAAAGTGACATATGACCCTTAAAATGGAGAAGCGATATAATAAAATGAAATATATCTGGTTTTTAAGTATTAAACAAAGTAATTACCTATAACCCTGATCATGGAGAAGGGTTGAAGTAAAGTGAAATATATCAGTTTTTGGCTGTATTATAGAAAGTACATATGATTCTTATCATGGAGAACTGTTTTAAATTAAAGTGAAATATATTTTGGTTTAGTCGTAATAAAAAGAATTAAGCAACCTTCACCTTTATCATTGAGCAGTGTTAAAATAAAGTGAAATTATCGGTGTCTGGCAGTATTGAATAATGTAAGTACACAAGATTCTTATAATCTTGAAATATATCAGGATTTAGCCGTATTAAATAAAGTACTTATGACCCTTATCATGGAGAAGTGTTATCTTAAAGTGAAAAGTAACTGGGTTTGTCCGTATCAAACAATGTAAGAGTTTATGTCACTTATCATGGAGAAGGAATTAAAGGGAAGTTAAAGTGAAACATATCAGGTTTTGGACGAACTAAACTATTATGGGGTCCACCCTTTTCGGATATACATGGACTCGTCCTTCTGCCATAAAATAGCCACAGTCAGGCAAAGAAGAGGGGTCGTACGGAAGTCGTAACGGAGTCGTCTGTGAGTGTCGGATGGAGTGAAGTAACCTCTTGTAGAAGTCAGTTACCAGCACGTAGACTCTAAGGAAGTCCTACTTCGAGACTGTATATATCTATCTGTATTTGCTACTAACCATCTTCCTGGATTTTACTAACAACATTACTTTTTGTATTTTGTGTAAATACATTTGATTTCTTAAGCTTAAATACTTGCGTTTGTCATTTATTGGATACCTATTTTTCACGCGGGATCCACAACATAAACAAAGTACATTCGACAGGGAGAAGTGTTAAATTAACTTGAAATGTATCTGGTTTTGTGTGTTCAGCTATAATGAAATAGTTATGTCGGAGTCCTTGTTGAATAGCGTAAATATCTATCATGGAGAAAATAAAATACTTAATTAAATTGATATATTTGTGGATTCGTCTATATTCGACAAAATAATCATCTAGCGCCATATTTGTAGAGGAGTGTTCAGTTGTAATGATATAGTTCGGGCTTTGTAATGATTAACTAGAGTCTTTAACAAGTTTATATATATAAACTGAATTTACTAAGGTCCTCGTCCATAAAACGACTGACATCATTATCCGTTATGTGTACAATTCCACTTCTCTCAAACTCATCAAAATTAAAGCTACTATTTTTAAAAAAATATTATTAGCATGAACCATGCAAGTACTTTTGATGACCCTTTAGATAATATTTATATTCAAATAGACAGTATTGCGATGGGATCTCCTTTAAGCCCCGCTTTTTCTAATTATTATATGGCACATTTCGAAAATAAAATACTTAATGACACTAACAAGCCCCCTGTATATAGGAAATGCATAGATGACATTTTCGCTTTAGATGAAAATTTGATCAAATTACATAAAAACAAATTTGAAATTCACTCCGTCCTCAAATTTACATTAGAACTTAATATTAATAATAAAAGTTCATTCTCTGATGTATTTATTGATTCCAGCACGCATAAATTTACTATTTCTAGCATTAACTCGTGTCTTCTTAATTATAATAGTTGAATGCACCCAATGATATAAGTTAACCGTTATAAGAAAACTTAATCCAACGCACACAAATGATATCTTCTTCCAAAACCATATTCTATAAAGAATTGCATAACATTAAACAAACATTTGTTAATAATGGATTTCCTAATTCTGTCATTGATCAACAAATTAAAATGTATCTCAGTAAACTTAATAATACCTCTAACAAAATAGATAATATTAATAATAATAATGTACGTCAAAATAAACATATCACTATGAATTTATACTATTGTAACCAAATGCATAATAATTGCAAACATAATGAAACAACACACAAAAACATAATAAGTAGAAATGTTAAATCCATTAATAATAATTAAAAATATAATTTCTTCATATGTTATAAAAATTTTAAAACTAGTGACCTCATAGTCTCTAATAACCCTACAACCACACAATTAAATCCTCCACAAAAACCAATGTAGTGCATTAATTTACATGCCCATTCAGAGATTGTATTTCTGATACTAATAATAAAACCACTACATATATTGGTTTTACTACAACCACGCTCTCCTGCAGACTTACTTGTCATGTTTCTGATCTTTGTTCTATTAAACAACATTTAGAAAAAAACATAGCCATGTATATAATATTAGACAGATATTAGTTGATAACACAACAATACTCACACATACACACAGTAAAAAGAGAATCTTCTACATTAAAACAAAGCAACACACAGTCAACAAAATTACATTTCAAACTAGTCACAACACATTATATTGCATCTAAACATATGGATCTATTGTTAATATATATGTCTATCGCGTGGTATGTCGTCATAGAGCCGCAACTTGAACTTACGACCTGCGTCTGCTATTCCGCGACCGTTATCGTCGCATAGCAATCTTTTATGTTAATATTACAAAATAATACCTCTTATGGTGGATATCTTTGTGTAAATGTCCGTATAACCATTCTGAAGATGGTTCATGGGAACTAAAAGCTTAGATTAAGGACCAAATTAATAAAAAAATCCAAATTTTGGACAATTTTTCTCTTTATTTTCACCCGAAATTAAAGCAAACATACAAACTGTAGAAGGGCTCATGATCAGAGATAATAGACATTCATTGTTTCTTATATTTAACGATATATGTTTAATTATTTTTATTTTTTACCCTTATTGCATATAGGGTAAAATCGAATTTTCGGTTTGAGAGTGAACCTTTTCATTAACTAAAATAAATGAATGTCTTTTTCTTTACTTTGGATTACTTTCATCGATTTATAAGATACATGAACATAGAGTTACAAAAAAGTCATACAACACACACACGAACACACACATATACACACACACATATATATACCATTCGTCCGTGTATTGAATATCTAGCCTCGAGAACTATCTTGAGATTCTCGATGAAATTCAAAGACGGTCTTGTTTGCATCTTGTCTTTTCTATAAATATTTTCCTGTTCTAATGAGCTATCCCCCTTATCACCTCGACTGTATTGCTTGATTGGCAATTAGGTCTCATCTCTATACTATTGAAATAGTTAACCGTAAGTTCTATTCTAATAGTTTCCTTTCTTGAATTTTTCGCCTGTGAAAATTTCTAATGCTTTTTAGCTTCCATAACACCAACGACTGCTTCATTATGTTTTCTTTACAGCATGGATTTGCCAGGGTTTTCGAATTTATGGCTGTCATTCCCCATTCCCGGTAGCTCAACAGGAGTAGAGCGTCTAGTATCCTTGCTAATTTACCTGTAACTGTGTGGTATTGAAGAGATGATTTCATATCTTTCTCAAGACTACTTATTCCAAAGTAAAGGCTAAGAACTCAGCCCGAGTTGAACACTACTTACCGATTCCTATAACCGCTATTTTATACGCACATCCACTCTGCGATTATAACTTGCAATGTAAGTTGTGATAATTTATTTGAAATTACATCCTTGTGCAAATTAATTGAAACAAAATGAATGATTCTGTTATTATTTACTTTTTCGTATTTTTCCAGCGAAACATAACCCAATGCAAATGTTAGTACTTCATATGTCCATTCCACGGAGTCTTTCCTTGCAGATTGACCACAGATTCTCGATTGGATTTAAATCAAGACAGTTTCCCAGCCAGTCGATATAGTACGTTGCTTGCTCACTGGTAAGTCTTGACATTGTGTTCCTTGGAGTAACGTCCATCGCAGACAATGGCCGTAGGACAGCTAATTGAAAGTCGAGACAATAGTGTCTGGACGTAATGAAAATCTTATGCACTCACGGATGACGCAGTATTTTTCAAGGTCAAACAAATTTCATTACAAACCTCGAAAATTCATATTAGTGCACACCACTGCAAATGGCATAATCTGAGGAAAAAATAGAAATTGATTACACCATGTTACTCCAGTGGGTTTAAAACTGACGTATGGTGTAAGAAAGGAAAATGAAACGGTTGTTTCAATTAATTTGCACAAGGGTGTATATATTTTCAATTAATTTGCACAAGGGTGTATATAACATATACTAATAATAGCTTCTCGAATTGATCAGTAAAATTTGCGATAAAATCAACTTGATTTCCAAAGAAGTAATTCTGACGGTTCTATATATCTATCTGAAAATGCGGAAACTGTTTCTCCAACAAATATCCGTCGCATATTTACAAGCAAATGCAATTACATCCGCAAGATCGGCATGCAGTTGCTAATGTTTACTTACATTTTGCAGGCAGGTAAGTTATTGAATTGTATTAAAAAGTAATAAATTTAAATGAAACATTAATTTATATTAATGGGAAATATTATTTTTCTGAAAAAAATAAAGCTGTGTGTTTTGCGTTGAAAAATGTTGAAACATAATCAAACCATATAATAATAATCACTGTGTATGTATTTATATATTTATTGTGTATTTATTTATATATTCCTTTTCGGTCTCTAGTTGGAAGGGAGGTAATTCAACTTCAGTCAGTTAAGTTTCACATGTGATACACGCTTGGGCGATCATGTATCTTTTTTCCTGCGGTAGGTTATCATTTCTTTTTAGACTGGTTGCCAAACAAGGCTAATAAACCCAGTCTGTCCTGCTATTTGAGAGGAGAAAAGATGGATTCATACCTTTCACAAGGGTATTTGTGCAGAGATAAATATAACGAACTCGACTGGGATTCGAACTCGGCTCTCATTATGAATTCCATTACACCACAACGCACTTCCCATATACTAAATTTATGAGTGCTTACTTTCCTTAATCGTTTTAATAAAATATTTATCTTGATTGAAACAAAATTATTTTCCCGTTCAAATTGAACCATTAAATTAATGTGTTTCTTTACATATGGAATAAATCACTATTTGATTGTCATCTATGTTACACATGTTTACTGTTCGAGTGCCTATGTATGTGTGTACGCGTGTGTGTGTGTGTATTTAAGAAATGGGTATGTGGCCACGTGCTTATCATCCTCACTAGAAGACCATTGTTTTCATGGTTATTATCCGTGTATTGCAACTGCAGAAAATCCTTCGATTGCAACCGTTTTCTGATGATATTATATCTAAAAAGAAACTCGAGATACTTGAAGATCACATTGTAAAAAAAAAAAACTCTTTTCTAAACAAAGTATCTTTATGTTAGGAAATAAGCATTTTAATTCGATTTCATAAATTAACAGACGCACTCGTCCAAAATATATTTGTGAATTGCTTACATAAAATCATTGTCATGCTTTCAACACAAAATTTAAAAATGAGAACACACTAAAAGTAATTACTTCTGTGGAAAAAAATAATATTGATTCTTTTCTTAATATCTTTGTGATAAAACTAATAAATGTAACAATCATGGTTAAACACAATGCCATTAATATTCAATATTAATTAATATAATTATATATGGTTGAGTAAAACTGAATTGTTTGTTGCAATAAAGGCAACTAATTTAATAGGGAAATATAACTGGTTTTAAGTAAATTATAATATATTTGTAGTTTATAATTACACTAGAATCTCATTAAAGTGTTTCTTCAATTTTCTCTTATAGTTTGCGTATGGTTTTGGACATTTAAATTTACGGAAAAACAGTATCTGTCTATATTTCTGAAATGAGTATTTAGAACTAGTATGAAGTAGATCCCCTATTTGCTAGTTTCAGTGCTTGTTTTCGATTTTTCATGGATTTGATCAATTTAGCAACAATCGTCTGCGCCATATTTTACCACTCCTTTAGCAATGTTTCTTTAAAGATTGCCACTGACGTGATTTTGGTTGCACGCTCTCAGTCTTCGCTCAAGGTGCTCCCAAACGTGCTGTATTGGATTCATATCAGGATTTCGGGCTACCCATGGCAGTGACCTTATTCCTTGCGATTCCTTCCAGGTCTTTATTACTTTGCTCGTATGACATGGCACTCCATCTTCTTGGAAAAGGTAGACATTCTTGTCAATCTGATTGGTTTCAAATTGTGGGAGTAGTCTTTTTTCTAATATTTGACAGTATTTTGGACCATTCAACAAGAAACAGCTCAGATTTTCCTCCAAACCAGCGCCCCACACTATTACTCCAATCCCTCCATGTTTCTCGGTACCCTGCAGACATTCATTGTTCCAAGTTTATTCTGAATTCTCCAAAGAGAAACCAATCCCGAATTAATATATTGTTGGAATTTACTTTCATCTGACCAAATTACAGACTGCCAAAATTCATAATCTTTGCTCTCGAATTCTCTCGCCTAGTCCATACGAAGGTTCCCGTTAACCTCTGAAATCAAGTGCTTCTTTCTTACAATTCTTCTTCGATAGTCTAACTATTTCAGAGTCTTTCTCGTCGCATATGGCGACATTTCCTTGCTGTTGGTGACATTTTCGACGCTCTGACGACGGTTTCTGATGAATTCCCTCTTCAGTGCCCTTTTCGTTCGCTCAGACACGATGCTTGGTCTTCCTGAACGTTGTTCCACACGACAATGGCTTTCTTCATTAAATATCTTGACAATATTATTAATCGTTTGATGATTAACCTAGAAAAAAACCAAGAAATTTCTCTATTTGACTTGCCACACTGATGTCATCCTATTATTTGCCCTTGTTGAAATTCACTAATTTCCTTACTTCCACGAACTTTTATTGCAAGATAAAAGTCAACTATTGTTCATAGTATTGTCTGAAAAAAGAAGAGATTTATTAAACAATGCAAAATTGCTGTAATCAAGGGTGGCTAAAAACTTATCATTGCCCACTTTATATATGGGGACGAAGAAAGGAGCAGAACTTGTCAGTTAATTTAAAAATGCTTGAATTAATTGCTACGCAAATACACATACATACATACATATATATATATATATATATATATATATATATATATATATATATATATATATATATATATATGTGTATGTATGTATGTATGTACACACACACACAGACGCACACGCACGCACACACACACATACATATATATTCTGTTACGCCCGGGGTTTCGTTGGGACTACGATAGCCGGGACGCAACGAGAAAATAAAAAAAAAAAAGAGATCCCAAGGTTCGATATAAAAATAAAGAAAAGAACGTTGGGAGGGGAATTCTCCAATTCCGGACGTCGGTAAACGCAGAGAGAAAATGAACTATATGCAGACACAGAAGAACAGAAGACGACACGAGAATATATAATACAAACATTATATTTATAGAATATACAAAGTGTGAAAGTAAAAAAAAGAAAAAGAAAACTAAATAATACAAGGGGTGGGGTGATAAGTTACCAATTAAACAGATACTAATGCGGAGAAATACATATGAATACAGAGATAGCAGATTATAAGATATAGAAAAACATGCAGAAACTTACATACGATTGGAATCGACATCGATTGACTATTATCGGGGTACAGTTTGATCAAAAGGATATTCATACACTTCTCTGAAAGTAAAGGATGTGATTGTTAATGTTCTAATATGAGTTCTTGACTGGCGATGTCCAATCCGTGTTGATGGTGAGGAGAACACACAGGAAAATCACGAAAGTGTAGCCGACTTGGGTTGAGAATGTTGTTCTAGATTCTCTCGTCGGTCCTTTGGTTTTTGGTGGCATCTAATTCTTCTGGCATCAAAGAATGAAGTCTGGATTTGGTGACAACTGCTTCTTCTAATGGAAGACCGCTAAGACTAGTTTTGGTGACGTCCGATTCCTCCGAAAGCCAGCAACGATGTGAGATCGTTTCACCTCAACACATGCGAAACGAAAACTGCTATATGTTGAGTCACGTGTTTCACCCCAAAAAGGATGCGTCATTCACGGACCCTGTTATCCTACAATCTGCATATTCGAGAAATAAAGAAGTTATTAAGATTCATATGTTTCGTCGCAAATACACAAGGTACTGAAAATATACTTATAAAATCTGAGGTGAGGGTACAAATATGGAGTTAACGTAACAATATATATAAATATACACACACACACGCGCATACACACGCACACACACACACACAGACATATATATATATATATTTAAAACGGACACTGAGGCCAACACCTAGCGGCGGCTAAAATCTGTTTCATGTTTGACACACTCTATAAAACAATGAAGTGTGTTGATCTCAGTGCCCACATTTATATTTACATACACTTTATCCTTGATATTGTGTACATGTAATAATAAATATAGTCTACCATAAAACTATAGTTTTATATATATATATATATATATATATATATATATATATATATATATATATATAGTTTATGGAAAACTAGGTAATCTGTATGGGTAGACCCAAGGAGGATAAAATCCAGAGAGCTCAATGTAAATCCAGAGCAAATAATTTAAATAAAAACAGACCACTTTAAGGTTCCATGTAATAAATTATTTCACCACAGCCCTTTTAAAGGACTGCGGATCATCAGACTTTACTTCCCAAGGTTGAAACGAAAAATGAAAAGAAATGTACACATTTTTGACGGGCCGTATTAAGCATATGTAAATTAAAGTGAGTGAGGAAGTGAGGCGGGGAGAGAGAAGACATGAGTGAGTTAGATGTAATTTAATATTTTTATTCTTTCATACTTAAAATTACTTGAGGAGGTTCAGACATTGATACATTTAAACGGTTAACTTAACGGAAGATATATTGATATAGAAGGGGTAGAGGAGAAAATAGACATAAAAAGAAAAAGAGAGAAGGATGTCATGAGAGAAGGTGTCACTAATATTCTTTGGAAAGAACAGCACGAGTTAAATTCATGAACAAAATTCAAACGGATAGAGATGTCAACTTAATAATCAATAATAAAAAAATTTTTTAAAAATAAAAAAAGATTACTGGAAGTAAACTTATATTTTAAAATAAAATTTTATTCTTTTAATGTACTTTGTATTAATTATTTTTTCTAATCGACTATTTCATAGAAAATCCCCAAAATTTTAGAAAAATTTAAATCACTAACAAACATCAAATTAAATTCTTTGTGGACAGTTTAGACTTTCAAATTTATATCAAACATTATAATCTTTATGAACCCCCAAAATAACACTTTCAAAGTAGAACAAAATAACAGCGTCTTTTTCGAGCCTGTTCTTTCCATATCATCTGTGCCAGAGGATAGTAAATGTTTTTTATCGAAAGTACTTCCAAGCAATATAGACAGAACGTCTAATTCATTGTACAACTAATAAAAACAAATATCGTGTCGTTCAGCGAGTGGTCAGTGAGTTAATGTATTCTTAATCTGTTAACGAAATGATTTCGCCATTAATTATATTAACTTTACTGATTTATAAATTGAATGACTATTTTATATTATTAATTAAGCTGCATTATAAATATATATATATATATATATATATATATATATATATATATATATATATATATATATATGAATGCGACTAATTGCTTTTAGATTCATCCATCCGTGAAGATGTCCATTCGCCAGGTACACTGCCATGTTTGTACAGATTTTTAAACCGACTCAATCATTCTGAGTGCGATGGGAATAATGCTGTCGTAAGGTTGGAATCTACGAAGTTAAAATTAACATCCATAATAATTATAATAACAATTATAAGATTGAAAAAATCAGAAAAATTATATTTAGTGAATTTAAAAAACTAAACTTAAAGATAATTGTCTCTTCTAATTTAAAAAGGGTTAACTTCCTCGACGTAACTCTAGACTTACCAGGCAACATATACCAACCTTATAGTAAACCTAATGCTAACCCTTTATATATACACCCGAAGTCAAACCACCCTCCATCCATAATTAAACATATACCCTCATCAATAGAAAATAGAATTAGCATTAACTCCGCTAACAAGAAAATATTCCAACAATACAATGGCTTCTATAACACTGCCCTAAAAAATAGTGGTTATAAAAATGCTAACATTAATTATAGAGACAATTGCGCTGGCCATAGGAAAAAAAACAGGAAAAGAAAAATCATTTCTTCATATATAAGTATTGTACAACTAATCAGTTGTAGAATTAATAAAAAAAAGGATCGTGTCATTCAGCGGGTGGTCAGTGAATTAATGCCTTCTTAATCTGTTAGCGAAGTGAGTTCGCCATTAATGACTTTAACTTTATTGATTTAATGTTAGAATGACTATTTTATAATATTAATTAAGCTGCGTTATTTAATAATTTAAAAAAAGCTTCGATCTGCAGTAAAAAATTATTCGGAAATCTAAGACATTGATCTAATTACTGGGCCAACAGTCCATGACACGTCAACGGAAAAAAAAAACTAAAACAATAATAGAAATTGTAAAATTACAATATTACTACAATGTTTAAAAATCTAGTGTCGCATTACACCATGTTAAAAAAATAATTAACTGTTAATAACAACACATTTTTTTAAATAAAAAATCTATCGATAAGTATCACATTCATTTTCGTCTTGGACTTTTAACAGAAATTACCTGAATTGGTGGAAAAAATAACATCTGTGCCATAGGATCGTAAATGTTTTTATCAAAAGTACTTACAAGCAATATAGACAGAACGTCTAATTCATTGTACAACTAATAAAAACAAATATCGTGTCGTTCAGCGAGTGGTCAGTGAGTTAATTGCATTCTTAATCTGTTAACGAAGTGATTTCGCCATTAATTATATTAACTTTACTGATTTATACATTGAATGACTATTTTACAATATTAATTAAGCTGCATTATTAAATTAAAAAAAAAAAATATATATATATATATATATATATGAATATCACTAATTGCTTTTAGATGCATCCATCCGTGAAGATGTCCAGTCGCCAGGAACACTGCCATGTTTGTATAGATTTTAAACCGACTCAATCATTCTGAGTGCGATGGGAAAAATGCTGTCGCAAAGTTGAAATCCCTGAAGTTAAAATCAACATCGATAATAAAATCTTAAATATTCTAAATTTTCTTCAGTTCTAATTTATTTAATGTATGTGATTGTTTCAAGTAAATGATTCCTCATTATATGCAATTTATGAAAATCATTAGCTTGAGAAACTAAATATAATTAACATGTAATGACTTGTGGCTTCCGCGATGGCGGTTGGATTCAGTCCAGTTTTATAGTCTTAATAACTTCTCTCCCATTAATATCTCTTCTTTTCTATAGGCATCTATAGGTTGGATTCAGTCCAGTTTTATAGTCTTAATAACTTCTCTCCCGTTAATATCTCTTCTTTTCTATAGGCATCTATAGGTTGGATTCAGTCCAGTTTTATAGTCTTAATAACTTCTCTCCCGTTAATATCTCTTCTTTTCTATAGGCATCAAATAGATTAACTCAACATTTCCTATAAACATTTTCATGGTCTTTGTCCTGACAAAGCTCTCTTCTTTGGTACTTTGACATTACGAATTTGGGTTTAGTATTAAACTGGCTGCAATGGCCTATTATATTACATTTAGAACGTCTAACCGTAACTGACATGCTAAAAGTTTCTTCTTTCTCTTGTGGAAATCTCATCCAGCTTCTTGCTTTCCAGTCAATGTGATCTTCAAAAAATTCAAATGCAATGTAGTTGAGAAACTTTTCCGGTTGTGTTTGTGTGCTTATGCTTGGTAATGTAAGTGGAATGCACAAAACACAAATGCCTAAAATAACATTTCAACAGTTTTTATTTCTGGTTGATAAGAGTGCAATATAGTAGTATTTTTCTGGTAAAAGTTGTTTTCATATCTAACTTTTATATCTTTCTATATATTTTGAGTATAGTAATTGTTTTGGTTGAGAGATTTCTCCGCTAGTTCCTGCGGGAGGAACGAGAAATATGAATTTGTAACATTTTTGACAGGCCTAGTCTTTTTCAGCAAAGATTGTGTATAGATTTCCTTTGATAGGTCTGGAACGATGATTTATCAGCCGGTAACCATGTGGGGGACGATGAAGCTGACAGGACAGGCCTCGTCTAATTAGGCATAGTTTGTGTGTAAACATTCAAAGTGGGAGTGAATGTAGAGACATCTGAAAGTGAAAAAGTGCGGGTCTTGAATATAAGGTTCGCTGAAAAGGAAAATGAAATAGTGACCACATATGTCTCGGTCAAGTATTTTATGAACTCTGGGATTTCCGGTTATATACTGCTGATTATTTCCGTTGCTATTGGTAATTAATCTAGGAAATGAAGTAAGACCTTATATGCTACAATGGTAAGTTGTAACAAGTGAAATAGTTTCTATAACTTCCTCTCAGAAATGAACGCAATAAAGTGTTAGTTATGTTTGACACATTATCCTAATTATATAATACCTGGATATATACACAAACTAGGAAAGAAGCAGAAATTGTCAGTCTCTTATAGAAAAATTGCTTGAATTAAATGCTAAACAAACACATACTGAAACAGAAACACACACACACACACACACACACACACACACACACACACACACACACACATATATATATATATATATATATATATATATATATATATATGCACATTGCGGTCAACACCGAGCGGCGGCAACAATCTGTTTAATGCTTCACACATTCCATGAAGTGTATTGATCTAAATGTCTATATTTATGTTTATATTTTCATAAGCTTTTTCCCGATATTTTGTACATTTTCGAATAAAAATACAACATTCAGAACTATATTTTGCCATATATATATATATATATATATATATATATATATATATATATATATATATACGACTGATTTCGTAATAGTTTGTTGATGTATTCATCCATGAAGGTTAAATTTAAGCCGTCATTATCTTACTTTTTGTCGCACGCTTGACTTCGAGCAAAAAAAGTCTATTGTATGAACGTCAACTGAGATGTGTTCCCTTTTGCACATTCGTTGTAAAACAGCAACGCCCCCATTACAAGTGAAGAGCAGGACAACAGACAAAAGAGTAGTATACGGATGTTATTAATGTGAAAACTCTTTCAACAGAGAACCATCAAAAAACAGCTACATTTTCGGACGTATCTTATGTGTTGCAAGTAAAGAGCTTTTATTTGTTATTCCAATCTGCTGTTATTATTTATTTTAACATTAAGTTTTTGTATTTTCTTGTTAATTGTGATTTTAAACCTTCATTTGATATTTAAACTACTAAAAATGGAATAAGGTTTAGATAATTTATGAAGCATCTGATAAAGATTTAAGCACAATTAAATCATACAAAATTATATTTTAGAAGTTTTTCTCTTCTTCCCTTTACATAGATAATATACGAAAATTATAATTTGAACTCATAAAAATATAAATGAAATATACAAGAGAAAATATGTCGGAAATCGTCTTTTTAGAAGTTTTATAATATCTCCTTCTGAAACGCTTATCTACTATTTTTACACAGGATCGAAAGGACAACTGATTGTTACGTATAAGAATAAGGTACATTTGTATGATTTCATATATGTATTTTCGATTTGTAAAGTTATTTACTTGAAGTTTCCACGAATGTGACACACTGTCATTTTTTATCTGGAATGTCTATTGGCATTCATATGCATATGGGCTAAGAGAAAAAGATGTCCATTTCTCAAGACCACTGCCATGTTTGTATCGATATTAAACCGATTCCATCCTTCTGACGGCGATGAGGAAGATGCTGTCGTAAGGTTGGAATCCCTGAAGTTAAAATTAACATTCATAATAAAAACTCAAATATTCTAAAATTTCTTCAGTCCTAATTAATTTAATGGAAGTGATTGTTTCAAGTAAATGATTCCTTATTAAATGCAATTTATGAAAATTACCAGCTTGATAGGCTAAATATATTTCACATGTAATGAAATATTTTCCTAGATGGCTGTTTGATTCAGCCCAGATTTACAGCCTTCATAATTTCTCTCCCATCAATATATCACAGGTGAAATAGTTTCTATATTTCCCCCCCCGAAATGAACGCAATAATGAATTGATTGCGTATGACACATTATCCAGATCGTATAATATCTGTATATATATATATATATATATATATATACGCAAACTAGGAGAGGAATATAAATTGTCAGTCTATTTAAAGAAATTGCTTCAATTAATTGCTACAAACGCACACACAGACACCCCCACATATATATATATATATATATATATATATATATATATATATATATATATGGACACTGGGTCAACACCGAGCGGCGATAAACATGTTTGTCATGCTTGACGAACTTTTTAGGCGATGAAGTGTATTGATTTCAGTGTCCACTTTTGTATTTATATTGCATAAGATCCATCCTTAATGTTGTGTACTTTTAACAATACACATAGCATACTTTAAAAGTATATTTTTCATCATTATATATATAATTATTTATTTGAAAATTATAACATAAATATGTTATAAAATCACTACAAAATAGTCATTTTGTTTCAACACTTCTAGTGTCTTATCAAGTGATGATGTTGAATGCAGAATAAAGAGTTTTAACAGGTTCAAATCAATCAACCATCCCTCGCAAATGGAAACGCTGTTACATAAGCTGGAATGAGCAATCAAAATACAAGTATACAAGAATTCAAAAAACCTTTACCACGAACTAAGGTTATAATAATTATTTAATGCTTTAATGTTGGGGTTAGACTAAAATAAAATTTATTCTAACTAATAAATATTAAATTATACGATAAAATTTGAAATTACAAATTAAATATTACCCATTTTAAAATCTAAATTTAATCTATATTAAATTTAAAATTATAAAATTACTGCGGAAAAAAGAAAAAATACATATGTTATTCTATTAATTTTGTTTTTATTGAAATTAAGTTGGAACAAACGTTAAGATCAAATGTTACTCTGAATTATATATATATATATGAAAGAGAGAGAGAGAGAGAGAGATAGAGAGAGAGAGATGATTACGGCTTTACTTACAGAGACTTGTACATATACTTTCTACTAACTCACATTCCTGGACTACTAATCTTCACTTCAAGTCTGTATTCTTACATTTAATACACTTATTTTCTATCTCAATTACTGGCGTTGTTTATTTATTTGTGCAGGATTCCATTCACGGAAGCCACAACAATATATATATATATATATATATATATATATATATATATATATATATATATATATATATATATATATATATATACACACACATACACATACACATATACAAACAACCACATATATATAAAAAACACATACAAACGCAAACTTAAAAGACACAAATATATGTATACAGACATACACACACACACACACACACATACACACATACATATATATATATATATATATATATATATATATATATATATATATATACATAAATAGTCATATATATACATAAACCTACACATATTCTACCAATATTATCTTAGTGACGATAAAGGACAGTAAAATCCATACAATATTAAAATGTAAGAAGACACAATTGTTGATTATTAAGTCTATAAACAATTTTAGAACCATTATGAAACAAAAGTAGATTTTAGTTAGTACTGATGATACATTCCAAGACACTAAGGTATACATACATATACATATGCGAAGACATACGCACATACATCCATATATATATATATATATATATATATATATATATATATATATATATATATATATTTAAGCATGTATACACATCCCCATATACATAAATATAAGTACGCACAAATACATGCATATATATATTTCCTAATATTGTGTACTTTTAACCATAAATATAGCATACTTAAAAACTATAATATTAACACATACACATTCAGCCACACACAAAACACACACACACATATATATATATATATATATATATATATATATATATATATATATATATATATATATTGGAAAAAAATATATATATATATATATATATATATATATATATATATATATAGGAATGTGACTAATTTTCCTAATATTTTATGTATCCATCCGTGAAGGTTAAATTTATCATCATGATCTACGTTTTTGCTGCACGCTTGACTTTGAGCGAGAAAAATAGAGTCTATTGTGTGAACGTCGACTGAGATATATTCTCTTTTGCTCATACGATGTAAAACAGCAAAACTTCATTACAAATTAAAAGCAGACCAACAGGCAACAACGTGAAAATTCATTCAACTGAGAACAGTCAAAAACAACTGCATTTTCGTAAGGATCTTGAAGTCTTGCAAGTAAGAAGCTTTCGTTTGTTCTTCCAATCTTCTATTATTATTTATTTTAATATTAATTATTTGTATTTTCTTGTTAATTGTGACTTTAATTCTCATTCGATATTTAAATTAATAAATATGGAATAACGTTTAGATAATTTATGAAGCATCTGATAAAGATTTAAGCATAATTAAAGTATTTGAACTAATTCTTTAGAAGTTATTCTATTCTTCCCTTTTGATAGATGACATACTATAATAATGATTTGATGTTATAAAAACATATATACCATATATACATGCAATGTACAAGATGAAATATGTCGGAAATCGCCTTTTCACATGTAATTTTTGAACAAAATATCTATAATATCTTCTGAAAACTTTATATACTATTCTTGCACATGTTCCAAAGGACAAGTGCTTGATTTGTATAAGAATAAAACGTAATCCGTTCGAAAAAATAATATGTCGCTCCTCTGTATAGCATATCGTATACTTTATAATTTCGTATATATGTGTGTCTTTGATTCATAAATTTATGTAGTTCCCATTAAAGTTGGATGTGATGGAAGATCATTGTGATCTGGGGTGTCCATTGTCATGCATATGCGTAAGGGGGAAAAGAAAAATAGATTCAGTCCTAAAGACCACTGACATGATTGTATCGATTTTTAAAAGATTCCATCCCTCTTAGGTGCTGTGAGGAAGATGCTGTTGCATGGTTGAAATCTCCGAAGATAAAATTAACATCCATAATAAAAAATCAATTAGTCTAAATTTTCTTCCGTCCTAACTAATTTAATGTAGGCGATGGTTTAGAGGAAATGTTTCCTCATTGTATGCAATTAATGAAAATCATCAGCTTGAGAAGCTAAATATAATTAACATGTAATAACTTGTGTTTTCCTCGATAGCGGTTCGGTTCAGCCAAGTTTTATAACCTTAATAACTTCTCTCCCATTAATATCTCTTCTTTTCTATAGGCATCAAATAGATTAACTCAACATTTCCTATAAACATTTTCACAGTCTTTTTCCTGACAAAGCTCTCCTCTTTGGTACTTTGATATTACAAATTTGGGTTTAGTATTAAACTGGCTGCAATGGCCGATTATATTACATTTAGAACGCCTAACCCTAACTTACATGCTAACAGTTTCTTCTTTCTCTTGTGGAAATCTCATTTGGCTTCTTGCTTTCCAATCAATGTGATCTTCAAAAAATTCAAATGCAATGTAGTTTTTCAGGTTGTGTTTGTGTGCTTATGCTTGGTAATGTAAGTGGAATGCACAAAACACAAATGCCTAAAATAACTTTTCAACAGCTTTTATTTCTGGTTGATGAGAGTGCAATATAATAGTTTTTTTTAAGGAAAAAGTTGTTTTCATATCTAACTTTTATATCTTTCTATATATTTTGAGTATAGTAATTGTTTTGGTTGAGAGATTTCTCCGCTGGTTCCCGCGGGAGGAACGAGAAATATGAATTTGAAACATTTTTGACAGGCCTAGTCTTTTTCAGCAAAGATTGTGTATAGATTTCTTTTGATAGGTCTGGAACGATGATTTAACAGCCGTTAACCACGGGAGGAACGATAAATCTGACGTGAAGGTGACAAGACAGGCCTGGTCTAATGAGGCATAGTTTGTGTGTAAACATTTAAAGTGGGAGTGAATGTAGACATCTGAAAAGGAAAAAGTGCGGGTCTTGAATATTGTGACGGTTACACACCTGGCCCAGGGTCGAATCCCTTGGTTACGGCGCCAACTGTGACGTCGTTCCTCCTGGTCGCTCCTCCTGGTTCCAAGCGTGCCGCTCCAACCCCTTGGTTAGATGATCACCAGCCTCGCCTTTCCCAACTCGCTTCCAATACCTGGTTCCTGAAGCAACTGTACTGATCTCCGGTCTGTCTACCCACTTTGTGTTTAGATCTTAGACAGACGGGACCAGCAGGGATTGGGGCCGATACAAGTTGAGTCCGACGTGGGTGGCAAAACACAAGTAAAAGAAAAAAAAAAAAAAACTCACGAGACAAAAGATTGCTGATAAAAAAAAGGTAACAACCTTTTATATCTAATGTCCGTTACATAAAAAACAAAATTGTTCTCATTTCCCGACCCGCTCTGTGGACTATGGCAAGCTTCTATCACACAACCTAAAGATTTCGAATTGCCTACTCTTTAGAATTGTGTATGTCGGAGTGTGGTTTAGTTCGACACTGGGGCTAATTTCTATCGATCATTCGCAGTTGATTCTTCTCTTCGACTTGAGTTGTATTTCTTCTTCTTCGTCGACTTAGATAGAACTTCTCTTGTCTTCGACTTGGGCTGGATCTTCTCTGCGGCTTTCGAGTAATCTTCTTCTTTGTCCACTTGGGCTGGAAGTTCTCTTGTCTTCGACTTGGGTGGAAGGATTTCTTGTTTCGACTTGGGTGGAAGGATCTCTTGCCGCAACTCAGCCGCTACTCTCTGTCGTCCGAGGTGATCTCTTCTCGCTGCCGTCCGGGGCTGAACTCCTGTCTTCGACTTGGGCTGGAAGGATTTCTTGTCTGAGGATTCTTTTTGCCCGCAAAGGGGCGAGTGAATCGGGCCTGATGCCCGCGTTCAGGCTCTATCCCTGCCCGCGGTCCAGCTGCAACTCATTTCTGTCGACTGGGGTCCTGCTTTTATTGACGCCGCAACAAAACAGGGTGGGTTTGTCGGCGTCAGGGTTTCTCGATAATTCCAATAGCCGCATTATTTCTGTCTTCTCATTATCGCTATTGTTTTCACCCTACTTCCTCACAGTGCCTTTGGTGGGAGGCGCACACCCATCTTTCCCGGTCCCTCGTATGTCAGGTGACCGCTCTCGACCAATGATTCCTGATCAGGCATTTCTCCTCCTCTCTCCCGTATGCCACGTGACCGTTTCCGACCAATTGTTATTGATCGAGCATCCTTTCTCCTCTTTTCGGGCGTGGTTTACATCGTTCTTGTTTTAAAAAACAAAATCAATTTTGCCCTTTTGCACGTAACGAAAAAATGACAATCTTGGCTTTTTTCTCACCTGGGCTCTGTCAAAACAGCCTGCCGCTAATTAGATGTGACTTCAGGAAAGAATATTGGCGCCATCTGTGAGCTGAGACAATCGTTTTTTCACCTCTTGTTTTTGTCAGACCCGACAGTCAGAAAATCTTAATTATCTACATTGAAAATGTCCCCACTTTATTATCGTGGGTTTCCAATTCTTAATAGGTCAGAAACTGTATACAGTTCCACCGGTCCTCCCCTCAACCCAAAAAGACACTTTTTCTCCGATTAAAAAATTTCGTTTCTATTGTTCTAAAAAGAAATTCCCCTTTCTCCAATTTGACAATGAGTCTTTCCACAAAAAAAAGTAGGCTAGGTGCTTTGACCGATATTCTTATCAGTCTTAATACACTGTCATCAAGCCTGGTTCTTTTCTCCCCTAAATGATTTTTCATTTCAAATAACAATTCTCTATTGTCTTTTAAAATTCGGCCAACACGCAGGCCAAGATATCTTTCTGACACCTATCTTCGCTTATGACCGGGTCATGCATCATCCATCTCTCTTTCCGTTTTTTCCTTTCTTCCTTTTTCTTTCCCCTTCCTTCTTCTTTCCTTAGGATCGTCTAAGTACAACTTTAGTGAATTATTTTCAACTCAATTATTTTCCGTTTAAAAAAAAATCAACAACCTGTTTAATAAACCGAGTAAAAAAAAATTAAATCATATTTCTATGAATATTTCTAATAATGCAAGGTGCCACAATATAACGGTTGCTGAAAAGGAAAATGAAATAGTGACCACATATGTCTCGGTCCAGTATTTTATGAACACTGGGATTTCGGGTTATACACTGGTGATTATTTCCGTTGCTATTGGTAATTAATCTAGGAAATGAAGTAAGACCTTACATACTACAATGGTAAGTTGTAGCATGTGAAATAGTTTCTATATCTTCCACTCAGAAATGAACGCAATAAAGAATTTGTTATGTATGACACATTAACCTAATTATATAATACCTGGATATATACGCAAACTAAGAAAGAAGCAGAAATTGTCAGTCTATTATAGAAAAATTGCTTGAATTAAAGGCTAAACACACACACACATGGATATATATATATATATATATATATATATATATATATATATATATATATATTTCGATTATAGGTGCAGTTCAATTTATAATTACATGAATCATTCATGCAAAATTATTAACCTCTACATTTGTCTTTTGTATGAATGATTCAAGTATATATATATATATATATATATATATATATATATATATATATATATATATATATATTTAATAATGCAGCTTAATTAATATTGTAAAATAGTCATTCAATGTATATATATGGGTACTGCGGTCAATACCAAGCGGTGGCAACAATCTGTTTAATGCTTGAAACACTCCATTTATTGGTGTAAATGCCTATATTTATGTTTATATTTTCATAAGCTTTTTCCCTGATATTGTGTACATTTTCCAATAAATGTAGCATATTTAGAACTATATTTTTGGCATATATATATATATATACAGTAGCGTCCAAAACTAAGGGACAAAATTTTAAAACCTAATATTTTTTAGAAATAACAACTGTGTGTTGTGGTACGATTCACCTAATTTACATAGTGGAGTACCGACCATATAAATATGGGTTGGTACCGGGAAGACGATGGAAGGGATTTAACAAGAGATCCAATACACAGACTCTGCCCGACTGCTATTAAGTCAACCCATTCTACAGGAACAGTCTTCCCAAGTATATACCAAAACTAACTGTAAATATTGTGTACCTTTTCCTTGTTTCAATACATTTTGTTTACGTACATTTTGTGTCGTATTATTATTATTCCATGTTTATCCAAGCTTCAACAATGGCGACGAGGTATAAAGAACTTTACGTTACGGAAAAAAAAAAGAATTAATAATTGATAGCCTGCAACAATTGGGACAAGTTTGAAGAACCAGGCTGAAGAAAAAAAAATTATTAATTAAAAGTCCAACATCTAATAGAACGGAAAAGTATTCTGAAGTTCTGTAAAGTTAAAACTCGTTAAAGGACGACTAAGCATAAAGGAACGTTCACTAAGAAAAATCTGGAAGGTGGCGTAAACGAATAACGGCGAATTAAAAAAAAAAAAAGCTGGCCGACTAAAAAAACATGCATGGAATTAAAAGGAGCACAAATACAACGTGTCGATTTTGAAAGGTAACGAACTTGTAAAAAAAAAAAAAAAAAAAAAAAAAAAAAAAATTGTTTATTTTTTTTTGTTTGGTTGCTCAACAATATTTTATAAAGCAAGACATAAAATTAAAATAGGCGTAAGTTGTTTCGATTTTTTTTGTCTGCTTATATTATATTCGTGGATACACAATTTAAAAGTATATTCTTTGTTGCATGAACACTATCAGCTAAAGATGGAGGAATTATCCAAAGTCCTAGCTGAATTAGTTAAAGCGCAGCAGAAATATCAAGAAAAGCAAGAGGAAAGACTGCAGAAATATCAAGAAAAACAAGAGGAAAGACGGGAAAAACAGGAAGAAATGCAGATCAAGGTTTTAGAAATTCAAATGTTAACACTGGAGAAATTAAACAACAATCAGGCAAATGAAGGTAACTCTTCATATTCTAATAACATCATATTTAATTCGTTGGAAACTTTCAACTATGTGCCAGACGAAGGAAAAACGTTTGAAGCGTACTTTAAACGATATGAAGATATATTCTACACAGACTGTGAAAACTGGTCGAATTCAAGAAAAGTCAGTCTATTACTAAGAAAGCTAGGTACAGCGGAACATAGCAAATTTGTAGATTTTATTCTACCGAGAAGAACAAATGAATTGGAATTCTCGGAAACAGTGAAATTGCTAAAGGAGTTGTTTGGAGCAAATATGTCGCTTTGGCATAAGCGATGGTTATGCATGAATGTCGCTAAATCCGACGATCAGGATTACTTAACTTATGCATCTATAGTGAATAGACATTGTGACAATTTCAGATTGGCAGAGATTACGGTTGAAGAATTCAAGTGTTTAATTTTTGCTCAAGGACTGGTATCCAGTAAGAGTGCCGAAATAAGACGTAGAGTTTTGTCTAAACTCGAATCTGAACAAAACCTTACCCTGCAAAAGTTAGCAGAGAAGTGTCAGCGGGCCGTAAGTTTAAAGAAAGAGTCTCAAAAAATTGAAGAAGCTGGTATTGCTTTTATTAAAAAAGTAAAACAGTCAAATTACCCATCAGAAAAAAATTGGAGAAAAAATTCGGCGTATTTTAAAAATAGACAAGAAAAATTAAATGAAAAGAATGAAAAAAAAAAAAAAGGTTCCACCATTTAATTGTAGACGGTGCAACGAAAGACACTGGGAGGTAAATTGCCCATATAGAAATAAAAAATGTTTCGTGTGCCACAAGAATGGTCACAAAGGGTCGTGTTGTAAAACGAAAAAAGTCAATAGCCGAATTAGACAAACAAATTCAAATATCAAATCAGATAGAGATTTGAGGAAGTATGTGTCGACTGAAATATTTAAAAAGAATATCAAATTTCAACTCGATTCGGGTTCAGATTTAACAATAATGAACTATAAAACATGGAAAATTTTAAAAAGGCCTACAATAATGAAGTCAACGAAACGCGCTCGAACAGTGACTGGAAAGGGAATTAAATTCGAAGGCGAGGTTGTACTTCCCATGAAATTGAACGGGATAGTTAAAAAAATAAAAGTTTTCATTCTGAAAAATTGAGAAAACTTGATGGGTACAGATTTTATTGAAACATTCGAATTGTGGGATAAACCGTTAAATTCTTTCTGCAGAAAAGTAGAAAGTAATACGCAAACAAGACAGGACATTAAAGAGGAATTAAAGAAAAAGTTTCCGGAAACTTTCACACCTGGTCTTGGAAGATGTAACAAGTTTGAAGCCAAATTCGAATTAAAGGAAAATACTATGCCAATTTTTAAAAAGAAACGTAATATGCCTTTCGCAAGTGTAGAAAATTAACGAAGAACTTGATAGGTTGGAAAAAATGGGAATTATTTCGAAAGTAGAATCTAATTCATGGGCTGCGCCGATTTGTGCATAAAAAAGAAATCAAACCAAGTCAGAGTCTGCGTTGATTTTTCGACAGGGTTGAACTCAGTAATTAAGGACTACCATTACCCGTTACCGAGTCCGGAGGAGATTTTTAACAAGCTAAATGGTGGAGTTATATTTTCAAAAATTGACTTATCAGATGCCTATCTCCAAATTCCCGTCGAAGAGGAATGTTCGAAGTTACTAGGGATAAACACGCATAGAGGGTTATTCAAGTACAACAGGCTTCCTTTTGGTATTAAAGTGGCACCAGCCATTTTTCAACAAGCTATGGACGTCATGCTGAATGATTTAGACTTTGCGTGCGCTTACTTAGACGACATCATAGTAAGGAGTGAAACGGTCGACGAACATCGAGAGCATCTCAATCAAGTATTTAAAAAGATTCAGGACTTTGGATTTAAAGTCAAAGAGTCAACGTGCGAATTTGGTTTGGAGGAAATTAAGTATTTAGGGCAGATAATCAACAAAAATGGCAGATGTCCAGATCCGGAAAGGTCCATTGTGATTAGAGACATGCCGACGCCCACTAATGTGGCGATGCTACAAAGTTTTCTAGGGCTTGCAAATTATTATCAAGCGTTCATTAATGGAATGTACAATTTAAGAGCTCCATTGAATGAACTGCTAAAAAAAGACAAGGCATGGGAATGGACGGTAGAATGTCAGAAAGCCTTTGATGAAATAAAGAAAATGCTTACGTCCGACCTCTTTTTAACCCATTACAATCCCAAACTGGATATTGTAGTGGCAAGTGACGCTAGTTCATACGGGATAGGAGCGTGTATTCAACACATAATGCCAGATGGTTCTAGAAAACCAATTGCACACGCTTCGAGAACTTTGCTTCCAGGAGAAAGAAGTTACTCTCAGATAGAAAAAGAGGCACTGAGTATCATTTTTGCTATACAAAAATTTCACAGGTACATCCACGGCAGAAATTTTATCCTTGAAACGGATCATAAGCCACTGATCACTATTTTTGGTTCAAAGAAAGGGTTACCCGTTTATACAGCAAATCGTCTGTTAAGATGGGGAACCATTCTTCTCAATTATGATTTTCACTTAAAGCACCTATCATCCAAAAAGATAATTCATGCGGATAGTCTATCAAGACTAGTACCGAGTCAAGAAGAAATATTCGAAGAATCAATTATTGCAAATATCAGAGCAGATTATGGGGTGAAAATCATGGTAAACAACATTGTAAGAGAGCCACCGGTTACGCTAAATGAAATTAAAAAAGAAGCTGAAAGCGATGATTTCATTCTAGAAATTAAAAGCAAAATGGTAGCAAATGACCAAAAAGTGCAGGAGATTTATTCAATAGGTGACGGAGTTTTATTATATGGTGAGAAAGTAGTAATACCAAAAAAGTTGCAGAAAAGAATACTTAGGGACTTTCATATGGGTTACCCGGGTATTAATAGAACAAAAAGCTTAATGCGAAGCTTTGTGTATTGGAAAGGAATGGATGTGGATATCGAAAACATGGTTCATCGATGTAAGGGGTGTGCGTTAGCAGCTAAGGCACCACCTATAGTACACAAACCATGGCCCAAGACGGATCATCCGTGGACAGAGATTACATTGATTTCGCTGGTCCAGTAGAAGTTTTTTACTACTTAATAGTGGTAGATAGTTTTACAAAATGGCCGGAAGTACTACGCTGTAAAAAGCCTACGTCCAATACCACAACAACTTTTTTGCATGAACTATTTGCACGGTTCGGTGTGCCAGAGTGTATTGTGAGTGACAATGGTACACAATTCACTTCTGAAGAATTTAAGGAATTTTGTGAGTTATATCAAATTAACCACATAACGACGCCTCCGTATCATCCGAGGTCTAATGGACTCGCAGAAAGATTTGTCGATACTTTAAAGCGAGCTCTGAAGAAAGCCTCAGGAGTTCCAACAGAAAAGTCGCTTCAGCAATTCCTACAAGTATACAGAATCACGCCAAACCAGAGAACACACTCAAACATGGCACCAGCTGAACTAATGTTCGCTAGGAAAGTTAAGTCAGTGTTTGACAAGCTTTTGCCAGGAAAAAATAGAGTAAAAAATACCATGTATACAGCAAGAAAAAGATACACTCCCGGAGAGGTGTTTTTCAAGGGCTATAAAAAAAACGCTGAGTTCTGGGAACGAGGCATAGTGGACAAGAGAATCGGTGACCTGATTTACATAATTAAAGGGCCGAAGAATACTCATAAAAGGCACCAAAACCAACTTAAAAAAGATTACGGTATAGAGCATGAAGAGTGTATACCGGATGAGGACAAAGATCCCATTGATATAATGTATGATATGTTTCAGGTAGAACCTCCACAGAATACTCCTGAACCAAGAAGATCCGGTAGGAAACGGAAGTTCACGGACACATTGGACGTGAATCCAAAACGGAAAAAATATTAAAATTATGCAAATGGATCTACAAAGAAATAGCCATAATCATCAACCCATATAGGAAGCCAATTTGAAATCCAAAAGAGATTCCAAGGTTTGGGAGGAGGGTTTTGTGGTACGACCCACCTAATTTACATAGTGGAGTACCGACCATATAAATATGGGTTGGTACCGGGAAGACGATGAAGGAAGAAGGGAAGTAACAAGAGATCCAATCCAGAGACTCTGCCCGACTGCGATTAAGTCAACCCATGCTACAGGAACAGTCTTCCCAAGAATATACCAAAACTAACTGTAAATATTCTGTACCTTTTCCTAGTTTCAATACATTTTGGTTACGTACATTTTGTGTTGTATTATTATTATTCCATGCTTATCCAAGCTTCAACAGCTACCAATGTGGATGTGGGAACATCAACAATTAAGAGGTTGTTGCACGTTCCTCAAAATATCTAAACTAACGCTCGGAGTCATTGCTACCGGCTTTTCAATCGGTTATTTTCCAATAGTTGGGACCCTAACATGTGCTATCAATGTGGATCTGGAAACATTAACAATTAAGAGATTGTTGCACGCTACTCAAAACA
The DNA here is from genome assembly GCA_903632075.3 of Acanthosepion pharaonis. Lineage (NCBI taxonomy): Eukaryota > Metazoa > Mollusca > Cephalopoda > Sepiida > Sepiidae > Acanthosepion > Acanthosepion pharaonis. The sequence goes on from CAHIKZ030005605.1 coordinate 642,302, forward strand.
TCTAAACTAACGCTCGGAGTCATTGCTACCGGCTCTTAAAAGAGACATTTTTCCATAGTTGGGACCCTAAGAAGTGCTACCAATGTGGATCTAGGAACATCAACAATTAAGAGATTGTTGCAAGCTCCTCAAAATATCTAAACTAACGCTCGGAGACATTGCTACCGGCTCTTAAAAGGGACATTTTTCCATAGTTGGAACCATAACATGTGCTACCAATGTGGATCTGGATACATCAACAATTAAGAGATTGTGGCACGCTCCTCAAAACATCTAATCTAACGCTCGGAGTCATTGCTACCGGCTCGTAAAAGGGATATTTTTCCATAGTATGGACCCTAACATGTGCTACCAATGTGGATCTGGGAACAACAACAATTAAGAGATTGTTGCACGCTCCTCAAAACATCTAATCTAACGCTCGGAGTCATTGCTACCGGCACGTAAAAGGGATATTTTTCCATATTTGGGACCCTAACATGTGCTACCAATGTGGATCTGGGATCATCAACAATTTAGAGATTGTTGCACGCTCCTCAAAACATCAAATCTAACGCTCGGAGTCATTGCTACCGGCTCTGAAAAGGGACATTTTTCCATAGATGGGAACCTAACATGTGCTACCAATGTGGATCTGGAAACATCAACAATTAAGAGATTGTTGCACGCTCCTCAAAACATCTAATCTAACGCTCGGAGTCATTGATACCGGCTCTTCAATCTGTTATTTTTCCATAGTTAGGGACCCTAATATGTGCTACCTATGTGGATCTGGGAACATCAACAATTAAGAGGTTGTTTCACGCTCCTCAAAACATCAAATCTAACGCTCGGAGTCATTGCTACCGGCTCTTAAAAGGTTTTTTTTCCATAGTTGGTACCCTAACATGTGCTACCAATGTGAATCTGGGAATATCAACAATTAAAATGTTGTTGCAAGCTCCGCAAAACATCTAATCTAAGGCTCGGAGTCATTTCTACCGGATCTAGAAAGGGTTATTTTTCCATAGTTGGGACATTAACATGTGCTACCAATGTGGATCTGGGAACACCAACAATTAAGAGGTTGCTGCAACCTCCTAAAAACTTCTGATCTAACGCTCGGAATGATTGCTACCGGCTCTTCAAAGGGTTATATTTCCATAGTATGGACCCTAACATGTGCTTCCAATGTGGATCTAAGAACATCAACAATTAAGAGGTTGTTTCACGCTCCTCAAAAAATCAAATCTAACGCTCAGAGTCATTACTACCGGCTCTTAAAAGTGTCATTTTTCCATAGTTGGGACCCTAACATGTGCTACCAAGGTGGATCTGGGAACATCAACAATTAAGAGATTGTTGCACGCTCCTCAAAACTTCTAATCTAAGCGCTCAGAGTCATTGCTACCGGCTCTAAAAAGTGTTATTTTTCCATAGTTGGGACCCTAACATGTGCTACCAATGTGGATATGGGAACATCAACATTTAAGAGGTTGTTGCACGCTCCTCAAAACATCTAATCTAACGCTCGGAGTCATTGCTACCGGCTCTTCAATCGGTTATTTTTCCATAGTTGGGACCCTAACATGGGCTACCAATGTGGATCTGGGAACATCAACAATTCAGAGATTGTTGCACGCTCCTCAAAACATCTAATCTAACGCTCGGAGTCATTGCTACCGGCTCTTAAAAGGGTTATTTCTGGATAGTTGGGACCATAACATGTGCTACCAATGTGGATCTGGGAACATCAACAATTAAGAGGTTGTTGGAAGCTCCTCAAATCTTGTAATCTAGCGCGCGGAGTCATTGCTACCGGCTCTTAAAAGAGACATTTTTCCATAGTTGGGACCCTAACATGTGCTACCAATGTGGATCTGGAAACATCAACAATTAAGAGATTGTGGCACGCTCCTCAAAAAATCTAAACTAACGCTCGGAGTCATTGCTACCGGCTCTTAAAAGGGACATTTTTCCATAGTTGGGACCCTAACATGTGCTACCAATGTGGATCTAGGAACATCAACAATTAAGAGATTGTTGCAAGCTCCTCAAAATATCTAAACTAACGCTCGGAGACATTGCTACCGGCTCTTAAAAGGGACATTTTTCTATAGTTGGAACCATAACATGTGCTACCAATGTGGGTCTGGGAACATTAACAATTAAGAGATTGTTGCACGATCCTCAAAACATCTTATCTAAAGCTCGGAGTCATTGCTACCGGCTATTAAAAGGGACATTTTTCCATAGTTGGGACCCTAACATGTGCTACCAATGTGGATCTGGAAACATCAACAATTAAGACATTGTTGCACGCTCCTCAAAACATCTAATCTAACGCTCGGAGTCATTGGTACCGGCTCGTAAAAGGGATATTTTCCATAGTTGTGACCCTAACATGTGCTACCAATGTGGATCTGGGAACAATAACAATTAAGAGATTGTTGCACGCTCCTCAAAACATCTAATCTAAAGCTCGGAGTCATTGCTACCGGCTCTTAAAAGGGACATTTTTCCATAGTTGGTAACCTAACATGTGCTACCAATGTGGATCTGGGATCATCAACAATTTAGAGATTGTTGCACGCTCCTCAAAACATCAAATCTAACGCTCGGAGTCATTGCTACCGGCTCTTAAAAGGGACATTTTTTCATAGATGGGAACCTAACATGTGCTACCAATGTGGATCTGGAAACATCAACAATTAAGAGATTGTTGCACGCTCCTCAAAACATCTAATCTAACGCTCGGAGTCATTGCTACCGGCTCTTCAATCGGTTATTTTTCAATAGTTGTGACCCTAACATGTGCTATCAATGTGGATCTGGAAACATCAACAATTAAGAGATTGTTGCACGCTCCTCAAAACATCTAATCTAACGCTCGGAGTCATTGCTACCGGCTCTTAAAAGGGTTATTTTTGGATAGTTGGGACCATAACATGTGCTACCAATGTGGATCTAGGAACATCAACAATTAAGAGATTGTTGCAAGCTCCTCAAAATATCTAAACTAACGCTCGGAGACATTGCTACCGGCTCTTAAAAGGGACATTTTTCTATAGTTGGAACCATAACATGTGCTACCAATGTGGGTCTGGGAACATCAACAATTAAGAGATTGTTGCACGCTCCTCAAAACATCTAATCTAAAGCTCGGAGTCATTGCTAAAGGCTCTTAAAAGGGACATTTTTCCATAGATGGGAACCTAACATGTGCTACCAATGTGGATCTGGAAACATCAACAATTAAGAGATTGTTGCACGCTCCTCAAAACCTCTAATCTAACGCTCGGAGTCATTGCTACCGGCTCTTCAATCGGTTATTTTTCAATAGTTGTGACCCTAACATGTGCTATCAATGTGGATCTGGAAACATCAACAATTAAGAGATTGTTGCACGCTCCTCAAAACATCTAATCTAACGCTCGGAGTCATTGATACCGGCTCTTCAATCTGTTATTTTTCCATAGTTAGGGACCCTAACATGTGCTACCAATGGGGTTCTGGGAACATCAACAATTAAGAGATTGTTGCACGCTCCTCAAAACATCTGATCTAAGGCTCGGAGTCATTGCTACCGGCTCGTAAAAGGGACATTTTTCAATAGTTGGGACCCTAACATGAGCTACCTATGTGGATCTGGGAACATCAACAATTAAGAGGTTGTTTCACGCTCCTCAAAACATCAAATCTAACGCTCGGAGTCATTGCTACCGGCTCTTAAAAGGTTTTTTTTTTCCATAGTTAGGGACCCTAACATGTGCTACCAATGTGAATCTGGGAATATCAACAATTAAAATGTTGTTGCAAGCTCCTCAAAACATCTAATCTAAGGCTCGGAGTCATTGCTACCGGATCTTGAAAGGGTTATTTTTCCATAGTTGGGACCCTAACATGTGCTACCAATGTGGATCTGGGAACATCAACAATTAAGTGGTTGTTGCACGCTCCTCAAAACATCTAATCTAACGATCGTAGTCATTGCTACCGTCTCTTAAAAGGGTTATTTTTCCGTAGTTGGACCCTAACATGTGCTACCAATGTGGATCTGCGAACATACAATTAAGAGGTTGTTGCACGCTCCTCAAAACATCTAATCTAACGATCGGAATCTTTGCTACACGCTCTTAAAAGTGATATTTTTCCATAGTTGGGACCTAACATGTGCTACCAATGTGGATCTGGGAACATACAATTAAGAGGTTGTTGCACGCTACTCAAAACATCTAATCTAACGATCGGAGTCGTTGCTACCGTCTCTTAAATGTGTTATTTTTCCGTAGTTGGACCCTAACATGTGCTACCAATGTGGATCTGGGAAAATCAACAATTAAGAGGTTGTTGCACGCTCCTCAATATATCTCATTTAACGATCGGTGTCATTGCTACCGGCTCTTAACAGGGATATTTATCTATAGTTTGGACCCTCACTTGTGCCACCAATGTGGATCTGGGAACATCAAACAATTAAGAGGTTGTTGCATGCTACGAACAATTTCACCTACGAACAATTTCTGCTTCTATATTTTCTTTTGACTTTCATTGGGTAATTATTTCCCTACACTACAAATTCTCAGCTTCCATATCATCAATGATTATTATGGCGGTCTTGACGGCCATAATAAACCCGCGCATTTTTTAATATACGAATGTTCAAGCAAGCGCAAAACAAACAATAGGAACAAGAAGGAACACAAAACGGTTTTATAACAACAACGAGTTCTATATTTATATTTTTATAATGATATACAAGCAAAGGGGTTACTATTTTTGTTGGTGTTATGTCCCTTTGAATAAATTTTTTGCTAAAGATATCATTTTTTTATCTGAGCTCATAAAATGTGGAGGAACTTGCCGCTCAATATGTTCATTGTGAGAGAATTGAAAAAATTACAAAGATTAGAATATTTTGTGTAAACTTTTCGCTTCAGAAGTTTTGAAGGAGTGAATGCTTCGTAATGTTTGTAATTAAGTTTCCGTTGCTTGTCATTAAGTTTGTAATGTTCGTAATAAAATTTGAAAAGTTTCGTATGTTTGTAATATAGATTGGAATGTTTCGTACGTACGTGTATATGCGCGTGTGTGAATGTTTTCATGGCGTCCTCCCGCAAAAGATCGAGACACGATCTTTTTTTTACAACTACATTTTTGTAGCGAGAGAAAACTATGGTGAGAAGAAGAATGAATTCGTGTCTGTTATTTATAATCAACTTAATCACGTGACAGGCTTGAAAGGCATTGACAGATTTTGGGCGGAATTATTTGATTATAGTACTTACTATTTGACGGGAACCCATCTGTGAAGCAGCATTTTATTTTTGGTATAATCTTTTGGCAATTGTCAGCAACACTTATGCCACTAGATAATGCACCAGGTTGCCGATTCATTCTGAAATATGCTGCTTATAATCTTTTTCAGTCTCTTCTGGAAGACGTACCAGTGAACAATCATAACTGCTGAAAATTGATTAGCTCAGGAAATGGTTAAAACGAAAAGGTTAAAGAGGAAAGAATATTGGGAATGACCTAAAATAATTAAATATGTAAGTGTAAACGTTGAATGGTCAGAAAAATAAATCAAAGAAATCTTGATATCCTTGCAGGAATAACCAGTATGATGATGGTGATAGTAGGAACTTAGGAGCACAGCCATAAAAGAGTGAAGTGCGATCAAAATGATTTGTCACTTTCGTGATGGATTTGGACACCCAGAAATCGCTGTTAAATAAATTGTGAAATGAACTACTTAAGATGAAGATAGCCGGAAGGAAGGTAGCAGAGAATTATATAAGAGAGAAAAAATACCTTACATTACTGTACTCCCTTTTGTTGGAGATTTCCGTAATGGAGTACCGATGGAAGGATATAAAAATTATTTAAAAGGAATCGAACTGTTACAGATAAGAAGGAAAAAAAAATAGTAATTTTTATTGCCGGAAACGCATTAACCGTTGTGTTCGGACAACTTATAGATGGTACATTATTAGATTAGATGTCTTCCATAAAGGCTGCTTCGTACAATCTGTGGCATAACGTTTGATGATCGAGTGTCAAATGGCGACCTTTTTGAGAAATGCAGATTGGTATCATCGAGACATTCATAGTGCAATCACAACTGCGTGGGCCTGGCCATGTGTCAAGGATAAGTGATGATCACATACCAAATGTCTTTATCTACAGTCAACTCCATAGTGGTCATAGAAATGTTGGTAGACCTTGGCTCAGGTATAAAGATAAACTCAAGAGCAACTTTTCTTGCATCAACATTCCATTCAAGAACTTTGAAGAGATCAGAGTATTTTCCCATCTGCCATGCAAGAATAAAGCAGCATCAAGTAGCAAGCATCATTCTACTGCGTGAAAAATGAAAGTGAAATAAAACAGCTAACAGTGTTCCTGCTGCACTTGCATTCAATACTTCTGTACTGATTATGGACTTTTGTGAAGTTCTCGAGCCGGCCTTAAACGTCATGCCCATCATAGGCATGAAGATGATTAGTAGGTGGTCGTCGGAACCTCATACGTAAAACTCGATATATATATATATATATATATATATATATATATATATATATATATATGTATATACTTCAGATACTACCAACATATTTTAGGATACCAGGCGCAGTAATTTGATTGCGTGGTGTAATGGATAACCGTTCAGAATTGCAAATCCAATTCCAGTCGGGTTCGTTATATTCACCTGTGTATAAATACAGTTTCGAAAGATATGAATCCACCTTTTCCCTACCCAGTTGTGGGTGAAATAGTATGACTTGTATCAGTAAGTCATTATTAGCTCTGTAAAAATCTTAAAATTTACAATCTTTTGGCTTTAAATAACTTGTAAACTGTTGATAAGCCGGAGAAACAAATTAATTAATCACTCTATGTACATATATATAATTTTGTTTCTGCAAAAAATTTCGCAAACCCATATATAATACATTGATTTTAACCCGAGAACAAGAGAATCACATTTAAATCAACACCAAAGCCCACATTTTCTCATAAATATATATATATATATGAGAAAATTTCGCAAACCCATATATAATACATTGATTTTAACCCGAGAACAAGAGAATCGCATTTAAATCAACACCAAAGCCCACATTTTCTCATATATATATATATATATATATATATATATATATATATATATATATATAAAATATTCTCGATTTTATAATCACTTACGTTAGCATTTTTTAATCAAGTAAACCGTCTCACACCTATAGAAAAAAGCGGTAAAAAGAGTTTTCAAAGTTATTGAAGGTTATACTACATCCATTTTAAAATACTGTTCATAGTAAATATAAAAGTATCATATATGTAAGGATAATTGCCTTTGATACATTTTAACTTACAATAGAACAGAGACTTAGCAGAAGGTCAAAGAAAAGATATATTCTACTCCAAGTAGAAAAACTGTTTTCGATAAAATCTAAGCAATGTTTCATTGTGTAAGTAGTTTTTGCTCCCTACTTATTTTTATCACCTCCTTCTATATCTATATCTTTACAATGTCTACGACCTTATCATGTTGAAACATCGCTCGAGTAACGTCGAGCCCGCTTTGGAATATCAGGTACTGCAGTCTTTGATGGTTTAATGGATAACAGCTCGAAATTCCAATCGGGTTCGTTATATTCTCTTCTTGTTTTTTTAATCGTGATTACTCTAAACAAGGTAGTAAAGCCACTAAGACGTAAGGGGTTAGAGGGTGTGGTGAACTAGGAAACGAAGCATTAGTAATGAGTAGAATGAGAAAAGACTAAGAGAATATGCTCAAATTAACTACACCAGCTGTTTGATTTTACAAACCGGGGAAATTGGCAGAAATGGCCGTAAAGATTTCAACGCTTTCGAGGTGCATCGAAACCCTGGGAAGAAGATAACAAAACTCAAGTAAGAACATTAATATATTGCATTTAATATGAGGCGAAAATATATTCCGGACACTTTCTTTCTCACGACGCGAAGACGCAAATGTGAACGACTCAGTTTTGGAAAAATTCAACGACTTCAAGAAATATAATTCATGAATGGGCAAAAATATTATATTCGAGTTCAATTTTGCTTCGGATATCAACATAGACAGTGTGCTAAAACCTAAAATTCTGGATCTAGATAATAAGATGCCAGGGGCAGGGAAATATGGAACCACTGGTACCGAACATTTTAAAACTTCCACGCACATACTGAGGGTGAGGAGTGGGACTTTCTTTTAAAGTTCATCTAATGAATCGAACTGTTCATCGAATGTACAAACTTCGAAGAAGCTATTAACATTCTAAAGAGAGCTTTGGTCCAAGAAAAAAATGAAATATACGTCAAGCATATACTTGCAACCGGAACTCAACAGGCTGGAGAAATATTGGGTCAATATCTTCAAGAATTCCACCTTCTGTCGAAGGACTCTAAATTCAGAGATGTTACCGCTCAGGTTTACAAAGAGGAAGCTAGTAGAGATGTTTTTATTTCTGGATTATCCGCACCTCCTATTCGGGAGAAACTTCTTGGAAATAAAATGCTCATACTCACAGAAGCTGGAAATCAAGCGCGAAGTGTAGAAAGGGCTATCCTAAAATCTGAAGCCTATTTTGCTGATACCTAAACAAATTATCAAGCGGCGTCGGTATTGGAGCCACGGATTAATGCCCTTTTCTCAGTAAGAGGAAAATTAAAACGTGGGAGTCTCTTGGACATTCGCTGCTCGCAAATCCCTTTTAAAAAGATGGTGTGTTTTTTCTGTGGAGGTGCTAATCACTCTAGAAATAAGTATCCGGTCCGAGGAACAAGTTGCTACAATTGCAAGAAGGAAGGAAAGTCATGTCGCTTGAAATCTAAGTTTTCTGCTGTATTATCCGTCATACCCACAGTAACAACCGGGCTACAGGGAGTTTCGAAATCCACGGTAAAATGCCTCGTAAGCAAAAAAAAATAACTTACCGTGCGAGCAGATTTGGGAAGTGGTCAGTTTTGTTGACACCAAGATAGCTCTCAGTCTATGGGTCTGGACGATAGGCCCACTAACTCTACCATCAGCATGGCTTCGTCTGACTTGCTATTAAAAACTATAAGAATCGAATCTTACGGTGGATACAGAAACTTATAAAAAATAATTTATCCTTAATGGATAATTTTTGTGCTGTTGTGATCCTCGGACATGACTTTCAAGTCCTACACAAAAAAGTAGAAATTTTATATTATTTTTTATTCTTTTATTAAGAAAATGTGCTCTCTGGCAGGGTTCGAAGATGCGTTTCCTCTGGCGTACCACAGAGAGCTAACAGCCCAGCAATTGTGATTACATATCAGAATTCGGCTAATAACTAATTTCCAGGCTGCGGTCTTAATTGATTTATTGATGTATATACTCATTGTATAATGATTTTTGCAGGTATGACCATGATGAGAAACAAGAAAAAAATGATAGCCGAATATATAACAATGTCATGATTGGATGAAATTAAAAGAATGGGAATCGAACGGACATAGTTCGGGACAAAAGCTAAATTGAAATCTAATTCGGCATAATCGAGCGTAAAAACTGATATCGAACGTGTTATGGCCTAAAAGAGCGCTGTTATCAATATAAAGATCAAGATACGTAAGTCAATGAGAGAATAAAGAGAGATTATGTTCATCTAGTGATTAAATAAACCACATAATGAGCAAATGTAACGATTTAGATGAGAGAGATAATGTGATAATTCGGCAAGTTGTTTCGAAAAGCTTGAGTGAGTAGGAAAGGTGATCCACTAGGAACTATATATATAAATGTATATTAGGCAGCCTCCTAAGCATGTATCATTAAATAATATAGGCACATTATGTCTATTTACTTTTATAATAATCCTTTCTAGTTCTCTAATTATCTCCTAAGTGGAAATTGATCAAGAAAAGTGCCATATTTTTTGTTAATTCATGTACTTTCGATATCCTTCGAGATCATCATCAGGAGTGAATTGCGAGGACAAACCTAATGTAATTGTAATCGTTGTGATGGTGATTTTTGTAAACATAAGTCACAAACGCATATATCAACTTAAAAAAAAACCCTCAACAGAAAAGTACAGCCTATCTGCAACAAAATAAAACTCTTCACAACTCATGAACAGTTTAAGGAAATTAAACAGAGACTTGCTAAATCGCCTTAAACCTGAAATCTAACACCGTCTGGACAGTAAAAATAACTGACTACGCTATAAAGGTTCTATTCATCTCCAAAATAATAAAGATAAATTCATTAATATCTCTAACGACGAACTAACCTAATACGAAAAGAATTGCTCAACCTTGGACCTAATAACCAACTGAAATTAATAAAATGATCACAGCCAACAACGCAGAATAGGACAACTTAAAACTCCCCCAAATAATCGGAAACTACAAACCTGGAGACATGTATAGAACTCTAAAAATACACAAGCCTAAATTCCCTCTGCGTCCCATCATATCGGAAATCCCCACTTTACTAATTAACCAAAATCACAAACCAACTCATTAAAACATACATATCTAGTATATCTCTATCTATAAAAGGCAGGATGTGTGTGTGTAACGAATGCATAGCCGCAATTTTCGACGGATTTGCACCAAAATTTATATGCACATGCTCCAAGTTAGCGGGAAGGCCAAGACCGACTTTGCATTTCCCAACTCCCATCGATAGTTGAAATAATCGATTTTTTCATGCTTCTACCGTAGTTTTCATGTAGTTTGCGGCCATTTTGAGAGAATGAGAGCCTATAGCTGGCTGCCACGAATAGGCAGGAAGATTCTATTGGCCAGCGTGTGACCCAACAACTGACTGACACGAATGTTAACTGGCATGCTAGCATGAAAAAAAAATCGATAGCTGCATTCTTCACAAGTGGGAAAAATTTAAATCTGCATGGCACTTTACTCCAATTGGCTCATTCGCTTGCTTAAACTCAACGTTGATTCTGATTCCACAGAACTGGGTTGGGTGTGAAAAAGTATTTGTTGTTAACATTCTTTTTTTATTCGGTTTTTCCAGTTACGAGTCCTTTTTTTAAAGCTGATCGTTTTGTGTTCATTTTGTTTAGTTCTTTTTTCGTAACAGATTTAATGTTTAGTATAGAGTTTAGAAAAAATTTGCAATGTGAGTTAGGCAAGAAGTAAGCAACATCAGCACGGCGAAGAGCACTCCTTTAAAGACAAGGAAGGGCAAAAATATTTTAAGTCAAGTGATAGCGATTGCTGTATGAGTCGTACGATTTTTAAACGCCGGGCCATGCTGCTAGTACCGTATTAAATCCAAATCTTAAAAACGCAAAAACCCAATAATGAAATCATAGCCTCACTTGATGTTAAAAGTTTATTTACCAAATGTCTTAGTTAAAGAAACGAATGATATAATTATAAAGAATATTTACAACAATTCATCTCCCCCTCCACTAAAAATCAAACCTAATATATTACGAAAACTGAGGTCCCCTTCTATGACCACCAAAATAACATGTACAACGTGATGGCGTTTCCATGGGTTCAATTCTTGTTTAGTAATTTCTACATGGCTAAACTTGAAAATAAGATATTTAACACCACTAAAAACCCTCCCTCAACCAAAGATATGTAGATGATATTTCATCTTAGTTAAAACTCATAGATGATACATGAACAACAAGAAAGTTTTCAAAAAAACTCTCTTAACTTCATATATGAATAACAATAAAATTTATTTTCTTGACGTATTGATAGATACTAATAATACATTTTCTACCTATTTAGCACCTATTAGGGTCCCAGCTATAGTCAAATAGTTAAAACGGGGGTCAAAACAAGATGAAAGTATAAGAAAATAAAAAATAAAAAAGTAAAAATACCAGCAATACATTTTTGAAAAAAAATATTAACAGCAATACATTTGGCTCAACAAAAATACTTCAATGAAATCTGATCTACAAACTGATTTCTTACACAAAGAATACATATTCTATTCATACGAACCGATCTTAAAAATCATTTTGGCATTAAAATAAACCATTGAGGTTGATCTACCGTAAAGCAAAATAAACCAATAAACCAAATCAAATCGGAATAATTTTTATTTTTTAATTTTAAGGTGCACCTTCATTTTAAGATACAACATTTATGGACATTTTTTAGAGCATTACAGAGTTGAATCTGTTCTCCTTCTATAGGCATTTACAAGGTAGGAATATGAAGATACGTCATGCAATTATGGCAAATATAAAGGGACAGGCTCGTACATCAGAGCGGATAGATAGGTAGATAGATAACGAACAGATTTAGACAGACAGACAGATAGATAGATAGATAGATAGATAGATAGATAGATAGATAGATAAATAGATAGCGAACAGATTTAGATAGATAGATAGATAGATAGATAGATAGATAGATAGATAGCGAACAGATTTAGATAGATAGATAGATAGATAGATAGATAGATAGATAGCGAACAGATTTAGATAGATAGATAGATAGATAGATAGCGAACAGATTTAGATAGATAGATAGATAGATAGATAGATAGATAGATAGATAGATAGATAGATAGATAGAGATAGATAGCGAACAGATTTAGATAGATAGATAGATAGATAGATAGATAGATAGATAGATAGATAGATAGATAGCGAACAGATTTAGATAGATAGATAGATAGATAGATAGATAGATAGATAGATAGCGAACAGATTTAGATAGATAGATAGATAGATAGATAGATAGATAGATAGATAGATAGATAGATAGATGGATTTAAATATACAGCAGAATCAAAGAGATAGCAGATTTAAATAAATAATTAACAGATTTAGATAGACAGATAATTAATATATTTGTGGGAAATTTCCAAGCACATCATTAAATCATAGCTACTATAATGACCATACTGTTACGCCAAAGCGAATACTAAGTATTAGTGAGGGAAGTTGATTTGAAGGGCTGTAAAAAATGTCACCAACCGCTTACAGTATGGTCCCCACCATTTTCTGAACAATGAATAGTCCTTCTTTCGAAAAATATAAGTGGCCTTTTGTACATTGATTGGTGCGCCCCTACTCAAAAATCTTGTTAGGGGTTAATTACATCACTAATATGTATTTAAAATATGTTTTTAAAACGCATTAAGAAATTAATTCGGGGATATAAAAGGATTAGAAGTAAAAGAAATAGATAAAATGCGTCTAAATTATTTAATCAAACATGCTTGAATTAAAGTATGGTGCATATATATATTGCTCGGATCTACAGTTCATATACTCTCTGTACAAAAAGGTAAATCACTTCTTCGAACAGAAGGAAAATATAGTAAAACGCTTAACCACATTGCCTTCTCAGTTGTTTTCAATTAAATATATATATATATATATATATATATATATATATATATATATATATATATATACCATATGGCATTTGACAGTACATTAAGTCATTTCCGATTTTCACAATTTATTTTATATTTATGTACCGAGGGAAACAAATCTGTAATAATCTATTCTAATTACCTCCCTTGAACAGATTTTTTTCTTTTATCCAATAATATTTGTCATTAATTTAAAACTGTCTTCGGCTTCCAGTTATATTAATGGTAATAATACTAATGCTAATAATAATATTGCTCTAACGAAATGTTCCGCGAGTTGTTCTTTTGGTACCAGACAAATAAACATAAATCAGTCATTATTATATTGATAACAGTAAGAACCATAACAATAATATATTGCTTGATAGCGATTGTGAATTTAACAGCGTACACCATAATTTCTAACGGGAGGGCGATACAGAAGATATATATATATATATATATATATATATATATATATATATAGATAGATAGATAGATAGATAGATAGATAGATAGATTTGCTCATCAGATGATAACAAATGAATATACATAGATCAGATCATTAATATATTGATATCAATAATGCGTATGACGATTTCAGTTATGTTGAATGATAACTATTGTGAATTGGACAAGACATACGTTAATTTCTAATCTAAAGACAACTACAGATAGATAGATAGATAGATAGATAGATAGATAGATAGATAGATAGATAGATAATGGCAAATATAAAGAAGTGAAAATATTCCTGGATAACATAGTATTTTCATTTGAACAGCTGAAGTAATTTCTATTAAAATATAAAAGATGTAATGTCAGTTCTTCTATATAGCAGTGGATGCTGGACAATTACCTCACAGATGAAGAAGGTTCTACAGAAGGATGCTGAGAATATCATAGACTGAAGATTGACGTGCGCAGCGACACAGTTTTAGAGAAAATGGAAACAAAAACAAAAAGTATATTCGTACTTAACATCAGAAAAACAGTTAAAATTTCTGAGACACATAATGAGGAAAAAGGGCTTGGAAAATATGACACTCACGGGATATATTGAAGGCAAAAGAGACGCAGGAAAACAGGCAATAACCTACCTACGTAGTTTCTGTAAATTTATAACAGAATAGAATTTAGGAGAGATGGACAAAAATACAAAACTTACAACAGACAGGGAGATGTGTAGAGTCATAACCGCCAACGCACAAGAAGATAAGATGTGATTAGATTTGATTTTTTTCATATTTTTAATATACTGTTCTTTTTAAGGCTTGATTAGATGTCGAGAAATAGATTAAATGTATATCCTACATGTTACCTGCCTTTTATGTTGCTCTGTTTACATATTCAAATTTAAATTAATTTGAAAGCGTGGTAGTTTGTAACATCTGACTGGACGGACATAAGTGATTATCTTTGTATTCTACGTAAAGTAATTAATGAAAGGTGAATCGATATATAGACTTGTGTCTACAAGGTAACCAAAAAAATTCTGTCCATTTTTAAAGGAAAACAGAAAACGCTTCACAGTATGTGTAACTTATATTTAGTCTTCGAAGTAATTGCCATCGGCATCCAGAAGCTTCTGCCAACGTGTCTCCAGCTGTTCAATGTCCTTGGGTTAGAACTCGGGGGTGGGGGTTGACACAAAGAAGTCCGTGAGGGCTTTGCGCAAGTCTGCTTCATTGATGAAGGATTTCCCACGAAGATGATTATCCAGGGAGTGGAAGAGGATGTAGTCGGTTGGCGCAAGGTCAGGTGAATAAGGTGGATGGCACAAACTCTCCCACCCAAGTTGCTGTATGTTATCCCTGACCACTCGCGAGACATGCGGCCTGGCGTTGTCATTGAGGAAAAAATATATATATATATATATATATATATATATATATATATATATATATATATATATATATATATATTAATTTTAATCGCTTTTTATTAACGTAGTAAAAATTTGTTTGTATCGCTTATTTAACAGTTTTGTTTTGGCTTGGAAAGATAATTAAAGCTATTTATTCAATTCTGGGGTTGGTGTGGTATATTCTAACTGTTATTTTGGCGGGAGCAGTTTTTAATTTGTTCACTACTTCATTTATTTATTTGAATTGATTATATTTAATTGTTTTTTCTAACGGTTTTTTTCTTTTGCACGGTATGGTCAGAATTATAGACAACAGTTTTCTTTGTCCTGTCATCTTCGTCCAAACACAATCAATCTTACTTCCGTCACTTCCTTTGAGTCTGCGCCTCTTGTACTTTGAAGTTGATTCCAATTACCGATAGCCGTCGGTCAAAAGTAGATATTCCGTATCCTAAATTTAACATATATTGGTATGCACACACACACACACACACACACACACACACACACACACACACACACACACACACACACACACACACACCTCTATATATGTAACATCAAATAATTTATACAAGTTTTATCTACACACAAAAAATTAATTTTCAGATAAACACAACAATTTTGTCTTAGGAAAATAATGAACACAACAAGACTCTTATGTCGACATTATGCTAATATCGGAAATACTCGGAATAAATTGAATATGCATCAACATGGTAATTTTCTTTTTATAAAGATACTAAGAATCTTGTGCAAATTAATTATATAATTATTAAAAATAAGTAGACAATACCTTTCTTAATTATTTAATTATTTAACAGCCTTTGACACTGTGAATCGAGAGGCTTTTTGGCAAGTCTTGAGGAAACTCGGCATCTCAGAAAATATCGTAAAGGTCAGCATCTCCTTTCATGAAGGAATGAAAGCTAATATTGTGTCTGATGGTATGATGTCAGAATCCTTTGATGTCACAAATGGCACCAAGCAAGGTTGTGTCATGGCCACTGACCTTTTTGCCCTTTTCTTCTCGGTGATGCTGAAATATGCATTTGCAGACACAGAGAGTGACGTCAAGTTTCAGTTTCAGTGGTCTCTTCAATCATCAGTGCTTCAAAGCCAAGACCCACCTTCGTACGCAATTTATTTGTGATTTGTTGTTTGCTGATGATGATGCTCTTGTAGCGACATCCTTAGAGGAGGCTAATAAATCGTTTCTCGGCTGCATGTAAAGCCTTTCGTCTTACACGTAGCATAAAGAAAACTGAAGTAGTGCACCAAGCTAGTCCTACTCCGAAGCAATTCTGTGGTGAGAAACAAAAACCACCAGTCTACAAATTCCCAGAGAGACCATTGAAAGTAGAAGTCCTGAACAATGTAAAGTCTTTCACCTATCTTGGTAGCAATGTCAACTACAGTGGAACTTTAGATGATGAAATCATGCATCGGATTGCTAAGGCTATCAGTGCTTTCGTCGAAATTCGCCATTGCTTATGGATTGAGCGGTGTATTCGACTGGATACGAAAATTCGGGTTTAAAGAGCTGTTGTACTTGCCATCCTTTTGTGTGGCTCCGAGTCGTGGACTCCATACAGGTACCATATACGCCAGCTGGATGTTTTCCATAAAAGCTGTCTTCGTGCAATCTGTGGAGTTAACCTTCAAGATAAGACATCTAACGTGGACCGTTTTAACAGGTGTAATATTGGAGGAAACTTTCTCATATAGTCTCAGTTACGGTGGACTCGATAGGTAGGATATGCGTTGTTTTCCTCTGTGACTCTTGCTTCCAATCTGTCCTGTGTGTATCAGATTTTCCAAGCCTTTTTCCTCATTATGCATCTCAGTCAATTGTTTCTTTCTTATGCTACATATACGTGACATTTTTGTTGCCATTTTCTCTTCGTTGTCCAGTCCAATTTATTCCCAACATCCTTTAGTAGAAACACATTTCTGTTGCTTCAAGTCTCTCGCATATCTGTGATTACATGGTCCAGCATTCACAGCATTAATAAAAAGGTTGATAACAACTTTTGATTAGTACAACTTAACACGGCCGTTCTCACACAAGTTATTTTAAAGATCGTATATAACTAAACGACAAAGGCACACTTAACACGCTTGAAATCAGATATGTTACTCAATAGCATTCACTGCCTTTGTTGACACGGCAAATAATTCAACGCTTTACTCAAACATAAGTGCGACTGAAGATTCATTTCAAATACCTATGTCGTTACAATAGAATTAACATTTGAATGCTTATATGTATGGGGTAGTAAAATATGATATAATGAGCTAAAACAAAGCTGTAAAGTATATAATAAAGGTCATTAAAAAGTTTTAATGTTGACTCATGATTCCAAGCAGCTTTAAAAAAAAAATTTGCCGAGTTCCATACTTTAAAACGGTTATCTTTAAAGTATATATATATATATATATATATATATACCGTTTTAAAGTATGGAACTCGGCAAATTTTTTTTTTTTTTTAAAGCTGCTTGGAATCATATATATAGACATTTCTCCTCTCATTTCATTGTTGGAAGTGTTACCTGATGATCCGAAATCCTTTAAAAAGGATTTTGGTGAAATAAATTATTGTAATGGTACCTTAAAGTGTCTGTTGTTCATTATATATATATATATATATATATATATATATATATATATACACAAAAATAATAAATCGAAAGGATAGAAATCGAATGTATGAAAGAAGAAATGCTCATTGTAATATCGGACATAAAACATATGACAAGCAAACTAAATAACAAAAAACAGCTAATCAGTTATCAGTGTTATAGAAGTGATACCAGACTAGGTCTGTTTTGTAATTCATAATTACTGTTTTAACAGTAAGCCTCTATCTTAAGTAATTCTCGAGCCTTGTATTGGGTTGATGTTATTTTAAATAATTTCAGACGTGTATATTTTGACTTTTAAATTATTTCAAAATAAAGTATGTTATTAAATGGCATTCGCAACCAAATTTAGTAACAATCATTATATTCTGGTAAACAATTTCATTATAATCCAGTAAGATGAGACTTCGACAATGTTACTACCAGTGAAGTAGAATAATGCGGTCAATTAATCTTACAGGCAAAACGGGACAATGAAAAAGCTTTCATTTTTCCTAATACTGGTTATACCAAGCTTTGCGTATTACTTATAGATATCAGTAGCTCTTTCCTGTCCTTTATAAGCCTTAATAGTTTATCTTTTTGTTAATCATTTACAAAACACTCATTATGAATGCTATGCCCCGCTTTACTCTGACTATCTTGCCTTCAATATCTCCTTTAAGTTTCAAATCTCTTTCTGATTCTATGTATAAGTGTCTTTTTCGTTTACATTTTCACTGAAACTTCGTCGTTGCTGACATGCTCATTCCATGGTGTCCTTAACATTCTTTTGTTGAATCCCATTTCTGTTGCTTCAGTTTCTTCGACGTTGAGGAAATCGTCCGGAATTCACTGTTTTCTATTTCTTAACGCTTTGCGTAACGTTTGGAAGACAACTTTCGATATCCCAGTTCCCTTTTCGTCTTCTGTTAAAACTCTTCTCAGATATATAAAATTTTGTACTTGCAATATGGCCTTCACTTCTCTAGATTTAACAATTATTACTGAGAGCCTACCAAGCTTCAGATAAGAATGATGAAACTCGGGCATCACGAAGGCATTTGAGGTTTGGCATGGTGGTCTTTTCGCAAGCTTTATACTTATATTTGTGGAGGAATTTTTAATTGATTTAGACATTCTTATCAAATCTTAAATGAAAGATTTCCCGAAAGGCCACTTTTCTATGTTTTTCTGTTGTATTCCAGGTGTTCCCCAGGTCACTATCCTTGGAGTTATCTTCTGAATCCCACGTCGAGAAAAAACAATGTTTATACACTCACATACATAAAGCAATATCCGTTGATATCTTGGAACTTCGAATAGACGCGTTCCTTGAATTCGGAATGCCACAAATTATAGTAACTTTTTTTTAAGAAATCGAATTCACGTGAAACATGTATAACTAAGGAAAATCAGAAAATACAAAAGTAAAAATATCAGAATTTCTTCATATCTCATTCCTTGATGATGAAACGTTAATATACGTGAAACAGACTGATATACGTTTCGTATTTGTTCTTTAACTTATCTATCTATCTATCTATCTATCTATCTATCTATCTATCTATCTATCTATCTATCCCAAATAAGTCGATCGTCTGAGTCTCATCTGCAAAATCTTAAGTAAAAAAATGCATCTTTTGAATTATCTCTGTCTATGAACCATCATGGCCGCATCATTCAAAGATATACTAAATGCCCTAGAAAAGTCAATTTCCTTTTACGTATACTACGGATACGTGTTATTTATGTCACCATTTCTTTCGAAATCTTCCACCTTGTCAAGTCAATGTTAATCTCAGCATCCTTCCGTAGGAGCAGATTTCTGTTGCTTCAAATCTCTTCAACATCTTTGATGAAATAATCCAGCATTCACTTCCATATAGGAAGGCTGTTAACAACTTTTGCATAGCACATATGAACACATCTGTACGCATAGATTTTATTTGTAATGATCTTGTAAACCACAAATGTACTTTTAACACGCTTGAAATCACATTTTTTCTCAATAGCATTCGGTGACTTTGTTGACACGGCAATTAAATCAACGGCTTACTCAACCATAACTGCGACTCTAGCTTCATTTCTAGTATCTATGTAGTCATAATAGAATAAACATTTGAATTTCTATGTATGGTATCGTAACAATATTATATATTATGCGATACAACATTAACAGCAACAATAATAATATTGATAGTCATATTATTACCTTGGCAGAGCATCTTTTAAAATAATTAAATAATGTGTGGGGTACAGAATTTTGTTAGCTTTAAAAAAGACATCTTTAGAATATATACAAAAACATATAAAACAAAATGTTTGGTAGAACATCAAAGAAGAAATACTTAATTTGGTTGATCAAAAATATGACAAGAAAAATGAAATAAAAAAAATAAACTAAACGGTTATCACTCTTAGAAAAACGATAATCGGTTAACATTTTTTTTTGTTATTTCTAATTGCTATTTTAACAGTAAGCCTCTAAATAGCTGTCGTGACTTGTATTGGCTTAATTTTAGTATAAAAATTTCAGTTGTGTATATTTTAACTTTTAAAGTACTTCAACATAAGGTATGGAATCAAATGACATTTACAAGAAAATTTAGTAATAATCATTATAGTCTTGAGTAGAATGTTTTATGGATTCGAATGTGATTATTGGTTGCTATTTTATAATGATGTTTACACATTTCTTTCCGGGTCCCGCCCAGGGACTTAAGGTTAGAAATGGCATCATGACACTTTCCACTGACAAAAAAAAAAAAAAAAAAAATACACAGATAAAGCCCTTCGTAAAGTGTGGGCTGTACCTGTCAGAACAATTTTTTGTATATCCTTGAGGCATGGAATTCCAGGAATCCCTTCAATTAGTCTATTGCAATCTTTTCCAACCAGTCCTAGGGCTCCAACTACAACAGGGATTGTTGATGTTCCCATATGCCACACTTTCGAGATTTCTATTTCAAGGTCCTTGTATTTTGACAGCTTTTTGAATATCTTAAAGATACATTGCAGTCAGCAGGGACTGCCATATCAATAAAGAGGCACCGTTTTTGTTTGTGGTCTTTAATAACAATATCTGGGCGGTTGGCCTTGATTGTTCTGTCAGTGTGTATTGTGTAGTCCCATAGAATTGTAACAGGTCCTATCTCCGTAACCGGGTCTGGGTGGTGTTCATACCAGTTTCTTTCAGTTTCCTTCCTGTAGAAGTTGCAGGTTTTCCAGTGCAGATATTGGCCCACTCTGTCATGTCGGGTTTTATATTCAGTGGGTGCCAACATCGTACAACCTGATACAAGATGATCAATCGTTTCTGGATACTTATCACAGAATCTGCATTTTGGGCTGACACAATATTTTAGTATATGTGCTTGATAATTCCTAGTTAGGAAGCATTGGTCCTGCGCAGCAAGGATAAAACCTTCAGTTTCCGCTTTCAACCCTGCACTACGTAGCCACTGATGGGTACGGGTTTTGTCTACGTCAGCTTGTTTGGTACGAGCAGAGTATTGGCCATGAAGCGGTTTATCCTGCCATCGCTTCTGTATCTGGTCCGTTGCATTCGTCTTTGCTGTCTTTTTTTTTTAAGTATTTTGCAGTTTCAGCCGGTGTATTGTGCTGTAGTTGCATCTCTACGCCCATTTGAAACTCCATTTTGAATTTGTTGGCTTCTTTCATTACGGAGTAAAGACACTTACTACTTTCATGTTCCTTGACGCATACCATCATCCAGTCTTCTGTAGTTTCCAACTATCTTTGGAGGCCAATTGTTGTAGTTTTGTAGGACAGTTCTAGCTGAACTAATCCTCTGCCTCCTTCGGATCTGGGCACATACAGACGATCAACATCAGCTTTGGGATGATGCATGCGATAGCAAGTGAGAAGCTTTCTCGTTTTTGCGTCCATTCGCTTAATTTCAGCTATGGTCCAGTTAAGGACATTAAAGCTGTATTGCACCACAGGACAGCCAATGTGTTTTATGGCTGATATTCTGTTTTTGAGTTTAGCTCAGTATTTAGTACCAGACGTACACGCCTGTAGTACTCTTTTCTTATTTTTTTCTTCATTTGGGAGTGTTGTATGCCATCTCCTTCGCTAATTCCTAGGTACTTATAAGCTTCATCATGCTCCAGTTCCCTAATCTTTGTGACAAAATCTAAATCTATTAAGGGTGTTTCTGTAATTCTACCTTTCTTGAATGCAATTTTGGACATTTATCTAATCCGAAGTCCATACCTATGTCGTCACTGAAGTATTTTACAATATTGAGGAGGCCTTTCAACTCATTGTCGTCTTTGGCAAAGAGTTTGAGATCATCCATGTAGAGTAGGTGATTGAATATTTTCTTATTTATTTTTTAACCATAGCTACTGTTGTTCAGTTCATGTGTAAGAGGGATTAAGGATAAACAAAACAGAAGGGGTGACAGAGAGTCTCCTTGAAAGATTCCACGTCGGATATTTAGACGGTTGGATATGGCAGTGCCCCCGGTGTGACTAAGGTATAGTTTGGTGTTCCACATTCCCATGCTGTACTTAAGGAAATTTAATACCACAGGGGAGACTTTGTACATTTCCAAAGTCTTAAGGATCCAAGAATGTGGAACACTGTCAAAGGCTTTACGATAATCAATCCACGCTGCACTAAGATTTCTGCGTCGTCTCCTGCAATTTTCCAGGATCATCTTATTTATCAGAAGTTGATTTTTGCAGCCATATGAACCTCTTCTGCATCCCTTCTGTTCCAGTGGGAGAATGCTGTTTGTTTCGAAAAAGGAATAAGTACGGTTCGTCAGTACAGACGTGATCAACATACGTTGTGGAGAGACATGTTATCGGTCTATAATTTTTCGGGTCGTCTGTTTCAGTTATTTTTGGTATGAGGTATGTAATACCTTCAGTAATCCATTACGGGATTTTATTGGGATTATTTACAAGCGTTGATAATGTTTTTGCAAGAATTTCATGGGTAGATGAGAGATGATACAGCCAGAAATTGGGCAATTTGTCATTTCCTGGGGATTTCCATTTTTGGGATTTAGTTAGAGCTTGCCTAATATCATCTGTGGATATATTTTCCTATTCTTGCAGAGGTGTATCCAGCAGTCATTCTTCTTCACGCCGTATCCATTCTGCATTTGGGTTATATTCCTTTGGGTTGCTCCAAATATTTTCCCAAAATGTCTGTACATTATCAATCGATGGTGGCCTTTCGACATGTATAGGTGTTTTTCCAATTTCACTGTAAAAGTTCTTAAGATCTATTCGGAATATTTTATTTTGGCGATAGAAGCTACAACGTTTTTCGTATCGTCTTGTTCTCTGTGCCTTTAGCTGAAGTTTCTGCTTCAGCATTTCCTTGATTGATGGAATATCAATTAGGGATTTAATGTTATATTTCCGCTTGATCTTTTTGCATTTACGTGTGGAAATATTAGGGTTTCTGGTGAGCTCATGTAATATAGAAAGCTCACATCTGATTTGTTTTATTTCTCGTATCAGTTTGGTTTTCCAAGCTGGTTCTCTGTGTCTGTTAATTTTATTAATAGTCTGGACCCAAAGCTTCCGAGTCGCTGTTAAAGCTGTTGCGTATATGACGTTGTTAACTTCTGTGATGTTTCCCGGTGGTTTATCTGTTAACAGTTTTTCCAGAGCAGCATTGTACATTTTCACGATGTGCTTGTTGAAATTCGTCATATTTTCGGGAGCTGGTCTCTGTCTGACAATTGTATGAAAGTTACTCTGCTGAGTACTTGGATGACGTCATTTTTCGCTTCGGTGATTTCAGCTTCGTGGTTTTCAAGGAATTCTAACTTATTGTCACTGAAGATGACTCCAGGTACATTTTCTGGAGAACTGCAGGTTGTGTTTAAGGTAGAGTCTTGGGTTTCATTTCCTGAGAGATTTCATTTCGCTTTAGCGTCCACCTCATCCTCTGTCGCATTCCTTATTTCTACATCGTCTCAATAGAGTTTGAGTGATGGGTCATAATATTTTGTCTTATATCTAATTTTATCTTATCTATTTCTGCCTTTGAGAGACTGTTGTTTTGTATGATGTCCCTACGGACATTGGCAAGCATGTTTGGATTGAGGTTAGGTCTTATATCATTTCCCACCGTGCTTCTCCATATTTGGTATGTTTGATTAGTGGTGTTTTTTGCTGGGTTTTCGAGTGCAGTGAAGAAGGATGTCATGACTTGTCGATACTTTTCGCGGCTCCATTTCGTTCGTTTACTTTTTATTAGTCGATTTGGTATTGAGTCACTTGGTCCAAGATTGGCAATAATCCGGGTTTGGTGACCTAGTGTCTCTTCGTGTGTAGAAGAGTTTGTTCCAGTGACAGACTTTTCGTCCTCAGACTGGTTCCTCTCTGAGGGACGCGGCGCTTGTTGTCCCGGTTGACAGCCGATCCGGTATGAAATATTCGTATTCATTGAAATTGGTAGAGATGCGTTTTAACCTTGGCCGCCAAGGTGTAATTATGTTCAGTTTACCAGCTTTAGGACGAGTCTCGAAGAAGATCCAAGAGCACGCCCAAACAATGAGATTGTGGATTTATTAATATATCGAAGGTAAAATAGTTCATAATAGTGTATGGTATTCAGTGGGATAGACTATACTAAGTTTTAACTTAGTATAAGTCGGAGTGACCACTCCAAGAGGGATAACCAGATTTTAGTATATAGACTTAAAAAAATAAAAGAGAAAAGGGAACTGAAAAGGAAAGAATTAACTTGAGTCAAAAGAATTTACAATCATAGCAAACAACACGAAAAGTATCATTCAAAAATGGTACATTTACCATTTCTTACAAGTTCGGAGCCTGGCACAAGTGACTTTCCACAAATGTTCAATTTTCCCTCGCCAACGACAGATACTTATCAAATTTTATGGGGTAGGCTGGACTTATACTACAGATTGGAGGGGGGAATATCAAAGAATTCATTAAACAAAGGAGTAGGAGCAAGGGAATAAAAGTTATACTTTTTTTTCCGGTCATCTCTCAACCTACTAGCCGCTAAAAGATATATTTTTAAATTTTCACTCAAAGAGATGACAGTCAAAGGGCAGAGCATTGTAGGAAAATTACACCTGTAGCCATGAAAACAAAATAAAAAAAAACAATATGATCCCTGTCAATGCGGATACATACAGATGTACATTATATATATATATATATATATATATATATATATATATATACAAAAAGAGAGAGAGAGAGAGAGAGAGAGAGAGAGAGAGAGGCAGATATTAGTAAACATGTACACATACACGCACCGACAGAGATATGGGATGCCTAGGGTAAGAGAAAAAAAAATAAGAAAAAAACAGAAAAATGGACACGGATGTCCGCTTAAGGTCGGGGATGGGGGCGGAAAAATTGAAATATAAGTTAAAATAAAAAAAGAAGAGATTATTATTATTATTATTTTGTTGAGTTTCTGCTATATATACATTTCCTTCCGGATACCAACCAGAAATGGAAGGTCAGAAAAAGCTTCAAAAAAAAAAAAAATTAAGTTCAGAGCTACTTTACTTAGATAAAGTTCCTCTAAATTATGAGCTGTACATATTTGTATTTCTTTAACTAGGAATCCCTTCCATCAATCGATCGGAACCATTTCCATTCAACCCGATGACTCCAACTACAACTGAAATCTTCATGTGCCACATTTTTGAGATTTCAATTTCAAGATCCTTGTATTTTGAGAGTTGTTTTAAAAAAAAAATCTTCAAAGATATATTACAATCTGCAGGAACTGCCATGTCAACAAGAAAGCACATTCTGTTTTTGTAGTCTTTGATCATGATATCTGGCGATTAGCTTTGATTGTACTGTTTTTGGATATTATAAAATCCTATAAAATTTATACAGGTCTATTTCGTATTTGTTCTTAAACTTATCTCTCTATCTATCTATCTATCTATCTATCTATTCCAAATACACCGATCGTCTGAATCTCATCTGCAAAATCTTAAGTAAAAAAATGCATCCTTTGAACTTATCTCTGTCTATGAACCATTATGTCTGCATAATTTAAAAAATATACTAAATGCCCTAGAAATGTCAACTTTCTTTCGAAATCTTCCGCGTTGTCAAGTCAGTGTTAATCTCAGCATTCTTCCGTGGGAGCATATTTCTGTTACCTCAAATCTCTTCAGCATCTGTGATGAAATGGTCCAGCATTCACTTTCGTATAGGAGGGCTGATAACAACTTCTGCTTAGTACCTTATAACACGCATGTGTACACACAAATGTTATTTTAAAGATCTTATATAACTATTTTATAGATCTTATATAACTATACGACAAAGGTACATTTAATACGCTTGAAATTAGATATGAATCTCAATGGCGTTAGCTGTTTTTGTTGACACGGCAAATACGTCAACGGTTTACTCAATCATAACTGCGACTGTAAGTTAATTTCTAGTACATATGTACTCATAATGGCATTAACATTTGAATGGTTATACGTATGGCGTAGTAACAATATGATATTAAATATTATATCAACAACAATAATAAAATTGATAATCATATTTTTACCTTGGCACATAATTCAGATCATTTTTTAACAATCTGTTTACTTAAACTCGATAGGTAGATTATGCATTGTTTTGCTCCGTGTCTCTTGCCTTCAATCTGTGCTGTGAGTATCAAATGTTATAAGTCTTCTTTTCTCATTGTGCGTCCTAGAAATCTCAACTGTCTCTATCTTATGCCACGGATTCTTATCCTTTTTGTTACGATTTCTCTCAAAATCTTTGCCGTTGCTCAGACCATGTTATTCTCAGCATCCTTCTGTAGAGCCACATTTCTGCTGCCTCGGATCTATTCTACATCTGTGATGAGATAGTCCAGCATTCCCTGCCATACAAGATGGCTGATAACAACTTTTGTTCAGTACATTTTAACAGGCACGATTACACACAGATTTTATTTTAATGATCTTATATAACGGTAAACACCAAATATACATCTAACACGCTTGAAACCAGAGATGCTTCTCAATGGCATTGGCTGCCTTTTTAACCCGTCAAATAAATCAACGTTTTACTCATCCATGAGTGGGCCCTATGCTTCATGTCTTGTAGTTATAATAGAATTAAACTTTTGAATGTTTATGCCTATGGCGTAGTAAACATATGACATTACATCATGCGATACAACAACCATAATAAAGGTCACAGTAATAGTTTTTACCTTGACTCATAATTCCGAGTAGCTTTTAAAACAAATAAATATTATGTCGGTGTACATAATTTTGTTAGGTCGTTAATACACGGACAGCTTGAAAGTATATATAAATAGTAACCCAAATAATAAAACAACGTGTTAGGAAGAGAATGTATAAAAGAAGAAATACTCACTATCACAAGTAAGCTAATTAACAAAAAAGAGCTTATCATTTGTTACCCTTTGAGGAGTGATAACTGGTTAGCTCCCTTTGACTATTTCAACAATGAAAAGCTATCTTGAATATCTCACGTGCCTTGTATTGGGTTAATTTCTTCTAAATCAACGTTACACCAATGACATTCGGACATATCTTTCCAGCTCCCACCGACATTGAGCGATAACGTGTTCCGATTTAATAACCAGGTAAGCGAAAACTCAGGGTTACTGAGGTAATTCACCGCTAGTGCCCACGACCAGTAAGAGAGCAAATCGGTTGCCGGCAAACCGAGCCGTCCACAGAGTGTGTCCCCCACTGGACTAGTAACCGATACGATATCGTCTTATGCCATGAGAGGTCACAGCACCGAGAAGTCGCAAGCAAGGGATCTCAACACTAGGTAAAGAATTCAGACTGACTCCGGGGTTTATGACGGCGCACATCCCCAGAAATGATGGTAAAACTAGGGAAGGCGTCATTAACACTCCTACACCAGATCGAATCTTCTGTCAACGCGCGGCATAAGAAAGCCAGCGACGATGAGGTGTGTCGTTGACTCACGACGTATTGTATTCCCAGTTACCTGCCATGACACGTGCGCTGGACTGCTCTGCGGACCTCTGGTTTCCCTCGGCCCCACAAGAGGGAGGAAAGCAATCCCTTGATCACCTTCCTACGATCCTTACAGAGAGGGAGTACTGACAACCGGAAAAGAATGAGGGTGAAAATGTACACGGAGCGCATCTCACCTCTACCCTTTAACTGCCTTCGGAGCAAAATCCGGATAGCCGCTCCAACCTTTGCCAGTACATCCGACCAATTCTTCTCCCACTAGAGATTAGGTTCGAACCACACTCCAAGAAAGTACACGCCACTATTAACCAACTGAAGAGCCCTGGAAAAGCAACACCCTTCCAACCCCCACCGGCAAGCCAGAAAAATTGTTACAGTTAATCTTTGATCAACTTCTCGTACTGTTCAAGCATCTTTTGTACCTCGTCAATGTCGCTGCAGTGAGAAATAAGTAGTCGCCTAGACGGCCAGTGAATGTAAGAGTTTTATTCCAGAGTTTTATTTTTTCTGCAAGTGCGCCTTGATACACAAAATAGAGGTTGAGAAACCCTGAAGTAGAGATCCAGAGACGGATATGTAATCTAACTGGCCCTGATCTAGCGTCTCGTCTGCAATCACTCTCTTAAAGACGCGCCGTCGCCTCTCTCTGTCTTTTCTACAAATACTTCCATGGTAACTGCTCTGTTGAGCTGCTTTCACTGGTTCCCAGACTCCATGAATTCAAGCGCCCTACGAGGCTGGCATCCCGCTCCCACCATTACACCGTAGAAATCTTCAAATGTAGCCGTCTCTTCTACTCTAATAGCTTCATACCTGGCACCTCTCGCCAGTGGACACCCTCCCCAATTACTGTTTCCCTGAAAGCTATAATCTCCAACTATTCAAATGTAATGTCAATCGACATCTCCAGTTACCTTGATCTACCCACTATCCTTCTCCTCATCCTTTCTCCTATCACTCCCATCTGCTCTCACTCCAAATTTTCCGCAACCCCCTGCATCTTAGTGGCGTGATGCTTAAAGAAAAAAAATTGACAAAATTCAAAAACGAATCTACAACTATAAGTAGATTAGCAATGAAGAATAATGGGCAACAATCCGTTGCTTGCATGTTTAACCGGATTCAAAATGATTTGAAAAGTTTGTGAATCTTACGCCAAATTTGTTTTAATTTATTCTGGGACACAATTATTTAGTTTTCTGACAGAAATGACGATAGCAATTTCTATATTCTTTTATATCTATATAAATAAACATATGCATTTATGAGTTGAATTCTGATCTAAAATTTTGAAATTATTTGATTAATCTTATTAATTTCCTGAACCCTCCTTTATTTTTTAGCTTTAAACTATTGTTTTATTTATATATTTATACATATATTTTAGCTTACATTCGTTTTATACTGGAAGAATGGAATAGTAATGGAAATATAAGACTTATAAGAAAACATTTGACATTGATTGACTGAGTAGCCAGTATTATTGCCGATTAACATTTATAAAATCTTTCCCTTAAAAATATTTTACAGGTTTTTTAAGTGTTATTTTTCTTACCAGTACTGACTGGGGTTTCCTTCCTAACTTATTTTAAGTAGTGTAGAATGTCAACATCTTGTTTATGTCATTAGTTTCTCTTCGTGTTGGATTTGATATCTTTTTTGTGATGTGGTTTCTGGTTTTTGGTACAGCTCTTTGGTTCCACAATTTTCGAAGATGTGTGATCTTGACCCAGATCCACAGGCTTCACTTGTTCAAAGACATTTTAATAATTGCTCTTAGAAAGCGCTTGTATACTGGATGGGTTCGGCGGATCTAACGTTGTTATTTAAGGCCATGGCTCGAGTTTGCAGGTTACCGAGCGTGTGAGTAAAGCTGAGGTTTTAGAGGGGATGCAAACAAGGAGGAGGCTTATTCTTAACATCAAGAAGAGGCAGCTGAAGTTTATGGGACACTTAATGAGGAAGAAGGGCCTTGAGAATCTGATACTCACAGGTCGAATCGAAGGAAAGAGAGACAAGGGAAAACAACGCATGACATACCTAGCGGCCTTAAGCAAGTGGATGACAACGCTTTCTGAGGGAGGAAACAGAGGGAAGAAACTTGTTGAGATCAGCAAGAGCAAGGGGTAGAGGGAGGTGGAGAGCTATGATCGCCTCCGTCCTGAAAGGACACGGCATATAGAAAAAAAGAAGTAATTTGCGGTGTTGGGCGATATTATCTCTAGCTGAGCCTATTCCATGTTCAATTTCCTTATCTATTTTAATAAATTTGTCATAACTGATCCATACAACGACATATAAATGTTTTTCTTTTTGCTATGATTTGTTCGTAATATTCGCGTACTATACATTTGTTAACTCATCTTTATTATTATTATTAGTTTTTTTCAAAAGATAACTTCTTTTTTTTAATTTCAAAATGCTAAAATAGTGGATGCTTCTTTAAAAAGATAGTTCTGTTCATTATAATGTTAAATAAAAAAAAACTAAAAAAAAACTCAACCCAAGTGAAAAGAAAAAGTTATAATGGAGTGTGTGTCTCTGTGTGTGTTTGTGTGTGTGTGTATGAGCCCATGCGTGTGTGTTCGTGTGGTTGTGCGTGTTGTCTCGACCCGACCAGATAGGAAATAGGGAATGAATCACTGTGACAAACTGGTTGATGTCACCACTCGACGCCGCTTATACAAAACAATGAAGGGCGAAAGTGAGTATGAGAGAGATATATAAACGCATAGTCATATACAGAAATTCATTAAAACAAGTCTAGATATTTGACATAGAATCACATGAACGAGGGTTTGTGTGAAATTATTAATATACATAAGCAATGAACATATATATCGGAAAAAATAAATTGGATGTGGACGCCTATGATGCTACAAACCAAAGAAAGGTGTGTGAAACTTGATGGTGTATTATCGAGAAATTCTTTCCTATCGAGAACAAGCGACACCAAGTTTGATTTGAAGGTTAACAATTGTAAACGACAATGAAGAAAAACGAATCCCTAGATTTATCTCTTACTTGTGCACATAGCTCTAAAGGGCCAGTAAAGAAGTTATTTTAAGTTTAAGCCATTAATTCTGAATGGAACATTGGTATTAATTTGAAATTTGGAATTTTATTATATTCTTCAAGGCCTTCTCAATTAGTTGTTTGATATTTCAAGATTAAATGTTTGAAAAATGATCATATGAAAAATTGTAAATGCAAAATCTTTTGGTTTCTTGCAATCTCTTTGATGGGAAAGAGTTAGTAATTAAATAATAGAAAAAAATATTTTGTTAATTTTTCGCATGTACACTTTATTACACTGTATTTTAATTTAAAAAAAAATGAATCCATGTGCCAAAGTATAAGCAAACGTGTTTTCTGCTAGTTTAATGATTTTTTTTTTTATCGCAGACATTGCTTTTTGTCTGCTTTAGTGTTGTTTTTTTTTATATACTGGCAAAGAAAAGGAAAGAACATATATAACTGATTTGTTTGTTTTGCCAATATAGTGTCTCCTTGCGCGTATGCAAATTGACTCGTTTGAGTTTAGCCACGCCTTGGAGATGCTCATTAAAGAGCGAGATCCTACCTTTCGTAGAGTATTTTGGCAGCGGCCCGGGGACCTTGGTCAGCGCCTACAGTCAGAAGTAACATAATCATCCCTTTCTCACTCAACTCAAGAAGGTACTTTTTTCCTATTCATTTCCTTTCAATTAAATATTATTTTTATTTTTTTATAATCGTTCTCCTTACCGTTTCATTCAATATTTTAGATGAACAAATATGTGGAATGAAATACGTGAAAACAAGTTGGATACTGTATTTTATTTAAATTTACTGTTGAAGTTCCGCTTCTCTTTTTGGCAGGACAATATTAAAATACAAGTGAAGAAAGCTAAATTAACGTGGCGAGATGCCTTGTTAGAACTGATGATACTGCAGTTTCTTTGAATTTTATCAACAGTCTATAAATATATAGCAGAATTTGCAGACCAGATGTGACAGTAATATTCAATGCATGACTAGATGGATGACTTATAAATGCGAAAGATATATTCCGGCGAGAAAAAATCGTCCAGAATGGCACAATGAAAAAACTTTCTTAGCAGCAGAGCTACAATTGGTTCAGTGTACTCATTCTTAGTTTTCCAGTAATGACTCACAAATATTCTTCTTTCCTTATTAATATGGGAAATGGTTGGTAGGGTGTTCTTTCTAGGATATATCTAATGAAACTTCTAACATATAGAAAGTATGGTGTTCAGTGAACGAAACAGTCGAACACGTAAATTACAAGTTGGAGATACCAAAATTAAAGAAGTGAAAAAAATGTTAATATCTAGGACTTTTGAAGAGAGGATGGAAAACGAAACTCCGAAGACTGAACGAGAATTAGATTAGCGAATGATTCTTTCTAAAAGCTAAGGTAAATATTTAGGAACAGGAAAATTTAACTGAAAACAAAGAAAAGAGTACTGACTGTTATGTAATATCGGTCCTCTTACATGGCAGTGAATGCTGGACCTTCTCATCAGAGACGGAGATAAAACATGAAGCAATAAAAAATGCTGATTATATCATGGATGAAACATGTAAGCAAAAACGAAGATCTAGAGGAAAGTAAAACAAAAAAGGCATTTATGCATAGCAATGGAAAGAGACAGATGCAATTTATCGGGCGTATAATGAAGAAAAAGGGCTTGTAAAATTCGACACTCACTTGACATACTGAAGAAAAGAAGGACAAAATAAAACCGACGCATCACTTTCCTAACGAGCTTGTATAATTTGTTGGCAGAAGAAACATCTAACAAATCAACCCTGATGAGATTTGAATTCAGCTCTCATGGTTGTAAACGTTCACCCCCCCCCCACACACACTCATGAATATTTTCATAATAACAGCAATAGAGTTTTGTGTGCCTTAAAAATGTTCAGGGTGGAGAATAATTCATCACGCGCGAAGTTGAGTCATTGGTTTCGTAATAAAATTAGCCTAGATTTGTGCTGACTTGGTTATGCTCAAATATTGAAAAAAATTTTTATCCGTGAAGGTGACCTTGATGACATAGCACAATTGTTTGACTTTAGTGATATTTTCATTTGACTTCATTCACTCAACAGCAAGTCAAATGTATGAACATCGAATGCGAATTGCTTTCTTTTATTTTAGCAATGAATAACGCTTTTCGAATCATGAAAAATACAAGAACTCAAGCGATTAAATTTCGGATAAGATTTACATGCTGTTTCTTTGACCACAAATAAGAAAGATTATTCTTTGGATCTTTAAGTAGCTGTTTTTTTTTTGTTTTTTTGTTTTTTTCAGGTGACTTTTCATTGGATCTTTAAGCAGATTCGTCTGACATGTAAGTGAACTGTTACGTTGTTCATATTTATTTTTTTTGCCTAATCATTACTTTTCAGTTA
Organism: Acanthosepion pharaonis; assembly: GCA_903632075.3. NCBI lineage: Eukaryota > Metazoa > Mollusca > Cephalopoda > Sepiida > Sepiidae > Acanthosepion > Acanthosepion pharaonis. Next base: position 675,535 of record CAHIKZ030005605.1, read on the forward strand.
AATGTTATTTATTTTTAGGATGTTTCCATTCAATATTTAGCATGAACAAATATCTGAAAAGCAATGCGCAAAAAACAGTTGGATGCTTAAATATTTTATTTTATTGCTATGAGTAATCGCCTTTTTTCAGCAGGACATTATCGAAAGAAATGGAGAAAAAAAAACTAGAGAAAGCTGTTACCATGCCAATTCTGCTATTTTCAAATATTGTTATCAATTAGAAAGATTTAAAAAAAATTGTAATGATATAGTTCTGGTTTTGTTTGTAATGATTAACTAGAAACGTTGTCGTGGAGAAGCGTGTGATTAAAATATTTTTGTTTACGTTTTAAACAAATTAATTCCTCCCCACCAGACGTTGTCCAGGAGAAGTGTTTAGTGATTAGTTACTTCAATAATTAAATGCGTAAGGTTTCTTACGGGAAACATTTTGTATACATATGATAATGATGGGGAACAGAGTACATACACAAAATAACCGACCAATTGATTTGCAATGTAAGATAACATTTATTAGACAAATTAACAATAGAAAAGTTTAAAACAAGAATTACTTTTGTTTATACCCACAACGAAATGTTCACGAATATGTTATAGTGGGAATTTATTTTGTTGGTGTGTTTTGGGTGAAGCGTTCACAGCCCTTTTAGGTTCAGCGTGGAAAGTTCATCCCACCAGTTTGGAAAAGGAAAACCCGGAAGTGAGTGGGAGATAGAGAGAGAGAGAGGGGGGAGATACTTTAGGGTTCACGTGTTTTTATATTCGAGAGCTGCTGCTGATGTAGATTTTATTTTAAAGTTGCTACTGCTATTATGTTTAAGGGCTGCTACTAATATTAAAGAGCTCTACAAGTTTTAACTTAAAATTAAGTTAAGTGTCTGACAACAGAAAGAAATTGTAATATTGCGTATGTGTTCAGATGAGGATAAAGATTTTATGCTCCGTCTCTGTTGCTTAAGAATGGAATTCAACATTAATATTTTAACTTTTATGAAATTTTTATTCATATCACAATATATTTAAATTAGTTCACAGTTAACCTACCACCTCAGTAGGAGGTTAACATACACGCAAAACTTGCATGCATGAGCGTATATATATATATATATATATATATATATATATATATATATATATATATATATACTAGCAGTAGGGCCCGGCGTTGCCCGGGGATATAACAGTAAGAGATAGATCATGTATCCACCATTATAAAGACTGAAAAATAAAATTGACAAAGATTATTGTTTAAGGTTGACGGACACGCATGTCTTAATTTTTTTTTTTTTTTTTTTTTTTACGAATTGGTCAAACCCAAACTCAAACAAAAACATTGTTTTCAATCGTTATGAGTCTCTACCGATTGAATAGAATTTTATTATAAACAATTGTCTTGTAAATGAAATTTTTAAAGCATTCTGAATGTAAAAATAAAGAAAAAATTGTGCAAGACAATAAGAAACACTACATGCCAAAAAAAAAGTGAAGTTTTGTTGAAATCGGTTGAAAAATGTAGGTATCCTTTCTGTAATCTTTTAGTTTTACAATTTATGATTTTTACTTATTGAATACAGTAATAAAAATTGCATATTTTGCTTGTGGTGATTCATAATTAGAATTCTGATTTGAATATATTTTCCACTCGTTGTTTCTAATACAAAAAATATTAACTTTATTTGGGTTTATTAATTATGATCTAACAAATCTTATTCATTTAGTAGCCTTTCTGTAATAATAATCTTTTACAATTTATGATTTTTACTTATTGAATACAGTAAAAAAATTGGATACCATGTGTATTTAAAGTAGTTTTCCGTTCCTGTTATTATTTTTAGTTAGGACTTGTGTATGTTTAAATTTCATTATCTTTCCCTAAAGATAAAGAATTTATCCGATGTTTGTATTCGTACAATCTGTAGAGATCGTTAGATTATTGTTTAAGATTGACGGACACGCATGTCTTAATTTGTTTTTTTTATTTTTTACGAATTGGTCAAACCCAAACTCAAACAAAAACATTGTTTTCAATCGTTATGAGTCTCTCGATTGAATAGAATTTTATTATAAATAATTGTCTTGTAAATGAAATTTTTAAAGCATTCTGAATGTTAAAAATAAAGAAAAAAGTGTGCAAGAGAATAAGAAACGCTATCTGCCAAAAAAAAAAGTGAAGTTTTGTATTATCGGCTGAAAAATAGAGGAAATCCGCTCCCATATTTAAAGGAACCCACACACACAAACAACCCGATGTGAGTTGTCCCCCTTCCATTTTCACGATGTCTCTTAATCGTGTTTTCAAATTGATTTTGTGCAAAAACAATTATATTTTTCCCATTTTTGGCGCTGTTAGAACAACCACAAGGTAATTTTATGTAGTCCTGTGAAGTTTTGTTGAAATCGGTTGAAAAATGTAGGAAATCCGATCCAATATATAAAGGTTACAGACACACACACATACACACAATCTGCCTTTTATAATAAGTAAGATGTGTGTGTGTGTGTGTGTGTGTGTGTGTGTGTGTATATTCGGGTTATGAATTTTAGACTTTTTGTAAAATAATTCATTTCCTTTTTAATAATTCGATTCAGTTTTGTTCAAATATAATGAAGTAAAGTTTAATTCGGTATATCTCTTACAAAATGTCACCCCAACATAGTCTCTAAAATCGTATATATCTATAGTAGTACTATCACTTTATAAAGCCTTTCAGAACATTTTGGAAATTTCTAGAACTTCCTGGTGCCATCTAGAACTTGAGAGAACCTTCTGGAACTTGCTTTTTATTTGTAAGTTTTTTTAATGTTATGTTATAGCTATAAACAGTTAAATGTGTTAAAAATACACAAGTAATATCCAATCACATTGTTAGCAAATTGGAGCGTTTTCAAGTCAGTTTGTTGAAAGTTTCGCTGCATATTAATTTTTGTTTGCCACCGCCTTTTGTATCTATTGTTGCCTTTATTATCGACTTTTTCGTCTAAATTCCGTGTTTTGTTGACATTATTTTAAAAACTGTGTGCGGTGACGAGGGTAAACCAGCATCATGGCGGAGCTCAAATCTCCTAATGCTTCGCCTACTGAAGTGACTCCTTCGGCATGGACAAATGATAGGCCCTCACAACACCCCACTTTCCACCAACACAACGCCCAGCGACTCCCCAACAACCAGCATCTCCCACCAGAGTTCTTCTCATAAGAAGAAATTCCGGGGGTGGGGTTAAGATCATATCAGATAGACAGGCGGGTAGTAGAAAAGGACATTTAATCACAAAAGAGATCGCTATTAAAACCCCTACTCAAAACATCGTCAGTAGACGAGCGCTCTATAGAAGAACCCCGTAATTCCCCCAAGGTTGCTGGGGTAATAAATCAGTGATAGGGAACACTGGGCGAAACTTTACAGTGTGGGATTATCTACACGAAGCCTAAGGTGATTTTTCGGAGACCGTATGGTGCAAAAGGGAACTCAGAGCCTAGGAAAAATACAAAAATATTGTGCGGGGTAATCCTCCATCCTTGATTGTATAGGGACTTATCCCGCGGACATCGGCGGCATTGTTCTAGATATTCGCATGTCTACAGAGATGCAGACAGGGAGCCTGGGACAATTTATTGGGGTACTTTCATCCGCAGATTTTCGTCCTGTTAGTTAGTAGGGGAATCAACTTGAAAAATGTCTCTCAAGATAGCTATTTTGAATGCGAGTGGCTTGAGGAATCGGAGTAAGGCTACCCGCCTGCATTGTGATCTCCTGTACTTCGGCATAGATGTAGCTGCGATCCAGGAAACGCACTTCATTATGTTTTCGTTACAGCGTGGATTTGCCACGGTTTTCGAATTTATGGCTGTCATTCCCCATTCCCGGTTTTCTCAGCAGAAGTAGAAAGCCTAGTATCCTTGCTAATTTATCTGTAACTGGGCTGGGGTTGAAGAGAAGATTTCATATCTTTCTCAAGACTACTTATTCCAAATTAAACTCTAAGAACTCGACCCGAGTTGAACATCACTTACCGATTCCTATAACCGCTATTTTATACGTACATCCACTCTGTGATTATGACTTGCAATGTAAGTTGTGACAATTTAGGGGAAATTATATGACATATACTAATATCTGCTTCTCGAATTGAATTATATTTCTTGGAGCATTTATTTCAGTTTTAATTACAAGATAGTAGATTAAATTTAATATTTCCAATAAGTAAAATAATTTGCCTTATTTCAAAACTAATTAAAATTGACTGGAAGTGTTTTTTGTTTTGTTTTCCTAAAAAATTGATTTTAGCGCCATTTTTAGCCCCTATTTACTGGAATGTATTGGAGGAATTAACAAATATTATTTACTTTATGTCAAAAATAACGCAGAAATACAATTTTTAATCCGACGGTAAATGCTACTTAGAGATGTTGACAGCGTGATGAGAAATATAACTTTATCTGTAAAACGTAATTGAAGAAAATGACGGGAGCCCTTTTTATATATAAAATTAAATACGCAGTAATCTTTAAAATCCAGGAAAGTATTCTCTGTAACCTAATGGTTTATGGAGTATAAAAAATTATGGTTTTAAATATATTAGCGATATCGCTCTTATTTTTTGATAATGTCGTACATGTCATCTATAAATCGTGCGCTCGTATCTATAAAAATTGACATGTATATGCACATACAAAAAAATTCAAAATCCTTTTAAATTATTGGTTTTCGATAACTTGTACTAAGCTTTTCCATTTATTACCGATAAATATAAGTTTTACTTAGCAATAATATCATCTAAAAGGATGGAATTAATACAGAATTTTAAAAGATTTAAAACCAAATTAAAATGGTAAAAAATAAGAACAATTCTTGTAAAAAATCATTATTCATCGAATTCTTTTCTGAGAATAATAGTTTCTTTAATATATCTTATTTACAAAAGCAACTATAAACTTATCTAATTAAATAATATCAGAGTTTTATTACATTTTTGATTTTACGGTTCAGAGCAGATTTTCGGTGAATGGTCTTTCTGTTTGACCAAAACCAATTTATGATTTAAATTCTTCAAGAAGTCCTACTTTTAACCACTATAAATATGAAGGGGGTAGAATTTTAATTTCTCGAAATTTTCTAAAATTAGATAAGTGGTGAGTAACAGATATAAAAAATAATTTAGATCATCTGTGAATAAGTCCTGAAAATGTCATTAATATCCGACACTTATTTGATTTTTTCAAGAATTTACTCTAACAATATTTTTTAACATCAGAAAAGACGCTAAAATTTCCAATACTAATCTCTACCTAACTCGCTGACGCAAGAAAAACTAAATTCTTCGGGAAAATTTCGAGCGTACTAGAAAGGATAAAAAAATCAATAAAATAATAAAATACTTCCTCTTACTAATAAAATAAAAATTTGGACGATACAACTTTGTTTTTTATCATCTTTGTTGCCTTTTTTCATCATGGTATATTCATTTTTATTGAATACCTATATAGATAGCTCAAAAATTCGATTGGATATAAATTCATTTGTATCGAATTGCTGGTTGTATATCAATTGGTATTCGATGTCAAAAAACAAAACAAAAAGACTTTAGTGAATTCATCGCCAGACTTGATCTGGTTGATAAATTCTGATATGAACATTTGAAGGGGATTTTGGACCCGCCGCATTCTAGCTCCATCGGCCGCAATGTAGTCAGGGTTGACTGAATTTAAGGTTTCCCCCCCCACCGGGAGGCATGCAGGTCAATAAAATTTAAAATTTAAATTTCTATTAGAGTCATTAAAAGTTTTCCTGTTTGGTTTAAAAAAAATTCTGAAATTACAAAATATCAGGCTTTTTTGCAAGTGCTGGGGAAACTAAGGTGACCGCAAAAAAAAAAAAAATCTCAGTATTGAGTCCCCAGTGAATTTTTATAGAAGTTTTTTATGGGAACTGTATGAAATGAAAGAGAAATTTCCCCAAATTGAGAAGGAACCCAGTTTTACCCTGGGGTACATACTTGAAAGTAAATTATGGCCACTGCTATTAGAAAAATATGTGCAATAATGTATTGAACAAGTCAAAACTTCTCTATTATTGTCTGACATGTCTGAACTTACTCCATACTTTAGAAATATAAAGAGACATTAATCAATGGCTTCATTTCGATTGTTCCTCCGATTTTGGGAAAAAAAATCGATAAAACCGATAGGGGGTCGAATGTTGATTCGAAAAAATATCATCAGTTTTTCAGTGTTAGTTTTCACAAATTACAAGTGATATCCACCAAACTCACGTTGAACAATGTCCTTAGTTATAGTTTTGTGGCGCTGTTCTTTGTTTTTAAAAATTGATATCAGTTATCGGAAAAGTCGATAAAATCGATCCCTTTGGGACATCCGATTCAAATCCAATGTAGCTGATTTTTGGCTCTGTTTTCGCAAACTGCAAGGAATTTTCACGAAAATCATGTTGAGCATTAGTTTTATCAACAGTTATTAGTTGCTGACCTTTTTCTTCAATATCGGCATCAATTATTGGAAAAAATCGATAACATCATGCCACATTTAACTTCCAATTCAAATCTAGACGAGCTGATTTTGGGCTATATTTTTCGCAAATGGCAAAGAATTTCCACCAAAATTACGTTGAGCATTGTTTTTATCAACAGTTATGAGGTGCAAAATTCCCGTTGAGCATAGTATTTACCGACAATATTGAGGTGTTGACTTTCGATTTCAGTATCGCTTTCAATTATCGAATAAAAATCGATGAAATCATACCCCTTTTAACTTCCCATTCAAATCGAGTTTACCTGAATTTGGCGACGTTTTTCGCAACTTGCTTGGGATTTTGATTAACTTTATCGGCTTTAGTCGTGACAAATCCTTTGCCCTGTGAGCTCCATTGTGACCAACTAATACCTGAGGGAAATCGATACAATCATGTCTGTATCGGAATTTACGAATACACCAATCAAACATATGCTCAACTGAGACACTACAGACACTACAGCTCATTGTTATTCACATACGCGTGACCATGCTTCACATAGCGGTATCTCATTGGCTGAGTGCAGTACGCGGTCGCTAATTGGTATTCGAGACCCTAGGACGCTCGCTGATTGTCACAACCGACTGGCCAGTAATAATTCGCATTGGAACCTGCTTGTGCACAGCTGTGGGACGAAATTCTCACTTCTGCTCCTGTTACGCCGCCATCCGGTTGATACGATAGGCTCCTTCAACTGATCATTTCTCCTACTGCAAGTTGTTTCTTACGTTTTTGTTTTCCGTTTGTTTGTTTAACTACATTTTTCCAACTACCACAAACAATTTATTCAGCTGTTTTACTTAAATATCTGCCTTCCCGATTCTGGCTCACGCTTTGCGATACTAAGTTAGACTTTGTATTCCTGCAATTGAGCAACCCTAATCAACCACTGCTGGCATCACTTTTCACCATGCCGCCAAAAAGGAGGGTACGTCTTAGCCTTCGGTCTGCAAGAACATCCGGTATGAGGGCAAGAAGGGCCCGCGAATCCCTGGAGCAGACTACAATGCGATTATCACAGGTCGCTCAACGCAGCGCTTTCACGCAGGCCTCGCAATCACAAAAGGAACGTGTCACCTGCTTGGCTGGAAAAGCTGCCTACAGGGCTTCGTTGCGATCAAGGTATGAACGCACAGGCTGCAGCCACCACCTCTGCATCTCGGGCTTCTCACACTCATCATCAAAGGCTTCTTTGTAACATAAGAAACGCTGCTGCCACTGCGAAATCAAGGGCAATAGGGACACTTGACCACATGCGCACCCGTCAATCCAGGGACGCTGCTGCAACAGCGACATCTAGGGCTGCTGAGACACTGCTCCGTTGGTCTGTTCGAAATGCTAGAAATACTGCCACCACAGTCAGGTCCAGGTCGGCTGAAACAATTAACCGCAGGCGCGTCCCCCAATCCATGGAAGTTGCTGCAACTGCGACTGTTAAGTCTGCTGACACACCGCTCCGTAGGCCTGTGCTAAATGCTAGGAAAGTTCGACTGCCACCTCTGCATGAACCACCTACCCCGTTGAGGGGACTAATAGCCGGCTCCCATCCCGATTCCAAACACTTCCTTAAAACAATTAAGCAATACAACAACTCCTTTCAAATGATCTCAATGAGGTGGTTCGAGAAGAGGGTTGGATGCCCACTTTCAAAGTACAGAGGCAGATATACCACTGCATTGGGTCTCTGCTGCTTGAGGAGACACCACTAAGCCTTAATTCCTCCAACTGTACTTTATTACAGACTAAAACCTACAGACCGAAACCCGGATTTGTATTTTGTCACCGTCGGGAAGAGTTCCTCGCAGGGACGTCATATTACTACTTCAGGCCATGCTTCACGAGGTTAACAGCTACATTCACAGTTTCAAATATGCTTTGGAAAATGCTCGCTTTCCTTCCTTCAGCTTTGCAATTGACGCCGACAAACGGCCTCATGATGAACACGAACGCTGCTACGTTGCTCCTGCGTGCAACGAAGTGGCCGCTATTATACATGGGGAGCAAGACTGCACTCGCAATATTGTCCTCAAATCAAGAGGCGGCACTCTTTGCAGGATTTCAGAGACCAATCGATCATATGACGCATTGCAGTACCCTTTACTTTTCCCTTATGGTGACGATGGCTACCACTTCAGCATTCCCCTTCATACTCCGGGTGGCCAACCTACAACGTCTTCCAAAGCCTTATAGTGCAAGGCCTTCTACACATACCGTTTCATGGTTAGGAATGGAGATTTCAACCTGCTTCATAGATGCAGGGAGGTTTTCCACCAGTTTTGCGGTTGACATGGCCGCTAACATGGAATCGATGAGGCTTTGTTTTATACGGAATCATCAGAAAGAGCTGCGCTCAGACTCCTACATACACTTACGCGACAGCCTTCGAAGTGAAGTCAATCCCCGCGACCTAGGGAAGCTGTGCATTCTGCCCTCTACCTACACTGGGTGGGGGGCGTTACATGCATGAACGCACGCAGGAGGCTATGAGATACGTTAGGCAATATGGGCGGCTAGACTTATTTATAATGTTTACCTGCAACCCCAAATGAGATAACGTGTGCACTCTTACCCGGACAGGATTACAGCACTCACAGACATGACCTTACCGTCCACGTATTCCGCTTAAAACTGGGAAAACTTATGGACTTAATAGTGAAGTGGCGAAACCTACAGTGAAAACGCAACCACTATTTTACATTGCCAGAAATAAAAATCCTGACTAATTATGAGCAGTCTTCGGGTAAGCAAGGAGCAGCAAAACAACAGCCACCTATTGCCATCAGTTGCCCTTGATCTCATTGATTATGCTACCAGTGTGATTCCCCGCCTATCAGAAAATGACAAATCTATTAAGAATCAAACTATTGAACCGAATCAATGCCATCTCACAAAACAAAAACGTCATATCCTGCTGGGTACTGAGTTATATTGACATCCAGGGAAATGACAGAGCTGATAAAGAAGCAAAGAAAGCGTTGAGAAACTAAGACAATCAAACACCAAAATACCATACACAAAATATAAAGAAGACCATCAATAAATATATGGTAAAAAGGTGGCAAGATCTTTAGGCCTTTTGCTCAAGCAATAAATTACATAAAATAAAACCAACCATATGAAAGTCACAGAGCTATACACTGTCTAGAAAAGAGTTGATGATACTGACCATACTCCACATAGAACATACGTCTATCACGCATTGATGCCTACTACAGTGGGTGGAGGAAGCACCAATGTGCATACCAATGACAGAAAGTGTACATAGCAAATTATATACTGACATGGAAGAATCTAAAACTAGTCGAATTAAATATTACCAAACAAATAACATGAAATGACTCCTGAAATGACTCTTTACCACAGCCAATCAAACATTTTTAAATTCTTAAAAGAAACATACCTATTTATCAAAATCTGAAGCAAATTAACTTTTAGCACAGTTTCTGGATGATAAAACTAAACTTTCGACACAAATACAAGGTTGAAAATAAACAAAGGAATAATAATACACAGATATAAAATCCCAACCCTACTTACTTTGGAATTAGATGACACACTAGGACTTGATATGCCATTAAACAAAACAAACAAACCATTAAATTTAAAGCTATATTTGTTTTTTATTGGGGGGGGGCATTCGTAATTTTATAAACGCTTAAATATCCTTTATTCACTGACACGTAATATCTTTTGTGGGTCATTGAGTATGCTTGCATGAATTAATAGAGAACATGGTTTATAAGAAAAGGAATAAACGTACAAAATGAAAAACATATTCACAATGATAAAAAAGAATTATTTGAATGAACATAATTTATATAAATGAGTCCAAACGCTATGATTCCCAGCCTCATAAGGTACCTTTCCTCTTAATAGTAAAATAAACATTTTGGTGGTGCAACTGTGTTTTTATCAGGTTTGGGGCCATTTTTCATCACGGTATATTCTTTTTTATCGAAGACATTATCCTGATACACCAGATTTGGAATGTCGAAATAAACCCTTTATTTCGCTCACTGGGGTAGACTGTTCTAGTTCTACGTGCCATGTTTAATGGATGTCAGTTATCACTTATCTCCTGTTAATTTCCCTCTGAAAGTTCTCCACTGCTTTAACCAAGTATTGAACTCACATTCTTTGGGTCCTGTCACTGGATCCAATTAACGCCTTTATCCACTGTATGAATTTCTGGGTATTATAAACCTAATGTCCCCAGCAACCTTTTTTTACCAGTGCTCATATTGCAATTTTTGCTGTTATCATTACATGTTTTTACCAGAGCTCATATTGCAATTTTTTTTGTTATTATTGCTTTTCTCTGGCACCCCTTATTACTATTTCCCATAGTGTATTCATTTCTGTGCTTGGTCGACTTAGGACTCAGGAGACTTTTGTGGTCTAGCATATGTGCTTATTCCTTAAGTTTACGAATTTTCTAATGGTGTTCTTTGTCTAGGATTTCAACCTGATCAGAGGGCGGTGATCTCCCTTCTCTCTCCATATGTGGTCAGCCACGCCTGATTTTTCCACTTCCCCTCGTGTTACAGCTTTCTGGTGTTCCAAATTAACTTTCCAGAAAATAGCGGAAGTGTGTCAATGTATTGTGAATTTGAAAATCGATACAGCAAGGATTGAGGAAAAAACAACTCACAAGTACATAATCTCCGACCATCTAAGAGAAAAAACTACAAACGTTTTTCAACTCCTAACAGAAAAGAAAAAATACTATAAATTGGATCTGTCAGTGTCGGCTCTACAAGTACTATTGGACGAAGACTGCTCAAAACTGTTAACAATTAACACTCATAGAGTGTTATACAAATTCAGCTGTCTTCTGTTCGGTATATAATAACACCAATCATATTCCAACAGATTATGGATGCCATTGATAGACAAGCATCGTAGGTGATTGAACCTTATGTGAAATTCAGTGAAAGAAGAGAACTATTCACAATTCAAATCTGTGAAGAGGACGATATGAAGCAATTCCACGATGTATATATGGGTAAATTCCAAATAATAAATTGTAATAATGCGATAAAAAGCTGAATAATGTGGAAGTTTGTAAAAAATCATTCACACACTCTAACACACACACGCACACACACACACACACACACACATATATATATATATATGTGTGTGTGTGTGAAAACAGAAACTAGTTTAGTGCAGGAGTGGGCAATTTTGGGGCTGGATTGCTACATTTCCGGAGCAGAGGGCGGCAAATGGCCGCACTGATTGTATTCATTAGTGAACATGAAGTTTATCTGTGAAAAGGTTCTATTTCAAGCATAAAAATCAATCAATAAAACTTAAACAATTGAGGTAGTTTTATTCATTTATAAGCAAATTTTACATCACATTTAATTATTTAATGGGACAAGTGTATCCTATCACTACTTTTTTAAAATTCTTTTGTAATCTGGAGTGAGGTTGCTTGTTGAGATCCTCATTACTGCCTGCAAGTTCATATCGCTGAATGAGCCTCTATATTGTTAATTTTCATGCAAGGAAAACTTTAACGAAATATACAGAACATTTTCCCAGGAAATCTCTTCATACATGGATATTTATCAGCAGAAAATGATTTATAAATGTCAATTAATGTTCAAGCATTATACATTTCTTTCAGTGTTTGATCAGCTTGTATGTCTATTAATTCAAGCTGCAGTTCCTCAGGTGCTGCATCAACATCAGCAGTGAATGGATTAAACAACAAATTGAATTCAGGCTCAATTTTCTTGAAGTCCTGAAATCTTGTGATTTCATCCTCCAAACTTTGCAAATAAACCCTGATGATAGCAGAGACACTTTCAGGCACCTCCTTTATTCCTAATAAAGGGAAATGGCAAAACTTGCCCTCACGTGCTTACCTTACAAATAAGCCTACGTTTGTGTAGAAAGATTTTATATTTTTCCACATTTCATACGCAAACAAACTCTTTCCCTGTAATGTCATATTCATTTCATTCAGTTTGTCAAATATGTCTGCAATAAACATCAGCTACTCTCTCCACTACTCACATTCCATTTTGGTCACAAAGTTTCATATCTAGAAATAATAGAATTTAATTCTGTAATGCTCAAACTCTTTTTATCACTTTAATCAGGCTCAACCACCTCACGCTGTTGTGATAAATTACGCTTTCATATTCTGAATCCATGTTCTCGAGCAAAGATTTGAACTGGCGGTGGTTGAGTGACCTTGTTCATATTGTGTTCACCACATTTACAACAGGATTGATCACATGCTTTAAGTCTAGTGATGATTTACAAAGGCTTTCCTGGCGTAAAGTGCAATGGGAAGTCAATATATCACTGCTCGTGCTTCTAAATTCTTTTTTAAAGTTTAATCATTCCTAAATTTTTCCAGTAAAACCTCTGGTCCACTCTGTCGTTATACTTGCCATTTTATTCCATGGAAAGCTACGATTCTCAACACAATCCACAGCGCATTGAAAGTTCCTGGTCATTGGTTATATTTTTCATGGATTCTAGACCAAGTAATTCCTCTGTAATTGCGAAATTTGTAGCAATTATCAGGGATAAAGACAAGTAATTGTGCAGTATCTTCATTATCCGTGCTCTCTTTGAGAACCAATAATAAATAAAGTTTTTGTTTGCAGTGTTCACCTGTTCTTTGAGTTCCTCACTTATTAACTCAATTCTGTCCTTCATGGTAGTGAAATATTTGAAAATTTTCCTTTAAAATCAGGATACACTACTCGTGCACCATCCACATTCCACTGCTTCACAAACTCGCCATCTGAAAATGGCTTGTTGTGTTTCCCGATGTTGTAAGCTGCAATGAAACTGGCCTCTTTAACACTATCATGAAGACCAAATTGCTTGACGAATATTCATTGTTTCTTAACAAATGATTGTTTCTTAAGGCCCGTGACGTACTTTGCAGGTTTTTCGTATATTCTTCCGCAGAAAAATTATTGCAGAATTCTTCATTCTTAGTTTGGTGGTGCCATTTCAGATTATACTCCTTAAATGCAGCAACTGTTTCATTGCAAATTAAGCATACTTCTATATTACCTGTGTTGCAAAGAAATATTTGCATATTTAGTCGACATTAAATACACGAACTTCATCACCACCCTTGCGCTCCCACGAGGTAGGAAACAAGGACAAAATCGAAAGAGAAAAGGAAACGGAAAAGTGGGTAGATTGATTGACTGCGCAGGCCTAGCGCGTTGTTAAACACGGGTACGAATCTATTGCACAAGGAGGGCAAGTCTCGGCCTAAGGCGGCAGATTTAGATGAGCTTTTTTTTTTCCAAAGGACTCGGAGGGCAGCAGAAAACTCCATGCCGAGCCTCAGTTTATCCAGGCCTGGGCTAATGGAAGCCTTTGTGTCTTTTATGTTTTAATGTAATCTATTTTCAGTATATATTGTACAACAAAGTTGAAAGTGTTACTATTCTGAATATGTTAATTCTGAAAGAGACGTGTCTTAACTGCTTGCCATCATACGCAGAAAATTTCTTACTCATGCATAAAAACACACACACACACACATATATATATATATACATATATATATATACATATATATATATACACACATATATATAATCGACTCTCCCGTCGCGTTCGACGTATGAGGGTCAGGCCGATAAGTCTCAAGGAAACCGACATCCCGACACCGGCACTTGAGATTTGATTATAGTGGTGAAGGCCTCGTGCAGGACCAGCCACACTTTTTGGAGGGACGAATACAGAAACCTGGTGCACCGAATGCCACAAGGTTCCCAAACGACCCTCCGCAGGTTTTGAATTCAGAGTTGTCCTTCTCCTAGACCAGTTGCCATCCAAGGCTATAGAACCCAGTCTGTCCTGCTATTTTACCCATAGCTGGACATATATATATATATATATATATATATATATATATATATATATATATATATATATATATATATATATATATATATATATATATATATATATATATATATATATATATATATATATATATATATATATATATATATATATATATATATATATATATATATATATGTATATATATGTATATATATATATGTATATATATATATATACATACATACATATATATATATATATATATATATATATATATATATATATGTTATATTAAGGTAAGTATTCATATTTGTTTTTTTTTTCAAGTACTTCAATGTAAGTATTTAAGGTTCTTTTTGATTATTAGTTTTGCAGATGCAATCCTGCAGTAGTGGAATGGGTGCTGAGAATTCATACACAACATTTTTTTTTTCTAAATAGAGGATATTTATAAGACACGGTGTTGATAATAATAGTTAAGTTTGATGTTTTCAACTCATTGTATTAGATGATAAATGATGATGTGTTTGTGAGGATCATTAAATATAGCATTCAGTCCACTAGCGAATACCTCGATATACTACAGTCTAAAAAAATGTAATCCTAGTCCCGTTGGCGTACATTGGGCACGTATGCAACACGCTTTCCCACAGCTCTGACCTGTCACCTGTTGAAACTTAATACGGTCCGCGCAAGCATCGACCAGCACACCATGAACAAATGCAACGATCAACATAAGACAAATAGTAGTGAATAATACCAAGGTACTCTACAACGCCCAATGCAATGAGAATGTTAAATTCCTAACTTGCACACATACACCATATCGGTTCTTGATAATAACGACAAAAGTAGAAAGTATTTGAACAAAAATAACAAAATATGGAGTTGGGACACAACTTCGAAAATTAGAAATATATAATAAAAAATTAATCAGACAGAACTTGTCTGTTCTTTTTAATCACACTTGCTTATATATATATATATATATATATATATATATATATATATATATATATGCTCTTCATTGTCGTTAATATTCTTTTCGTTGATCCAACGATTGTCTCCTGATGAGATGTTGGTTGAAAGGGCCCTAGAGACTTTTAAAATTAAAATCAATACATTCCTTGTTTTTAAAACTATATATAAATTCTGTACCTCTAAACATTTGTTTATATATATATATATATATATATATATATATATATTATAAATTAATTGATTTAAAATATGGTTTTTTTTCGCTACACAGTTCCAACCATGTTTCAAAAATAAAGCTAAAACCCGAATTTAATTTTGCAATTAAATTAAAAGCATTAGTTCCATTTCATCTTCAAGCGAATTTTTTTTTTCAAGATGAAATGGAACTAATGCTTTTAATTTAATTGCAAAATTAAATTCGGGGTTTTTAGCTTCTATTTTTGAAACATGGTTGGAACTGTATAGCGAAAAAAACATTTTAAATCAATTAATTTATAATATTAATGCTCTGTAAATTTACATTGAGCACTATTTTGTAAAAATAAAAATATCTATAAGAACACCGGATTTTATATCTTACTGTTCTTTCATTTTATTTTATTATATATATATATATATATATATATATATATATATATATATATATATATATATATATACTGTATAATATTAATATATATGTATGTGAGAGACGTTAAGAAATAAAAAGTTACAGGTAAATACTCATTTGTGAAATCTCATTTAGCCATAAATTTCTCTAAAAATACTGACAGTTATGTAGCATTAGAATATTTTATTCGTTTTCAGACTTTGATGAATTTCGATAAAAAACACATTAGACGTAAATTTAATATTTTTCAGAATGGAAGAGGAAATTACAAATATACGTGAAAGCCCGACCCAGAATGTGGAATCAGAAAGAGATCCTGATAGAGTAAACGTAGAAAGAGATCCGGATAGAGTAAACGCCTTCAAGATTCCTGATGGCGGTTGGGGTTGGGTCGTTTGCTTTGCCGGATTCATGACTAATTTTACTGTTGGAGCATTAGTTTCTTCTAGTGGTATTTTCCTCCTTGGACTGACTGATATTTACGATGACGCTATATCAAAAGTAGCCATGGTCGACACTATTTTCGACGCAATCTTGATGTCTTCTGGTAAGTTTGCAAAATTTATGCAACTCCATACGAATCGCAAAATTTAAACCGTTTTTTTGTTGCTGAATTGATTAATATTTTTTAATTTGCAGGTCCGATTGTGCTGTTTCTACTGATGTTTAATGCAAGCCATCGCCAAATTATCATCTGCGGTGGTTTTGTCTCTGCTGTGTCAACACTTACATGCTTTTTTGTTAAGAAGATCGAAATTCTTTATGTTACGTATGGAATTATCTCAGGTAAGAATTATTATATCTTTTATGTAAATCCATTTTGCTATCTCTTGTATCGTTATTATTTTTCACATGTTGAGATTTCAGTAGTAATTCATATTTATTGTTAGTAGATTAAGTAGATTAAATCTTCTCAAATATCCAGATTTCTTCTCACTTTTATTGAAGATTTTAATAATACTCATTTCTAGATAAATACATTTTTTCATTGGATTTATATTCTAAATTTCAAAGTTCGAAAGATTTTTTTAATTTCCTTTTTAATATTTCTAATTTTTGTTTCTGCTTTCCAATAACTATTTTTTGTATGAACAATTGAAATTATTTGCACATTTCCCAATGAAATCACGTTTCTGCTCAGTCGTATAACTTAAGTCACGTAGTAATATTAGATGATCTATACTTACTATAATCTGCATACAAATTCGTTCTTTTTATATCTGTCGTAAGTGTAAAGAAACACATCAGATCAAATATCAAGTAACACAATATGTTCTCAATACTCCAACCCTCATTATTTGGAGATCTCTTCAGTATGTATTCTGGACGGTTACGGCTCTCCTTCGTATTCTTCCATTCCAATTATTGAGAAAGATATTTGTTCATGATGATAAATACAATTTACACTTTCAGGCATTTCTTCAGCCGAAAACTGATTCTTAAAACACCATTGCATTTGAATGTGTCGTTTATTTGCACGTCACAATTTGATCATCTGGTACATTTGAGTACAATGTTTGTGTTAATTCTTAAGACTTAATCAGCATACATCATTTGTTTTTTGAATAGCCAGAATTGATTCGTTTGTGTAGTTCCCATTGTATCATCTGTCACATTCGTTTTTAAATGTTTTTAATTTCAACATATGAATCTGCAGACGTAATCATTTTTTTGAACAGCAACCAAACAGCAAATTTGTTTTTTAAACATCCTGTTTCATTCGTTTGCATCTGTCACATTAAGGTTAATTTTTTCACATCTGAGACTGATTTTATTGTCAAAAGACTCATGCTAAATTGCTGGCGCAATTCAAAAAGGCTATCAAGAAAAACACGTAGAAAAACTGACGAAATTTGTGTTGTCTCATCAAGACAACGCTCTATCACAGAAGTGATGATATTTTTCTTGAAGTTAATAAAACAAAAATGACATTTAACACTGGGGAACCAACCATTTGCACGAATAAAAAACAGAAGGTTGAATTGTATTTGAGGTGTCATACAAACCGTACATCGACACGGGTGACTCTTAACATTTACAAAAAAAAAAAAAAAAGAAAAAAAAACTTCAAAGAAATCTCTGGAATTAGATTCAATAATTTTGATTCAATAATGTTGATTCAATAATGTTGATTCAATAAATCGACGATATATAACTTTCTATATCAAGCAAACCCTGTTCACTCACTAGCTTTCCACATTAGTGTTCTCCTTCATTCTTTCAGGTTGTTTCGTCGGAATCTCTTATTTTTCCTGTAATACCATCGTTGGATGTTATTTTAAAAAGAAACGAGCTTTGGCCGTAGGAATCGCACAATCTGGAACTGGGAGTGGTACATTTGTTTTAAGTTATTTATTAGAACAAAGCATTTCCTTTTATGGTATGAGGGGAACATTTTTATTAATCAGTGGATTGTTTTTAAACTTTCTTGTCTATGGCGCCTTATGTCGGCCGCTTAAGGCCGTCAGCATGAAGAAGAAGACCAAGGAGAAAACGAAAGGTAAGTAAATTTTGAAGAATATAATTTATAATAAACTCAGTAGGTTATCAGTGTAATATTACACAAGTAATTGTACTGTATAAATGTGGCTATCTTTTAACTTTTGGTTTAAAAGATCATCATTCAGTGTCCTTTAGTTAACTGAATTAAATCTTTCTCAACCTTTGCTTCTGTCAAGTGAACTGAATTTGATAATCTATACAGAATTCATATATTGACTTATTGATTCGCTTTCTACAATTTATCAACTGTTTGCAGATTATTTATAGCTAGAAAATATTTTTAGATTACAAGAATGTATTTTTTTAGATGATAATATTTTAGTGATACAAGTTTTAGTAATTAACTCAGAGATGGTAGGGAAGAATATATGAATTTATACATTCCATAACTGTATTTGCACGTGTATATAACGAGCCCAACAGAAATTGAAACTCTGCTCTCCCATATCCAATTCTTAGCTGTTACACCACCCGCACATCCAGGATTACAACCCCTGGTATTCCCAAACGGTCATCCATCTAGTGCTGACCGGACTCAAGGTTGCTTAACTTCTATGAGCATGCGGGAAGCGGTGTTTCAACGTGATGTGGCCGTAAGTTTCCCATGGTAACTCATCACCCACATGCCCAAGAACCGATTTTCAATTATAAATTTCTTGACATTAATTAACAACAATATCATGATATCTCACCGGTGCTTGAGGGAGAAAGTCCTCAGAGAGATCATCCTTACTTTTATTCCACTAGCCCTGAGGGTTGCTGAAATCTAATACACTTTGCTGTATGGGACAATGAGAGTATTGAATCTCACTGACTGTCATCCACAAGAAGTCCTTTTATCGCATGCTTCTCTGTAAGTCGTGTAAATAATTCCATCATCTCCGAAGATCTTATGAAGATATTCCGATGACCATTCTCAATTCTGAAGACCATTTGTATTGTTCACATATTAGAATCATTTTAGAAAATTGAATTTGAATTATTGCGTTTACACTATAGCTTTATTAAATTAGAATAATTTTAGAAGATAATTAGAAAATTGTATTTGAATTGTTATATTTTTGTTAGTATATATTAGGATAAGAATAATTTTGTAGATAATTAGAATATTGTACTTGAACTGTTATGATTCTGTGTTACGAAAGAAGTTTATAAAATTCTTACATTTTTATGCAATAGGTTATTTCCTCCCGGACAACACCAGGTACTTCTGCTAGATCTACATATTTTTACAGTTAATCTTTTCTTATTTCAGGTATAACGTTGATATCAGTGAAAGCGCTTCACGCAGAAACAAATTTAGGATTCGAGCCAGACGAAGAGATTTTTGATAATCAAGACGGGTCACGTGTAAAGGCAATATTTTTAATTTTATACATTCCTTCCATTGAAGTTTTATACAAATATTGATTGAAAAACATTCACGTTCTTCAACAGATTATATTAATTAAATAGATAATGAATAAACTATATTACTTATGCAATTAATTGTGTCATTGCATAAAAAGTTGTCTTGCAATATCATTTAGCATGTCATTTCAGCTGCTGGTTCGATCCTTACGAGGTAACCTTCACTTAGGACTTGTGTCTAATTCTGCTCAACTTCGATAAATCAATACAGAAATTATGAGTCATTGATTAACACGTTAATCTGGCTGCATTATTGCTGGGATAAATGCAGTTTTCAGAAGGTCGTTCGTATCTTTGGTTTTGGTTGTACTAAACAAACTTAATACCTATCGATTCATCAATTCAGTTGTATAAATACCTACAACTATGGTTGTTGGGTTATTATAGATTAAAAAAAAATTATCATTGGATTCAACCATATTAAACGAAACAAATACGTATGGCCGATGTTGTGGAGGGACTTTAAATTCAAACAAACACTTATTGGACCCCGTCATATAAAGCAAAATAAAATAAAGTAAAATGAAGTATTCTTGGTTTAGGCCGCATTAAAGAGAGTAAATACCAACATCCCTTATTGGGATCAGATGAAGTAGCTTGGACCCTTAACATTGAAAAAAGTTAAATTAACAGAAAATATATACTTGTGTTTAGGCGTAGTAATCAAAGTACCTATGACATTTATCATGCACAAACGTTAATTAATGTGAAATGTATCACGGTTTGGCCGTATTGAACAAACGACCTATGACCCTTATCATGGAAAACTGCTAAATCAAATTGAAATATATCTGGTTTGGGATGTATTAATTAAAGTAAATACCTAGGACATGGGGTAGGTAAATCAAAAAAATTTGTGGTTTCGATTATATTCAACAGAGTAAATATCTAACGCCGTATTTATGGAGGAGTGTTCAGTTATAATGCAATAGTTCTGGCGTAGTCCTTATTAAACAAAGACCTAGGGGTCTTATCATGGAGAAGGTTAAAACTAAAATGATATTAGGACCTTGATTAAGTTCTCGCTGTTTCTCAACAGATGGCGTTCCCAGAATTACGGGCGTGTAGTTTCAGATGGTAACGCATCTATAAGCAAGCGTAATATTCAGTGTATATCATTTCGCCGGAGTATAAGCAGCTTTGCTTTTTATAGCGTTAAACATAGCGGATATCGTGCCGAAGAAAGTGCATTTGAGAGGAATTTTACTGCACTACTTTATTCAAAAGAAATCTGCAGCTGAAACACACAGAATTCTTGTTGAGACTTACGACGGCAATGCTCTGTCGCAAACAACATGCAGAGATTATTTTATACTCTTAAAAAATAATGATTTTGATGTTATAGATAATGAACGCTCTGGCGCCCCGAAAACGTTTGAAGACGAAGAACTGGAGGAATTACTTCATGAAGGCTCATTTCAGGTGCAAGCTGAACTTGAAGAATCATTAAGAGTTGATCACACTGCAGTTTCGAAACGTTTGAAAGCATTACAAATGATTCAAAAGAAAGGACATTGGGTGTCGGTTGAGAGACGTCGAACGGCGTGTTGTCACATGGGAACAGCTAATTCAACAGCAAAAAACGAAAGGTTTTTTTGCATCGTATCGTGGCCGGCAATGAAAAGTGGAAGCACTATGATAACCCTAGACCTAGAAGATCATATGGCAAGCCCGTCTGAATATCCATTGTTCAATGTTTCTGCTCTGTATATGTTGAGATCACCGGGGTGTTGTTTATTATGAGCTGTTCAAACCAACCGAAATCGTCATTGTTGCGTTTGAGCCGAGCACCGAAGAAAAAACAGCAGTTACACAAGCTGATTTTACAATGGGACAACTACAAAACGCGTGAAAACTACTTGGAAACGCTTAAATGGGAATTCCTAGCAACCCGCCGTATTCATAAGACATTGCCACGTCTGATTATCACTTGGTCCGATCGATGGCACATGTCCCGAGCTCACAATTTGCTATGGTCCCGTAGGGGATTCTTAAGATCAGCTTCACTTTTACAAACTCACTTACACACGTGTTACTTTGTCACAATACTCATACAAGTAACATGCACGTCTTTTTGGTAGAGTTTCATTGAGATGAATTTCCATTTTACCTCTCTGTAGTGATTTCTCAAGCCTTCGAAAGGGTGACTTTTCCACAAGCTGCACATTCATTCTTATGAAGATGCCAAAAAGTGGGTTAATACAGGGTTGTCGTTTTTCCGACGTGGAATTCAAAAACTTCCAGAAAGTTGAGGAAATATAGTGACATCAAGAACTTATTAAAAGTCCAAACATATTTGTGGATTTGGCTATATTCATAAGATTAAATATCTAACGCCATATTGGTGGAGGAGTGTTCAGTTGTAATGAAATAGTTCTGGTGTAATTCTTAATGAACAAAGTAAATACCTAGCAGACTTATCATGGAGAAGGGTGAAATTAAAATGATATATTTGTGAATTCGGCTTTATTCAACAGAGTAAATATCAATACTTAGCGTCCTATTTGTGAGGAATAGTTGTTGTGGCGAGGAAATATGAGATTAAAATATTAGTTTGTCTTTTAAACAGAAGAATCTCCTATTACCTAAGAAGACTGAAATTAAAATGACTTTATTTATATCATTTAAATTAAGGCAGAATAATTTTTTCAGTACTGAACCTTGATAAAATATAAAAGATTTAAAATTATCGGTGATTATTTAAGGAAAACGTCGATTTTTTTACATTTTACAACAGCAAATGTTTATAATGCCATACACGCATGCTGTATAAGAGTATACGCACATGCAAACACACACACACACACACACACACACACACATATATATATATATATATATATATGGAGAGAGAAATAGATAGATAGAGAAAGTGATAGAAAGAGAAAGAGACCATTCGTCCGTGCATTGAATGTTACTGTTTGATCTGGTGCAACTTGACAAAATCCCCCAAATGGGTCAGTGATATTATCGGCCCTTACATGTTACTTAATCTTCAGTCGTTATCGCTTAGTTCGTTGACGAATGCTGGCTTAAACAATTTAAACGCTTTGTCATGTGTATTACCATTGTGGTTATAGGAATTGTTAACTCGGAAGACCATTTTCGTAGTGATCTTAGCACAGATACCTCCAACACTGCACACGTGTTTTTTCGCGTTGAGGGTTGTCCTGTCCTCCATTTGCCCTGAATTGATCCTGTGAGAAACAGTTTATGTTCCCATCGTTGTTGTCATAAAGTCATGTCGCATATACTCCATGCTCTTGCCAGAATGCACACGATCATGTCTCCATACACTTCCAAGAAACCTCTCTTCAAAAATGTAGGAGTTCGAGACAGTCAGCTGAAATAGAAAATTATATTATATAGGAGTGACAAGACTTTCGGACCACCCTGCATATTTGTCTCTCTAATTATTTTCCAATGTACATTGTCCAACCATTAATCTTCTGCTAATGAATTCATATTCGCAAGTTTATTTCTTGAAAAGTAAACGATTAGAACTCGGCCGGAATTGAACTCTGCGCGCCGATTTCACAGTCTTATAACTCTCAATTTATGAACTCATTCACAATGTGAATATTTTTTGTAATATAAGTTTTAACGAAGTGAAATTATATAACATATACTCATAATTACTTCTCGTATTGATCTGTATAATTTGCCATAAAATGAACTCGTTTTTCAGAGAAGCAATTCTGACGGTACTATACACCAGGAAAATTTGGAAACAGTTCTTCCAGCAAACACACCTCGCACATTTTCAAGCAAATGCAATTCCATCCGCAATATTATATTTGATCCAGTTGTTCTGAAAAATCCCGGCATGCAGTTGCTGTTATTTACTTATTTGCTTGAGGGAGGTAAGTTACAGAAGTGTATTAAGAAATAATAAATTGAGATAAAATATTCATTTATATTAATATGAAATGTTATTTTTCTGCATTGAGAATCAGAGATAAACCTGATTATCAAGGTAAGAAAATAATATGGAATAATTCTACATAACAACTTGAAAGCATTTTACTTAGAATAGCGACAGTTATCGGTTAGAATGTGTTTAGCATATATTGTACTCTTGCCCCTATATGACAACGATATTATGATATGACTAGTGTAGAGGAAAATTTCAAGGCGATAATTTAGAGAATATCCAAATTCCCTTAAAGGAGATATCTATATCCCAATTTTAGCACTAAATAAATCGATGATGATAGAACCAACACCCAAAATGATTTTTGCCAATCCTATATTAAAGGAAAATAATTTTTCAGCATTAAATAACCGATAAAGTGTACAATTGTAACCATTAAAACAGAACAAATAAGTAAAATAGTTCTTATTTTTTAGCATATTTCTTTGATGAATGTAACAACGACATTCATACATTGCTGAGTGGCGATTCGAGATTTGCTATGAGCCCGCAGGGGATTCTTAAGGTCAGCTTCACTTTTACAAACTCACTTACACACGTCTAACTTTGTCACAATACTCATACAAGTAACATGTCTTTCTGGTAGGGTTTCATTGAGATGAATTTGCACTTTACTTCTCTGTAGTGATCTCTCATGACTGGCTATACAAGCCCCCGAAAGGGTGACTTTTCTACAAATACCGCAACTGTGTTGGTGTCCTAACAGGTCTGAGTCAGTAGAGGGCTTATTATTCGAATGCTCAATTCCCTTCTGTTGAAAATTGTTGCAGTGTTCCCAGATCAAGATTCCCCAGCCAAATCTACCTCCAGCAACAGTTCCCAGTCTTCAACATTAACGTCAAGTGCCATTAGGTAACTAAAGATTCAAATACAACTTTGAAATGGTTTTGTGGGGCTTATGATTACCTTGTACCAGCTCAGCATAAAAAGAATTTTGGTCAATTTGCCTCCATACATATCAGACAGTTTCTTACCAGATATTGATTAATACCTTTACTGCATATACAGTAGACTGGGAACTATTTAGCGAAATCTATTACACAGGTAAGATCGATAGATAAGCGACAGCTTTTGATAAATACGCCACAACTGTTGCCGGTGTCTTCCATATTGTTTTCGAATTTGAATACGAAGTAAATAGCTGCATATTCTTGATTTTAATTGATTCTTTCCATTTTAACCTAGAACGTTCTTTCTTCATGTGTTCCCCTCTGCCTTTTTAACTCGTTTCATATTATGATCCATTGATGCCAACATGCAGCAGATAGCTCTTTTAGTATATTATTATTTGACATATTATTAAGTACATATATATTCGTGAATAAACTGGGAAATTAATAAAGTTAAATTTTTATCTGCACTTCAGAATAGGTCTACCACAGCATCTAAACAAAATGACAAAATTTAAGACTAATTTTTAATATAGAGTATTTTTTTATATAAAATTAATAGAGTATTTTTTATATACAATATTTATTATAACGTGACCATTTTATATTTGTGAAAAGGTACAAATTGTACGTATGAAGGTGTCTTAAAGCGAAATTATTTTTAGTAAATCAGTAAATTTTGTTTATGGATTAAATGTTTGTGAACTTTATATATATATATATATATATATATAATTTTTACCATCTATATATTCATTACGTGATCTAGCTAACAGGGATATATATATATATATATATATATATATATATATATATATATATATATATAGTCCCTGTTAGCTAGATGATGTAATGAATATATGAATGGTAAAAAGAGAATTGAAAGATGCTTCAAAACAATGTCGTCATGAATTCTTTCCTTTTTAAATATTGTCAGCCAACAAAATGGTTCCAGTGTATATTCCAGCAAAAACTGTAGATGTTGGATTGACGCGTGAACAAGGAGCCTTGATAATGTCGATATACGGTGGAGTTCTTGCGGTTAGCCATTTTACCTTTGGAATGCTTGCTGACCTGCTTCATATCCCTACAAGTTACATTCTCATGACTTCATTGCTTGTCACATCCGCCATTTCTATAGCCTTTACGTTCTGCCATTCATTCACTTTCTTCGCGCTGTGCATATCTCTGTTCGCCATTTGCAAGGGTGAGTATTCGAAAACATCTTCATTATTTTTATTAGGATAGGACATGGACATAGCCTTCATTTTTGCGAAAGAATTCTCTTATCAATCGTTTCTTCCTTATTAGAAAATTTCGGTGCTTTACACTCTGAATTTCTTTGCATATCATTTCTGTTTCTTCTTCTTTTATCTGCTGTGTCCCTTCAGAACATGGCGATCATGGCTCTCCACAATTCCCTCTCCTTTGTATCTCTTAATAAATTTACATTTTTGTTATATATGCTAAGCCTTGATCTGCAAAAATTCTCTAGATATGTTATGCGTTTTCCCCTGCGACACTTGTCTTCAATCTGTGTTATGTGAGTATCAAATTTTTCAAGCCCTCCTTCCTCATTATGTCCCTTCGAAATGTGAACTATCTTATTCGGATATTAAGTATAGATGCTGTTTTGTTTTTATTTTCTCTAAAACGTCGTTGTTGCTCACATTTCCATTCATGTATTCTCAGTATCCTTCTGTAGAACTGCATTTCTATTGCTTCAAGTCTCTTCTTCATATGCACGAGGACTGATATGGCATTTATGTACTATTTTCTTTGTTTCTAATTAATCATTTCTGTTTCTTAATTCTTTGCTTAGCTTTTAGAAGACATCTTTCACTTTCCAAATGCGCCTTCAGATTTCAGTGTCGCACTTTCCGTTGTCTGTTAAAAACAATTCTCAAATATTTATATTTTTATACTGATTTTATTTTGGTATCTCCATTTTGTATATTCGTTCCCGAACATGCCTCATCTATTATCTCTCTGTTTCTCTATCTCTCATTACTTTTTAGATTCATTTTTATTCTTTTAATTCTAATGATATGTGACAAACAGTAATACATAAGAGTAAGGCGGTTGAATGAATCAGCACATAAACGCGGTTCAAATCATTCAATTAAAAACCTGATATCAACGATATCTGGAAGCCACGGAATGGAACAGAAACCTTGCAGATACAACGGATGAGACGTAAATACGAAAGAATGCTCATTCCCCATGATAAGAGATTTTAAAGATAAAATCTGAGGATGGACCGAATGCATTTTAGTCTAAATATTTTTGAAAGAAGAGTAAAGACGAATTATTCATCAATGCGAATTACTCCGAACGTAAATAAAAAAAAAATACCACTTATTCAAATTACCACCTGGAAAATCAAAATCATAACAAGTCCAAAAATAACAAAATTATGAATTTAAAGTAAGTCCTGCCTTAAATATTCTTATTTTTCGAAGATTGTTTTCGAACATTTTTTTCCTTTCTTTGAGAAACAACATTTCGACATCATTACAATCGGACTTTCGTCAGTTTTCTCTCGCATTTTGGAATTTCGCACGGAAATCTTTGAATCATCGCTGCTGCTTCAATTGTTTTTATGTCTCATCCTGTGACATTTTTAAGCAACTTCCTACATGTGAGTCTTTAGTTCTTCTTTGCGATGTCAGTCTTCTCCCGCACTGAACTAATGTTCATATCTACATCACGAATACCAATGATGGAAATTCTAGTGTATAAGTCATGTTTTTGATCAAATAAAATGGGAAATAGTCACTGCATAATAGGAACACTATCGTTTCTCAAAAATTCATACACAACGTTTTAATTCGAGACATTTTGTACACTTTTCTTTTCAGTAGGATATCAGTATATTTTCAACAAACTCATACTGTCATTACATAAATTGCTGATACAAACCAAATTATATGATATCCAAATCCAAAATTTTATCACTCCTATTGGTGGTATCCCAGGTTAGTTGACAGTCACTATTTCTTGTTTCTGTTGGCATTATATGATATAACGAAATTATTATTAATAGGAGGAAAGAGAATATAAGACAACAGATATTACTGCAACAGATTAACTATAATTTGTGAATTACGTTAACAAAACTCTATTTAATCTTTTCTATTGGCATCTCCAACGGTGTAAATATGGGAATTTCTAAATAAACATTTTCTCTTTATGTTCTTATCGAATCGAATTATTTTCTTTGTTTTGATTGTTTTAGTCACAACATTTTGCTCCTTCTCTCCTCCGGTCTTTGTTCATTGTCAATCGTATATTTCTGGGCATTTCGATGCTACCCTTTATTAAATCCATTCGCAAAGAATGTTCTTGCTCTTCTGTTAATGAAAAATGGATTTCTTATATTTATTCATTTCAGTTCTTCTTAATAATGTGTATGCTATCCGATTCACTGTAGCAAATGACAGAAATCACAATAAATCGACTGATGATTAATTGATAATTGATAAATTTCCAATGTGATGCCGTTGCTACCCGTTCAACTGAACTTGAGTAAACTCAGGATCATCACGTAATTACATAAGAGATTATCTCTCGCTTTGGAAAGCGAGATTTAAACCATCTCCTCTAGTAAACTGAGTGAATTATCGAAATTTGTTGAAAGTTACTGAATAAACCAGACACGTCCAGATGGCCGGAAGTATATCGGTGTATAAAAACAGAAATAATCATTTTATTAAAATCATTTTATTAAAATAATTCTTAATGTCAGAAATTCGGACTGAAATATTTTATCTTATTTTCTAGGATTTATATTTCCTCTTCGAATTGTGCTTGTGGCTTCCATCTTGGGAGTAGAAAACCTGGAAAAAGGATATTCTCCATTGTCTCTTTTGATTGGCGTGTCTTATATCATCCACACAAAGATCACAGGTATCTTATTTCATTAAATCATTCAAGACTTGATAATTAGAACAGATTACGATGGCAGGCGTAATACCCAAGTAGCATTATTCGAGGTACCTCCACAGATTATCGGGGAGAAGCTAGCCGCCTACCTATTTCGATATGGACAGATACTCAGTGCGATCTGTCACAACTTAATGGGGGATAGCGCTTTGACATTATGCTTGACCTTCTTCTCCGTCCCCTAAAGTTTCCTAATGCAAAAAGAATCCTCGCAGTCTTCCGAACTGGATCGCGGGCGCTGCCGATATGGGATATGATCGACGAGACCAACAGCTCATAAAAAATTACAACCAACTAACCATCATTAAAAATGCTAAAATTAAAAAGCTCAAACAATTTTGTTCAGGAAGGCTCCCAGTTTTCGTTCACCCCTGCGTCTATAGGGCTTTAAAATTTGCATATCCCTGGGACAGTGGCAGTCTCTCCAAAAATGGTTCTCTCAAGACTGATATAGGCCAAGGGTCAATGGGAGAGGCTGTTGGTGTCCTTTAGCCGACCATATTTAACCCAGATGACCAACCCTAATCGGACTGATAATCCCTTGTTAACGAGTTTGAATGACTAGGTCCTAAGGTCGGAGTCTCGCAGAGCGATCCCCGCTCGCTATCTTAAGCGTCTTGGGGTGGATGTATATTCTGTATAGCAGATCAAATTTTCAACTTGCGGCCGTGAATGCATTCTGTCTAAGACATTTGTCCTCTATTCAGCATGTTTTGATGGATGATCGAGAGGCATTTCATGGCTTGTGGGCATGTCTGTGTCTATTTTTTTCACAGATTCAGCGGGTAGGCTTTGTATGCTGGATATTACCATAAAGTATAAGGCTCTTCGTCTCACTGGAATTTATGCGCTCATTAACTATGCGGAGACGATTGATTTGTTTGAGTGGATTGAAACTTTGATGACATCTCGTCGGATAGTTTTAGCGGTGGATTGGAATGCCGGACTTTACCCCGACTTACATCGTATAGAGGATAGATCGTGAACTAACAAACCGGATTTGAAGTCTTTTGGAGATTTTATTGGCAATAATTATAGTCGATAAATATAGTAATGAGCACGCCCGGGAGGTAATGTGCACTAATAGGAGCAGTTTGGTTTTGGTGGTGCGTTCTAGGTACCTCGACCGAGTTCCTACTTAAGAGAGTCGACGTAGGGCTCTTCGGGTGTCCAAGTTTCCATTTGATATTTTACACAGATCATAGGCTCGTTTGGGTGCGTGTAAACTTTGATAAGCCTAAGGTTAGTGGGAAATTGAACGCATCATTAATTTGTGATCGAAATTTCCTGGGCCAGATGCTTCTAATGGTACAAAAGGGACTGACGGAGGCTGTGGTTGAGACTAAGTGGTGGGATATATTAAAATCCAATGTTAGGTCGTTTGCTGCTGATTATTGTGGCTAATTAATCTAGTCAGATTTGTAGCGTGTACGACATGTGAAATCAAAGTTGATCGGGCAAACAAATCTCGTGATAGTGGGGAAGAAGCCTTGCTAGGGCAGAGCTGGACTCCTTGATTATCAAGAATGATCAATTTCTAGCATTTAGGGCTTGGTTAAAAAGAATTTCTTTCGAAGCAACGAACATGACCACTGAATTGTGTGCAGAGGAGACTTGAAATGTATCCATTCGACATATTGCGGGCATCATATTCCTGGACAAGTGGACCGTGATTACAAACTTAGTTCGACGCAGATTATTCTACTTCCACGCGTCGTGCCTCTTCCGCATGTCTCAGTAACAATTATCTCCCTTTAACTCAACTCTCCAAGCTTTTGTTTACCTCCGCTGTAGGTAGATATTGAACGCAAAAATATTTGAGTCAAATCACTGGATTCAACCATGGCTTTTATCAACTGGGCCATGTGCCCTTGAGGTCCCATTGATCAACACGGGGAACAATCTACCCAGGAGCTTACAACGACCGAAACATCGTGAATATTGCAACGGAGGTGATGACAATAGACCGAACATAAAAACATGTAAATAGTATAAATAAGGAAATAGATTTTAATTTATTAATAATGATAAAACCTAACGAAAATATTTATGTTTAATGTCTATATAGTTTCGTACATCTGGGTATTTCTGACTCTGAGATCTTCAGTGTAATATTCGAAGCATTTCCAAAGATCCGAACTTCATTGACTTTCTCTTATTCCGTATAAAAAGTGATATCATTACACAGTAACCATTTTCGTATAAAAAAAAACGATGACTATTGGTTGTATTTCTACACTGTGTGTAAAATGTCTCATTAAAAGTATTAACCTTAGATTCAAATGATTAGGGGTTAGAAAATAGTGCTGTAAAAAGGCGCTTGAAATAAAGAACGATTTTAAAAAGCGAAAAAAGTCCGTTCATATCTGAGAAAACAAACATAGATAACAGATTTCTGATACTTTGATTCCAAGAGTATACTGTTGATTCATTATTTGTATTCCTTCCGTATATATATATATATATATATATATATATATATATATATATCTTTGCGAAGAAAGCATGTTTGGCATTCTTTCTCCTCCCAGCCATTCATTTTCCGTTCTGTCCGTGAGCTACAGGATATATCGATGCCGAGACATAACAATGTCCATAAGGAGCGAAAAGTAAATGAGAGAATAAATCTTTATTCACTAGCTCTTCTCTCGTTACAGACGCTTTACGAGTCGTATTTAAAAATAGGCTGATATCGGGGTCGGATAGACTTTCGTGAGAATCTCTTTTAACATACGCAAATATGAACTGTCACTTCGTCTATAAAAAGTTCTTAATGAGACGACAGAGATATGTGCGACTGCGGTAGCGGATATGAAACATTTGGTGGTGGATTGTTGGACGTGCCTTGCTCTGTTGGATGAAGGAAATGAATTAAGGAACTTTATTACAAACCACAAGAAATGGCTACAAAAACCATAATGATTGGCCAAAAAATCTCTAACATAAAATTTTACTCTACCGTTGCCTATTCATGTCAACCATCCAGCAAATGGGGGGGGGGATTAGCATTCATGTGTTATAGGCAGAAATGTATATTTAATATATGATAAACATTTAATTAATACGACTTTTTCTTTATAAATCTTGCACGTTGTAAGTCCATGTATCGAATATTGCTGCCACGTCTGATATGGTGCGAATGTTTTATATCTAGAGATTCTTGACAAAATTCCCAGAATTTGGCAACTCGCTTTCAGTCACTTGATCCCTTCGTCCAAACGTAGCTCTCTTGTGTCTTTCTGTAAATATTTTCACGGTAATTGTTCTGATTAACTTCCCCCATCGTATCTAGAATCGTTCTATGTTTGGATATGATATTCTGTCATACTAATGTGATGTTGTGCTAAATTATTAAGTGTTAATATATTCGATTTTTATAAAGCAGGACTTACATATCATTGCGTCTAAGTTAATAAACATCTATTTAATACGACCTTTTTCTTATAAATATTGCATCGAATATTGCTGTCCGTGCATCGAATATTGCTGTCTGGTCTGGTGCGTCTGTTTTATATTTAGATATTCTCGACATAATTCAAAGAACTTGGCAACTCGGTTTCACTCACTAGCCTCCCACCCAGCTGTAACCTAGGTTCTCCTTGCCTTTTCTGTAAATATTTTCACGGTAATCAATCCAATAAGCATTCTTCGGTGTTACCTCTATGACACGAATTTAAGCTCCGTACTAAGTTGGCAGCGAGGTCTTCTAACCCATTTGTTTATGCCGTAAGTTATATCGATGTAGAAAATGACTGTTGGTCAGGCGATAAAGGAGCAGAATATTTCCCTTGAGTTGTTGAAATGCTTGCTAAACAAAAGCTTGTTATTTTACGTACTAGCCATTTATAGCTACAGTCGTATTGTGACAGGGTTACCATGTGATCGCTGAAGTTGTATAAAAGAAGAAATCTGTCTCTTTTATTATTAAATTTACCTTCCATGTTATCAGACGACTATACATTTCGCAACATAAGATAAATGCTATTGTTTATTTTTCCTCGAGCTGACCAATCTCTGTTCGTTTTGGGGACCGGAAGAATTTCCTCGGCATATCCTAATAGTTTATTTTCCCAAACATCTCTTTTGTGAAAACTATCTTTCAGTTTCTTACATGCCCGTCAACTAAAATTTTCAAAATTTTAAATGCAATATCAATCTTTATAGTCTATATTCTTGAACCATGTTTTTAATTGTCTTTCACTCTCAGTAACTCCCTGCATCCTACTGTGTTTATTGTTGTTTTTGCATTGATTAGTATGAAATGATTAAAAGAATAAGACATTTTTTATATAAAATAATGAACAGATATTTTCATGAATAATTCTGGAATATACGATAGTCTTTAATTGTTTAAAAAACAGAATTAAATACTTTTTTATATGATTAAAACCTTTTACATGAAATATTGGAGAAGTGTAGTTGTTATATTTCATAAAGGATTATTTTCCTCATAACATTTTTCCTTTTTCAGGTTCTCTGCTTGACGCAACTCAGTCTTTCAACGTTGTCTTTTATTTTATTGCCAGTTCCATATTCATGGCCTACATAATGTCAGGTGGTATTGTCTACATGCAACGCAAAAAGAAATTCTCCGAATAACAACAGCAGGATAATTAAAAGAAAATGAAAAATGTCCGAGTGTCAATTATATATTTCTCTTTTATTTGCCTGCTTGCTATAACTTTTACCCGGGTTTCATCCTTGACATGATAAGGATACCATTGCTAATTCATTTACCCTAAGAATTTATTCCTTGAATTACTTTTTTTTTCTGCGGGGATATTCGCTATTTCATAAATTTCGTATACGAATGAAACCAATCGAATCCACTTTTCCTGATTGTGAAGATGCGACCAAAACATCGGAACACTGAAAAGATAAATAGATGAATTTCTTATATAGATTAATATAATTATGTTATATCTTTTCCTGGCGCGATTAACTAAAGAAGAGTGTCTTTGGTGGTGGGTTAATATTTCATAACGTTTTATAAAGTTTTGTACACTTGGGTAGGAAGGTTTTGTGTCTTTTATCAATGGTTTTTAGTGTCTGCTCACATAATATAAAATTTATATCTAATGTTATTTCAGTTGCGATAGTTAAAATAACGCATTAAGAATGGCTAAAAAGAAAAAGGAAAGAAAGATCAGAATGGATGGAAGGGGGAAGCTTTTTCACGAAGTGTGGAGTGTAAAATATGGTGTCATTGAGTAAAACAAAAAAGTAGCTTTTCGCTGTGTATGCAAGTCAATTGTTGCACGCCCATATAATATTAGACGACGTTTTGAATGCAATCATCCAAATGTAAGCTCAATAAAGGATGAAGAAAGGAATTAAATTATTTGGAGAGTCGTAAATCAAAAGGAACGAGAATAATAGTTTCAAAAGGAAGTTTCAAGCAAAAAAAAAAAAAAAAACAACAACAATATTCCTGCAGCAAGTTTTCAATCCACTTCTGTCTTTGTTAAGTATTGGAAGACACTCTCTGGTGCTAGTTATTTAAAAGATATCTTTGTATCTGTTTTTAAATCATTTTACCGCAAGGCAATAAGACACTAGTACGAAGGGGATTACAAGGAGTGAAAGAGAAAACTGAGAATAGGATTGAGGGGAGGACAAAAGTTGAATCCGGGATCAAGAAGACAGAAAAGAAGTTCTACAGGTGGGAAAGGCGAAAAAAGAATCTGTTGGGGTAGAAGTGGCGTTTGCATTTAACTATTTCAATAGTAAAAGGTTGGGACCTGGACACCGATCTAATAAAACGCTTACATTCTTATATTCACTGCACGAGAGTAGTTGCCATGAAAATATTTACAGAAATGACAGAGGGAAGCCGCATGAAGTCATTGAGAAAATGACTGAAGTCGAGATGCCTGGTCAGGATGGATTACTTTACAGATCCTTCTTAGGATTTTGTCAAGAATCTCTAAATGTACAGCAGAAGCACCTGACAAGATATGTAAACAGTATTCAATACACAGACGAATGATTTTTTCTTTTGATTACCGAGATCAGCTCTCCATGATGTTACGTGTGAAATTTTATATATCCTTATTTTAGAAAAGAAGAACATTTATACATATGAAGAAATTTTTAGAATCGTGAGTGTTTTATTAGGATTCCTGAACAACTGTAGTATTGTGATAGGTTCATGTGGGGATTCAGAAAATTTTTAGTGTAAATGGGTCGTGAGTCGTATTATCCAAGTGTAATATATTCGGCATCCTTACGTAAAACCACATTCTGCTGATTCAAGTCTCTCCTCCATATGTATGGGAGATTAGCCAGCTTTTACTACCATATAGGACGACGAATATTACGTCAGATCTCAGTAGTCTTTTCTTTGTTTCTAACGAAGTTTTCTGTTGTTTAATACTTTCCTTAACTTAGCTAATTATATCTACCTTCGGTTTTCAGTGTCTCACTTTCCGTTCTCTGTTAAGAATATAACAGATATTGGAAATGTTGGGCTTTTTGTTTTGTAACAACCAGTCTTACTGTAATAAAAAAATGTACTAAAAATATTAAACTACAAAAATTTGCTTTGATTTTTCTGTTCGTATATTTGTTGTCAGTGGGTGACATTCTTTTCATCTATCTTCCGGATTGAGCGTTGGACGAAACCGCGAACAAGGAGCCTTGAAAATATCCATCTATGTAGCTGAGTTTGTATTTAGTCAATGGTTGTTGGAATTCTTGCTGATCTGATTCGCATCCCTACAATTTATCTGCTGATGTCTTCATCTCTTGGCACAGCAGCCACTTCTTTTGACTTTACATTCCGCCAATCATTCTTTTTATTCGCTATCTTCATATCTCTTTTCGCCATTTTTATTGGTAAGTATTTAGATGCTATCCAAATTACGTAATCTATGTTATTTTGGGTACTAAAATGTCCAGAGAAAACTCGTGTGTTTGGAAGAACTTGTGCGTGTGTCAAAAGAACAAGTTTTAATTTTTTAAAAGTTATACTATGAAGACTTGAGTGCACAATGACCGAACAAGTGTTATTCCGAATAAAAAAAATAATACAAAATATTATTTCATATTCAATGTACATTAATAAGGTGTCTAACTACAATCTGGTCAATCTCACCATATTAAATTAAATCTCTTCACTACAAGAGTAAATAATTAAATTTTAATTTCACGTGGAACACATTTTAATCTTACACATATCTAGGCAAACAGAGTTGAACTTAAACTTTAAATAGTCGAAATATTAAACTTTAAGTTAAATACTCGAATGATTTTGCACGTATTTATTTCCACAGAATTTGAATATCATTTTGATTTGTCAACAATTTTTCGACAACTGTAAAATCCGTATTTCTTCAGTTCTCTGTGGCAATCGAAAATTCGAACAGAATACTTCAGTTGATTCTTGGGATTTGACCGAATTTCTGTCTTCTCCTGACCAGTGTGATCTGCAAGTTAATTTCACCCGAATTGACAAATGAAAACAGGGAATGTCAGGGTTATGAAAATCGATCTTGTCGTGACAGGCGAGTAGTCGAGTTTGTGTTTTTCTCTAAGACAACAATTTGCCCACGGACGGAGAACAGTTTTGTCACTTGTTTGAGAATTTAAGTAAACAAATATATTTTCGTTGACGAAAACAAAGTGGAAAATAATTTTGTTTCTCGCTCAAAGTTAAATGAGAATGCAGTGGTCTGGTATTTTATTCTTGCTGGACAAAGATAATTCTAGGAAAATAGAAAGAATTCAAAGAATTGAAATTGATGACTGGAATAAAACTCCGCCCCTTCACCTATGCGCTTTAAAAATTAGATTTGTCACAAAGACAGTAGGACCGGTCAGAGATATGGGCTGAGGTAGAATACCTAGACGGTAGGAGTAGGAAAGATTTAACGCCGCCTCTGTGGAGTGGTAGTGCGAGATGGGAAGTGAAACAGGTTGGAGTCAAGGGAGGAGCATTCCCTGTGACTATCCCCAAGAATGTGGATAATTCTCTAAATTTGGAAAGTTGACATTATTTACATTATTCGGAGTATTGACATCATTTTGTCGTCATATTTATCAAAACGTTTCGGCCGTTGTACACTACGGCCAACTTCAGGTGGTTGGAATGAACCCTTTATTTCTCTCACTGGAGTATACTGTTCTTGCCATGTTTTAATGGATGTCAGTTATCAGTTATCTCCTGTTAATTTCCCTCTGAAAGTTCTGCACTGCATAACCGGGTATTGAACTAACACTCTTTGGGTCCTGTCACTGGATCTAACCAACGGCTTTATCCACTGTGTCATGTGTCCTTGAGGACATCTGTGTATGAATTTCTGGGTATTATAAACCTGATGTCTCAGCAACGATTTTTTTACGAGTGCTCATATTGCAATTTTTGCTGTTATCATCACATGTTTTTACCAGAGCTCATACTGCAACTTTTGTTGTTATCATTGATTTTCTCTGGCACTCCTTATTACTGGTTCCCATATTGTATTTATTTCTATGCTTGGTCGGCTCAGGAGATTTTTGTGGCCTAGCATTTGTGCTGATTCCTTATGTTTACGAATTTTCCAATGGTGTTCCTTGTCTATGATCTTAACATGATCCCACAGAGGGCAGTGATCTCCCTTCTCTCTCCATATGTGGTCAGCCACGCTTGATTTTTCTACTTCCCCTCCTGTTACAGCTTTCTGGTGTTCTTGAAGCCTTACCGTAAAGGGTCGGTCTGTCTCCCCTTTATATTTCTTTCCACAGCTGCATGGGATAGCGTACACACAGAATTTAGTCATGCTCTCCTGTAAGGAGGGGGTTTAAGCTTTTGAAGGTCGTTCTGATGATATATGGACCGCAGATCCTTTGTATTTTATCTGATAACCCCTTCACATAAGGCAGGCAGACTGTTTTCTGAGTGTTGTTGTCCTCCTCTTGTACCCGCCTATCCCGTTTTTTGGGGGCTGCTGCCATTTACCCAGGGTAGTCGTTACGTTGTAGGGTACTACTTATACTGACCAATTTTTTATCTAATGTCTCTGGGTCGCTACTTATGAATTTTGCTCGGTGTTGTAAGCAGCGGACGGTTCCTTTCTTTATGCTGTATGGATGGTGGGAGTTGAAATTGAGGTACTGTCCGGTGAATGTCGGTTTACGGACGTCTTGAACCCATGCTCTGTTCGAGATATTAGAACATCCAGGAATGGGAGTGTGTTGTTACTCTCTTTCTCCATTGTGAACTGTATCGAAGCTCTTATTGAGTTCACGTGGTCCAGTAGAACCTGAACATTTTCCTGGTGTGGCCTGAGTATGAAGGTGTCATCTACGTACCTTAACCTTTGGTTTTAGAGATATAGATTCTAATGCCATTTCCTCAAAGTATTCCATGCATATATTCGCCATTGCTGGTGATAATGGTGAGCCAATTGCTAAGCCCTCATTCTTTCGATATATGTGTGATCCCATTCCGAAATGTGTTGTTTGTGTACAGAAAGTCAACATCTCCATCAGATTATCTATTGGAATAATGGTCAGTTCTTCTAGGGAAGAGTCAGAGGCCAAACTGTCTCTGACTACTGAGAGTGCCTCCTCTGTGGGTACCTTGGTGAACAAACTCACCACGTCCAAGCTCACATCTGGTTTGATAATCTTTGATTATTTCCACGAAGTGGGCGGAGTTTCGGACATATGAAGAAGACTTTCCGATCAATGGGTCAATTATATCGCTTCCTTGTTGATATAATTGACTCATTGATCGGAAAGTCAGCGAAATAAAGGGTTCAGTTCGACATTCCAACCACGTGAAGAAGGACGGAGCGTACAACGGCCGAAACGTTGTGATAAATTTGGCGACAAAGATTAGGACAATAGTCCGAATAATGTAAATAATGTACATAATACCTCATGTCAGAAACATAGACAGATATTGGGAAGTTGGTTAAGAAAGTAGAAATAGGGAACAAGGAACCTTTATTGCGATTAATGGAAAAAACTGAGGAATCACCGAATCCTCAGCACAATTTCTCCCCAACGCCAGTTTTATGCTGAAGTGTATATAAGCAGATGGTTCTGGGCGCCAGGAGACTTAGGATGCAAAACCCGTACCGAAGGCCTCTGGAATTCACGTCAACTGCCATCAGTTTTCCTGATTCTAAAGAACAAGGCTCACTGTCACTAAAGACTGATTGATGCGGGAAGGGTTCATTTTTGTTTTGCTAAGAGCTATATAAACTGATTGAAGATTTACCCCAAGAATCGTTCGTTTTATTTCTCGTTGTGAGGATATTTTTCTTCTTAATATAGCTCCGGCCATGGCTTGAACCAGCTCTGCGATTACTACGACCTTTGATCTCCCACTGCTCTGAGTTCAACAGCAGAATGTGAGCAAAGTTGGGGTGGATCGAGTCGCCCAGCGACCAACAACCAACTTGAATCAGCATCAGCATTGACCAGAGCAGAGTTAGCCCTGTGGTTAAAACGTCGTCCTGAAGACGGATAACTTAACGCGGTTACACCACCGGGCGGAGGCGGAGGTAAAAGGCGTTATATCACTTCTTCAGACTCTACTATATTTGACGATATTTTTGGAAGTATGAACCGAACGAAGTTCAGTCCATTCGGGGGAAATAATCTTATTTCTTTGTCACTGGGAGATAATTTATTGTATTATTTAATTCTTCTCATTTAACCTTTTATATTTTCTGCACACCCATAACCAAATTTTTATCCAGCGCCTGCAGCATAAAACTGTTGGTTATCCACACATTTATATCCAGCAGTCCCTAGTCTCACCGTACACCAATCACCAATAGATACATCCAACAGGCTGTAGTTTTACTGCAAACCCATAATCAATAAAAAGGTGTTTATTCGTAAAAGACAATGTCGAATTAACTATGGGATTTAGGAATCCGTTTATAAAGTGATCAAGCCATTGGAGACACCCCCGGCTTCAGAGAATGATTCCGCCTCTCGCCCAAATGAGAGGTACTGCGTGGGATATAGCACCCTGACGTTTGAATTATGCTAAAGTAGGTATCCATCCGCGTGCTTACGTCGCAACAGAAAATGACAAAAACTTGTGGAATCGTGGATTCCACCCTTTTGCGCACGCGCGTATTGTACCCCTTCCTTTCTAATTTGGCTAGATATAGCAGTAAACGCTGACGTGAGGAAGGTTGCTGGCTAGCTACTCCTGATACCGTCTAGAATCAGAATTTGAAATTTTCCCGCGCATTTCTCTGACGTCACTGACAAACTTCGTTTTTCAAGTCAGTCGCCGCCTGATTTTCAAACTAGAAGGTTGACTCATTTATTCCGTGCTCTTAACCCATACGCGGGCCGGAATATCTTAACTAACCAAAACTTCAACATGTCGTGTGATTACAACTTCTCTTCAATCAACTTGTTTGAACCTTCTTCTGTTTTTCTACTAAAAAACGATGAGTATCGACACTGTCGTCACCACACTTTTCCAAGACCAATTCCTCGTCTTGATGCGAACAACTTTCGAACTTCCATTTTCTACCAGAGTCTACGACACTGTCGTCATCATACTTTTCCAAGACCAATTCCTCGTCTTGATGCGAACAACTCAGAATTTCCTTCACTGAAGATTGATGAACTTTTCATACACCCCTTTTGAATTCTAACCTTTACGAACCAGTTTTAAAAAAAGATAACATTACACACACATTATTAAACCTAGCAGTGAGTATTTTTCCTTGTTGTGTATGCTTACATCTTTTGTACAAGAAGACAATATTCCAGAACTTTCATTCTGAAGAAACTTTTCCCGCCTTAGCCATCTGTTTTGGCGCGGAACTTTAACATTTTATTAGTCTCTACATATTACTAACTGCCTACAGGCTAAAAACAGACCTTACCTTTTCTGATACTCTCCATTGTTGAGACAAGATTATTTGTTATTAAAATAAAATTTCTTATTTGTTTTCCACCAGACTCATTTTGTCGTTTAATCCTGGCTATCTATATTTTACTATTTTGTGCATGTGTTAAATGACCCTTTTTCCTCACTAAAGATCACTCATTTAATAGTTTTACTTTGTTTGTGGATTCGGTAGTCATAAGTAGTGTCTGGCACAGGGCCACCTTTTAGTAAACCAGCACTGCATGCTACCGGGCCCGCAACAAGCTATGCGTTTAATGTGGATTTTTCGGGAAGACTTTCAAAAATTGTTCAAAACATGTCAGCATTTTCTGTTATTTTACCAGGCAATGAGCCAAATTCCCTCAAGAAGGAAAGGTACTAACTGGGTGTGCCCCCAAAAGAAATGGAGACTTACGTTGCTTACCTATTAATTGTCTATTTAACTTCTGTG
Source organism: Acanthosepion pharaonis (assembly GCA_903632075.3). Classification (NCBI taxonomy): domain Eukaryota; kingdom Metazoa; phylum Mollusca; class Cephalopoda; order Sepiida; family Sepiidae; genus Acanthosepion; species Acanthosepion pharaonis. The sequence goes on from CAHIKZ030005605.1 coordinate 716,475, forward strand.
TAACCATTACATTATCCTGTCAGTCACTCAGGTGACGGAATGAACTTCCAATAAGGAATAAGTACCAAGGTTAATTATCTGGTGTCTGTGTGTTCAATCCCTATCACAGGAGATTGAATTATCTGATGTGTTGGACCTTTTTATAGCATAGTTAAATTCTATATTCTTGGAAAAGTTTGGAGAATACAACGGTCGAAAAGTTATTAAAACAATTTGAATAAATACGTGAATGTAATTTTTAACCTTAGGAATTCAAACAATTATTTTCGTTCTTTTGCATGTTGCGTGTTGTGCTTATAGCTTCTATTTTACGAGGGATGGCTATTCTCCCTCGTGACTTTTGATTGACCTGGCTTAGATTTCTATCTGTTTATATGACATCATTTTTTCAATTGTTTCTTGTCATGACATTTTAGAAAATAGATGGTTATGATTCTCCACAGCTTCTATTTATTTAATATCTTAAAAATGTAAACTGCCATAACAATTCTGGGGAAAGGTATTTTTTAACAATTCCATATCAAGCAAGGCGTTATTACCACTAAGACGCAAGATGATATTGGTAATAAAGGAATGAGGGAATAAGGGAATGAGGGAATAAGGGAATGAGGAGAAAGGATAATAAAATAACAGGATTCAGGAAAACAGAAAATGGCTGTTAACTTTGAATATAAATTTTTGAAGATCGTAGGTATGAGGGAAGCAAAAACGGGATAGAAATTCCAGGGGTGATGGGTGCAGGAAAAGAAACTTTTAGAATAGATCTTACGGTTATATTTAACTATTTCAATAGTAAAACAATAGAACGTAGTAACCAATCTAGTAGTACGCTTAAATCCACGGGATCGAGGTACCAATGAAGGTATCGTATTAGAACAACTGCCATAAAAATATAGAAAAAAACAAAACAAAGAGGGAAGCTACGTCCTGTGCTGGAGATTAACTCTAGGCCTGAACTTCGTGTAGATTATTTAAATAAACAAAGTTAAACGATAAGGAGATAACTAACATATTTAGAATATCCAAATCCAACACTGAAAATCATTGGCATAAAATTGATTATGATATTAATTTTGAATAAATTGAAAATGCAGGTTAGCATTAAATTAGACTTTAAAAATTCAGCTTTTTGAAAGAAAAAAAGTGACTCGTATATTTGGCTTATTACAAAGATAATACATTTTGGAAGGAATTAAATATCTGAAAGGTGACAAATATAGTGAAACAAAAGAGTAGTTTACTTGACCAATAATGTAAATTTTACGGGTAAGTGTCCTACGGGACAATGGCCTCGTCGATTGAAGCGTGAGTTCACGAATTTGGGGACATAGTGATTGTGGGTTCAATTCTTATGTCAAGAAGTGCGGATTTAGACTCGGATCAATAACTGAACAATACTAAAAAAAAAAAAGAAATATACGATATCCTTATACATGAGCAGTGGGGACAAGAACCGTCTACCCATGTAGATTAAATAAAGGGTTCGGTTCAGAATTCCCTGTATATCAGGATATATCTGAGAATGAACGGAGGGTACAGCAGCTGAAACACTGTGATAAAAACAACAAAGATGAGGACGATACTGGAAGAATAATAATGTAAATAATAATAACTCATTTTACGAGAAATTCAAACAGAAAAAGTTAAAAGGAAATATTATTTTTAATTTTTACCAATTGATTAAACGTGCTTATACTAGTCTAAATATGGAAAGTAACTAATTTTGGATCTACATGATAAAGGGATAGATTTTCCAATATATTTATTTCTTTTTTCATGTGATTTATGCGATAGAATCCAGTATTTTACCCTGTCTTTTTCTTTGTGAGCGAATCGTTTCTAATGGCATCATCAACAGGGAATATAAGAAGAAATTCCACGAATAACAAAATTGGAAGAATTTATAAAAGAATAGACAAACTTACGCAGTTTCCATTAGAATCATGCATCAGTGATCGAAACAAATATTATTTACCGACTTACCTTACCAGGTATCTAATATTTTGTTATTCACAGAACCATGAAACCCTTAACAATTAAGCTGGATTTACGTTAACTACTTCTTGATTGGATTATTTCTTTTTCTTCCATGTTACTAGTTCATATCTTCTGAACGAGTCGATGGAAGATGGTGTTACGAGTAAAAATTGGCACACTAAAATCGGGCCTTTCTGGGGCTCGTTGCACTCTTTTAAAGATAAAAAAATGTTTTAATTGCAATATGGTGGGTAATAAATGTTCCCACTGCAGGATTAAGATCGAGCCAAAAGTTTGTTAAAATTACCAAGTCTGATGAACCAGAATGTAGTAATATATATATATATATATATATATATATATATATATATATATATATATATATATATATAATTCTTTTACGGACGAGTTTCTCAGTATCCTTCTTAAAGTAAGTAAGAAAATTACCATGTTGATGTATATCAATTTTATTCTCGAGAACTTTATGCATTTATCACAACGTCATCTTTATGGATTTGGTTATGCAAAAACAAAATTGCTGTGTTCATCTGAAAATAAACTCAACTTATGAACTGTACAATTTTTTTAATTTTATGATGTAAGCATACACGTGCAGTAACGTCAATGGAGCTAAGTCATTGTGATGTCTAACTATTGAAAAAGAAAACCATTTAAAGCTATTAGTTATAACTTAGATGTTTAAAACTATCTACAGTAATCATTTTAAACCATTTGTGCATAATTACTTTTATTAAAAGTTGTTTTCAGCTTTTAATATAAATAGCTCCAAGAATTTTTAATTTATGTTTATTATTTTCATTAACAATATTTCTAAATTGCGAATGTAGACAGACATGCAGTTGTAAATGTTTAAACATATTAGATGCATCAAATAAATGAAAACTCAACATTCTAGACAACATAGTTGTGGTGTGACCAACATATATAATACTTTTTTCTGTTGGAGATACAATCTTCTAAGGGACATTTAAATTTGCATATAATGTTGGTTTTCTGAAAGATTAATTGGTGGGTGGGAGTCATTACGAATGATTAAATTGGTTATATTAAATTTAGAATCGTATATACTATTGAAAGAAAGTTATCGCTTGCCTCTTTCTAGATTTCTTAGAATCTGCCCCAATTGAACATATCATATCTAACAGATATACTTATCTATGATAGATTAATGGTCTTCTATTATTTTATCTCCAAAATATTAATCTTTTAAACATAATAGCTTAACTCAATAAGGTTGAAACAACCATGGACTTCACACACAAATCTGAAACAAATAACTCTACTTTTCCGCAATATCCTATTAAAACGTAACGACAATAAATTAAATTTTAAAGTTTACCGAAATCCCACTAACAAAAAATGAGCTTATCAATTTCTATTCCAACCACAATCGTAGAATAACATCTGGAATAATTATAGGATTTTATCATAGAGCCTTTAGAATATGTAAACCAGAATACACTAGTGAAGAAAAGGATTATAATGAGAACACATTGAAACTTCTACACTACTATACCATTTCATCTATTAATATATAACCCCACAAATCAGGACCTACCCAAATTTCTCACCCACACAAGAAAAACATGCTTGCGTAGGTGTTGAGGCCTCAAACTTATACACACACCCATACTAATATACATACCTACAGACATCATACTCACTCAATCCCTAATGAGCCAAATGATAACAGACACCCATAATAATATACACACTTATACACATCATACTCATTCACTCCCTAAGAACCAAATAATATACACACTTAACGGAGACACATTCCCTTTCCAGGAACCAATAAAACTGTCAAAATGACCATGGGAATTCAGAGCATGAATCTATCCAGGACTTATCTTAAATAACAACTTAAAAGAGACTGTTTGACCAACACAAGAACTGACCAAAACTGACAAGAACTGACTTTATCTGTAGTTTTCATTTGTTGTTGTTTTTTTTGTTAAAAAAACCCCCAAAAAACAACAACAACAACAAATGAAAACTACAGATAAAATTCATTTTCTCCATCAAGTCATTTATTTCTGTAGTTCACTGCTACTAACAAGCAGAAATATTTTTTCTCCTGATGATGGCCATGTTGGCCAAAACTAGTCGAGGAACCCAACTGAAATAATAAAAAAATGAAAGAATATTAACATACAACCCTGTGTGTAAGAAGATTTAAAATTTTTTATATTTTTTATTATTCAAAACACACACACAAACACACACACACACACACACACACACACACACACACACACACATATATATATATATATATATATATATTAAACATTATAAATTTAAATTATTAAATTATTTAGAGATAATTGATTTCCCATTTTAATTCAGCCACGACTTCATTAATATTTTTTAATTTGGTTTACCTAATACAAGGTACAAGAAACATTCAAAGTAAAAGGTTAATGAATGAAATTGTCGTAGGTGAATAAGAAGTTCATATTATAAGGATATTTTGGATAAATACCAGTTGACCCTGTTAAGATTGTAAAGGTCAGAGAAGCATCCCCGAGGGAGTCTATTCCAAAAAGTAACAGATCTGTGGAAGAAGCTGCGTGAGTGGAACCTACTCTCCCTATCAACTGTACAGGAAGGGAATGATCATAATTTTTCACTGTGAACGCGGCATGGAGATACAAGCTTGTGTGACAAAGGAATGTAACTCGTTTGAACATTTGCCATAATAATATCGATAGAGTTGGGAGTACCTAGTGACATTCCGACTTTGTCAGAAGGGTTGCAAAGTGGGGAATATTATATAACTCGAGAGGATGAATAAAAACTTTTGTAAAAAAAAACAGCCTAGATTTTGTGTTCACTCGGGGAGATATTCACCAAATACTGAAAAAAAATTCATCCGTGAAGGTAACCTTAATGTTATGACCCACTTATTTTACTTACCAAGAAGTACTTTCATTTTACTTCATCCAATCAAACACAAGTCAAATATGTAAGGATTGACAGTTATTTTAGTGTTGATTAAAGTCAAAGCCATTTTCTTATTAAGAAACATGCCAGAACTAAAAAGATTTATGTCCGGCTACGGCTTATATACTGTTTCTTTGGCCATAAATAATAACGGCTATTCTTTGGATCTTTAAGTAGCTTCGTCTGTCTTGTAAGTAAACTGTTACGTTGTTGATTTTATTTTTTGCCTATTTATTTCTTGTCTTGTAAGTAAACTGTTACGTTATTGATTTTATTTTTTGCCTATTCATTTCTTTTCAATTACATGTTATTTATTTTTCATAATCTTTTTTCAATTTTGCCTTGTTGTTTCTTTCAATATTTAACACGAGTAAATATCTAAAAGGAAATTAGTGAAAAACAGTTGGATGCTGAAATATTTTATTTTTATCGTTTATGTTTATCTCCTCTTTTCAGTAGGACATTATCAAAACAACTGGAAAAGCTATACAAAAAAGTTCCCGTAGCAGTCCTGCTATTCGTAAATGTTGTGATCATTTGAAAAGATTTTAAAAGTTAATAAAATTAAAAAAATATATAAGGGGAAAAATAAATGAAATCTGTACATAGGAAATATGTTAAAATAAGATTTAAATACCGTAATTAAACATGGGAAAATAGAAAAAACTAATGAAAGACATGGTAAAAATAGAAAAGATCATACAGTAAAAAAAAAAAAAAAAAAAACGGTGAAAACAATTTATTATTTGGGCATTAAGGAAACTTTAAAATTAAATTAAACTATTTATCAGTTCCTATTTTGACATTGTTTTCTTCAAGTGTATTCTCAGCAAAAAAAGGAGATATGAAAGCCTTCTTTCCACTTCATCGAAATGAATCTTGATATAGCTGATTCAAGAATTATTCTAGTTAATTTATGATGAATCTATTTAACTATAACCTCATTTTAAACACAAAAAGAAGGAATGTATCTTCTTATAAGACTTTCGATTTTTTCAGTTAGGAGAATTTTATAATAAGATGGGTGGGTATAGGTGATTTTTTCAGCGAGTACCCTAAGCTGATCTTATACATTTTATGTAACAACAGCAGGAGTGTTCAACCTGTGAAGGAGCTAAGTATATATACATATATTTATATGGGCGGTACTTATTGAGAAGTGCACAATATCCATGATAGAGCTAAAATATTCAGTTGCATGGATAGTAGTTTGTAAACCCTGGTGTCACACTTTTGTGATCATCAAACAAACTGGTTTATTTTTTTCAAAGGTGAATTTATTTATGCATACTCGTGTTTGATTATTTGTGTGTGGTGAAGTAAGGGAGTTTTCAACGGTGTTTGTTTGGGATGACACCCACATATACATAGACATATATACATACGGGTGTATGAATTTTTGTTCGTAAAAACACACCTATATAAATGATCTGAGGTTATTGAGCACTTTCCACTAAGTCCCTCTAGCGCACACACACACACACACACACACACACACACACACACACACACACATATATATATATATATATATATATATATATATTATATATATTCTTCTTGCATGTTATTATAATGGACACGTTGTAATTAAAATAGACGTCCTATGTAAGTTCTTCGTCAAGATAGTGGGGGATAAATATTCAAAATGCTTTGAGATAAATACCTATTCTTATACCGCCTTTATTTTATTTTCATGATGAAAGATTTTCTTATTAGTCATCCTTATTCGTTGGTTTAAAAAATAGAAAATTACTTCCTATTTCAAAAGTACATTTACTAGTTGGCCCAACTTGATTGAGCCTGTTAATTAAATGCTACGTCAACATTTACATAGTTACATGAAGACGGTCGACAGAAACGTTCATAGACTGACAAAAATACTCACATGGAATGTGACCATATGAGGTTTATGTTTCAATATAGTCCTTCTTGCGGTCCGCACAATTCTTCCATCGGTGTTGCAGTGTTTGGATCCCATTGTTGAAAATTTCATACTGTTGGATAAAAAAGTATGTCAACAAATGAAATATCGAATAGATCGTCGCCTAGAAAAACCTCGAAGAATTAGAATGTGTAGCAATTGAAGAATGGAAGAAAATCAAAGAATTATCATCAAAAACTTTAGAAAACCATTGCAAGAAGTTATAAAGATGAGAGGTCATGCTATTGACTATTAATATTGTGCAAATTGTTACGAATAATTTTGTCTTTTTCTATTTTGCATAATTCGCCTGTCAAATTTGTTGTATTGTTCCGAACATTGAGTTTCATATTCCTTTGTTGTGCTTATTAACATATAAAAAGCTGGCATCATACATGCATTAGACTCTGAGAAATGGATAAAAAATATTCAAATATATATATATATATATATATATATATATATAATTCTTTTACGGACGAGTTTCTTAGTATCCTTATTAAAGTAAGAAAATTACCATGTTGATGTATATCGATTTTCGGCAAAGAATTCAGTCAATACTTATAGTTAAAATTAGCGTTTTAATATCGAAAAATAGTTTTAATGTTATGTTTTAAATGTTTGGTCTACCCTGTGTTATTTCCACTTGAATTAATCCGGATGTACAGACACCAGCATACAGGTGTTCTACTTTACTTTTACTATAATAAAAACAAGTTTTTAGTACTGCACAAAATAACCACAACACTGCTGATTAATGTTCAGATAGCATTTATATGCAGTTCCTCTCAACACAGACATTTTAAAAAGACAGCTTTTTATTTGGATCATTAAGTAGCTTGATCTGACTTCTTCGTATATTTATTTCTTTTCAATTAAATGTTATTTAATTATTTCTGTTAATAATTTATCACAAAATCCAAAGAAGTACCTGTAATGTAAACGATCCTGACTTGGCATCTAGACTTCAGTCCTTTTTTTCTCCGATATGGCGTGGCTTCCATTTGCCTTTTCTACAAATATTTTCACGGTAACTACTCTGATGAGCTTTTTTCTCTGGTGTCCCGACTACATGAATTTAAGCGTGCTACTAGATTGGAATGTAGGTACTAACTGTTTAATGTTGAAATAGCTAAATGCAACCACCATTTCTACTTCAACAGTTTATATTCTCGCGCTTCCCACCCGTGGAACTCCCTTATGTTTACTTGCTTCGCCGATAACTGAGATCTTCAAAAATATAAACTCAACATCAGTCGCCATCTTCTATTTTCTTGAGTACCATTTAATTTTTGTCCTTTCTTCAATCCTCATTATACTCAGTTTTTTCTTTCACTTTCACTAATAAAAGAGATTCTTCTTGATCTTTACTTAACGTTTTAATGTTATATATATATATATATATATATATATATATATTATATATATTTACTAGCAGTAAAGCCCTGCCTTGCTCGGGGTTTTATGTAGTTAAATTGCTTTGGGGATTGAATTATTGAACTTACGCACGTATCCGCATTTGTTGAGGTCAGTGATAGGCCGGGAATCTCACTGGTAGCAAAATCAATGAGATCAAGGGCAACCGGTGACTGCTGTGTTGCTGCTCCTTGCTTATCCGAAGACTGCCACCCGTTCATAATCGGTCAACATTTTTAATTCTGGCAATGTAAAATAGTAGTTGCGTTTTCCCTGTAGGACTCGCTTAACATATCGGCGTCGGTGGTCGGCAAAGCTGCTCTACTCCAGTTTACACACGTTCACCTACCCGACCCTACTTAAGTATGGCTTGCTTAGTCTTGTTGGAAAGCCCTTGACCTAGTGATGAATTTGTATCCATTCCTTTTTTATTTATTTATTTCTTTTGGCATAAGTCTGGAGAGTCCATTTATTGAACCAAGAATGATTTGACTTCATTTCCTATGGCAAGATGAAACCCTTCCCCGGGAAACTGAGCGGGAGGACGAACGTGACTCCCCCCCCCGCACACACTCGGTAATTGTCGCGGCGCACGAACAGAGGTCATCACAGCTTGATGTAGGAGTCAATAGTTGTGTTAAGCGCAATGGTTTGTGAATTGGGAGTAGTGGGAATAGCTGTTGTTGTCGGTTTTACTGCGAATGTTACGGTTTTGGGAAAAAAGCCAGTAAAGGAATGGATCTTGCAACGCAGCATTTGGCCTTCCGTAAAGTTTAAAGTGTTGTACCGTAGAAGTTACTGGTAGACAGAGCTACAATGAAGCACCCACAAAAATCACTCTGGCTCAATAAGTAAGCGAAATACTCAAAACTTATTGCCGATTGGCCAGCACTCCGGTTTCAGCTTATTAAATCGAAGCCTGAAGTAGCTGCAGAGAGTAGTGGAGGGCATTGTGCATCTCAACTGAAAATGCTAACCGTTGTATCAACATCTACGCGTCGCTGACATCATCGAATACCGCTCTGAATGCCCTGAATTGCGTGGCACAGCTCAACCATACCCCTCCAACCCTTTGAGCGCATGCGATTGTATGATTCGGTGTTGAGTGTAAAGCAGCGGGTAGTGCACACAGTAGCGCAAGTACGTTTTGCCTTAGCGCATCACAGTATGAGCCTGAGGTACCGCCAGCAGCCAATTGTAGGTGCCGGGAATTTTGGAGTTGGAAATAAGTCAACCCCTAGGTATGTCTTGAATCATCTCTTTTTTAAATGGATTGACCATCGTTTAAGCTGACTTCCCACAAGCACACAGCAGTACGAGCAACACAGGCTGAGTGAAAGATGGCGATGGCACTACCACAAACAGGTCAACAGGTAGGTGTGTGGGAAGCAAGATGGAGACGGAATTAACTGGCTGGCCCCAGAAGGATTCCCGATGCCAACTCCCCACAGCAGACAAATTGTACAGGTGTAGATCAATTCAATAGGCAAAACCTGGCTATGGCCAGTACAGAGATTCCAAACTAATCCGACAAAGGCGAAGAGTGATATCTGTGATGCATTTCATGTAGCACTGCCGGTGATCAACTGTATGACGGAGGTGAACACTGAAACTTAGGGAAAGCGTATGTCACTGCAAGCTCCCTGGAGCGCTCAGCTATTCAAAAATGTTGGGAATGGATGCAGCATCAGCGATGCATTTACCTGGGAGGCGCTTAACACAATTATTGATGCCTCCAGTGTAGATGATAGTGGTGTAATGGAGATGAGAGTGGCAGTAGACGGGAGGGTTTGACAGAAAAACGCAAGCAGCCATGCGAATACGCCGAAGACAGGTGAAAGGAAGTATTTATTCGGCGCGGTGTAGTAACAATGGGAGACAGATTTCACGGACGTCTGTAAAGCAGGTAGGCTGTGAAGGTGTGGTAAGAGGGAAAACTGCTCTTGGGAATCGGAGCTTTGCGTGGCGGTTTGTACTGTCGCCGACGGTTTGTACAGTCCGGAAAACCGCATAGAGGTAAACTGTCAGCCGCCGCCTATGTCCCATCAACCTACAGAACCTCCTTGTAAACGACATTTTTTGCAGAACCCCTGGGAGTGAAGACGAATACGTCTTCGCTTCTACCTACATGCGTAGGGGTAGGGATTTCATTGAAAAATACATCCCTACCCCTTACCAAAACGTAACTAAAAAACGGATACAATAATACAGACATAATGAACACCCAGATACCCCTTATCCAGTTGAAGTAGATTTATCTGTAACCTGTAAAAAAGCATCCCCATATCATAATGGACGCACTCCCAAACTTAACTGTGGGGATAGTATTGTGCTTGTTGAAGGCAGTGCCATTTTTTTTACCAAACACTTGTCGCTGTGTTCCTTCTGAATAGTTCAACTTTCGTTTCATCCGACCAGATTACCTTTTCCCAAAACTGCATACCTTTCTTTCATAAGTTTCGACAAACTTTAGTCGGTCTTTGACATGTTTGGTTTGCAGTAAAGACAATTTTATTGGTGATCTTGAATGAAAGCGTGTAAGATATAGAGCTCTGCTAATGGAATCCTTACTTACATTAATTCCAGCACCCTCAAGACCAGTTTTAATTTCAGAACGAGTAATGAAGGGGTGTTTTTGCACATTTCTGCTGATCCACCTTGAAGTACTCTCATTTATTTTTCTCGGTCTTCCATTTCTTGGAAGGTTTGCTGTACCGTCGCCATACTTCTTATACTTTTTGATATTTCCTACTGTACTAAGTGCTATATTTATTTCTTTGCTAATTTTTCGGCAACCTTGTCCTTCTTTGTGACGTTCAATGATTCTATCTCGCATATCTTTGGATAATTCTTTAGTTTTTGCCATTTTTAATCCTTGAATTCCTTATGAAATATACTAACATACTAAGTCTGACAATTATTTTAATATATTTACTGTTTATACGTTATTTTTATAGATATAATTATTTAAGGAAATGCTCTGTTTATAATAAACAGTATTATTACATGTCCGAGAATTTTCGTAGAAAATATGTGTATTCTGACAGGAATCGTATAGCTTCGATGGACAAATATTTTCTACGAAATCTCTCGGACAGACTGATAAATGTAATTCTCATCTTTCAGTACATAAACACCATCAGCTCGACTCCAACACTTCGGAACGTCACTAACTTCCCAGATCTTCACCAGATCTCTCCGCTGGCACCTCAGCATCCCGAGACACCTCTTGTATAAATTATATGTCACACTATTAGGTTCAACCGGAGAACACGCTAAGGACTTCCGTACAACTCCTTGCACTTCCTTCCAAGTCACTGGGGATTCATCAAAAGCTGTTTCAGGGAGGCTAGGCCTGAATAAACCTGACACCAACATCGCTGTAACTTCTCAGTTGGCATCAGAGTACGTGATCAAAAGCTTTCTCCTTAAACTAATGCTTCGTTAAGCGGAAATGCATACACACAGACACACACACATATATATGTCTGTGTGTGTATGCGTGTGTATATGTATATATATAAAGATGTATATGTATAAATATGTATATATATAAAGATATAGATATGTATATATATGTGTGCATGTATATATATATATATATGTATGTGTATATATGTATGTATGTGTGTACATGTGTGTATGTATGTGAATATATGTGTGTATATATGTGTATATGTATATATGTATAAATCAAGATCTTAAGTATTGACAATATTGGAAGTTTTACGTCAATCATGTATTTTTTTATTTTTATTATTGTTAATTATTATTATTGTTAATTATAATTATTATTATTATTATTATTATTATTATTATTATTATTAATAGTAATAATTTAATTATAGAAGTATATACGTAATTCATATGCAAGCGTTTAAATTTGAATGATTTGTTTGTTGAGGCACTTGTGCCAAACTCTATATATTGATTCGTCTGATACTATGGGTGTATCATAGAGAGACGGAGACACAGAAAGTGAGAGAGAGAAAAATAGGAAGAATTGCATAAATTATAAAGGAAATCTGCATATTTAATCATTTAATCGGCTTAATGTGGGTCAACTTGAAACTGCAATTATTAATTTTAAATTTAATTATTATTTTTACAGAATGGAACAGACAGACACAAATTCACCTGAAAGACCAGCAATGGAAGTCGAATCAGAAAGAGACACTGATCTTGAAAACACCCTATTGCTTCCCGATGGTGGTTGGGGTTGGGTCGTTTGCTTTGCTGGATTCATGACAAATTTTACTTCTGTGGGTGGAGTTTTCTCAAATGGAATTCTCCTTCTTGCACTGATTGACCTTTATGGCACTACCGTATCAAAAACAGCCATTGTCACGTCTATCTTCATGGGAATGGTAAATTGTATTGGTAAGTTTTGAAATTGGTGAAACTACAAAGTGGTCCAAAAATAAACAATGGATTTCAAAATTAATAACTCGTTTTTTTTTGTTTTTTTTTTTATTTTAAATTAATTCATAATACTATAGCATTATATAAAGTTGATATGGGAAAAATATTACACTAATTGAGAAAGATTACATCTTTTAAGTGGTATCCTTCGCGCAAAATGTTTCTAGTTCTCTGTCTACTGTCTGAATATTGTCCTTCATCTGTTAGAGAGCTGAGGCTTGTTAACGTGAACATTTTCTTTGAGATAGCCCCATAAGAAGAAATCAGAGAAGCGGTAGCCATTTTATATCCAAAACTTGACAAATTATTCTTTTCCTCCAAATTTAAATGGGAGACTGGTTTTAGCCCTTGTTGTATGAGTTATTACCCTATTTTGTTGTAAGGAAACTTGTTGATGCCTTTAAAAATTGGTTAGAGTAACGTCTGAGAAATCAAAACCCGTCCAGACTGCTATTACTTAGAGAATCTCTCACCGTAATGGCGACTATATGCTCATTGAGTTTGAATTATAAATCATTGCTTTTGGCAGAAATATCTCGCTACTAGTTTTCGACCTGCAGTCGAATATCTTTACATGATTATTTTCTAAACTATTGTTTATGAAATAACTAAAAGTGAACTGAAATATGTTAATAAACAAAAAAGATATTAAACTTTCGAACTCTGGCCGTTTTCGGGCCACCCTGTATAAAGATTATTTTGAAAGGAAAATGTTCCTGTTTGAGAAAGTGTTTTTCTGATTTGAACTTCTTTTATTCACCAGGTCCATTTGTGCTGTTTCTAACGAAGTTTAATTTAAGTCATCGTCAAGTTATCATTTGCGGAGGATTTTTTTCTGCTGTGTCAACATTTGGAAGTTTTTTTGTTAATAAAGTTGAAGTTCTTTATGTTACCTATGGAATTCTCACAGGTAAGAAGGAAAAAATATATCAGTCCCTACCATTTTTCTCATTTTATTTGTACTTGTTGAGTTTCACGGCAAACGTATCGGATACCTATCTATTGCAAGCTGATACAGTTGTGAGAGAGAGCAGGCGTTTTCATTACTCCAGTGTTCAGTAGTAGCAGAAGTTGTAGAGTTAGAAGAAAAATATTCATAGAAACTATCCCCGGGAAAGTAATGGACTTCTAAAGTTGGTTTCTAATACTGCTACGTTTACGCATTCGATATATTTCATAGTTAGGGATTTTTAATATCCCATAGCTCTCAACTTTATATGAAGAAATCTTAAAGATGGGTGTTTTTTTTTAGTTTTCGCCTAAAATAACGAAGGTCGTATCCAAAGATAGATTATGCCGAATTAAGTAATAAGGAATTAAACTAATGTTTAATTAAATAGAATAAATTAATAGTGCTTTGTATTAATATAATTTTGGCGTTTACTTGTTTGTTGCCCCCTTTTTTATAATTTTAACAACTGAATACGTTTTAATTAATAAATTTACTTCGATTACTTTCCTTTGAAAGGCGTTACCAATAGACCATGGCGTAAAATAAATAAATAAATAAATAATAATAATAATAATAATAATAATAATAAATGCTCCATTCTATAAACCTGATTCCCCTCACTATTCATGTATATAGTACTTATTATTCAGTTAGCTGTAATACGAGAGTCATCCTGATTGTCCTGTCCTGCAAATGTATCTGGTCGCCATGAATACAATGAAATCAAGTTTTTCATTCGTCCAATGCTCCCTTCAATAATCAAGTTCAATATTATTATTGTTAAAGTAATATTAGTAGTAGAAGAATAAATAGTATTATTAATAGTCGTATCTGTAAAATTGTTGTGATTGATTTGGTAGTGTCGAAGATATTAATAGTAGTGAATATAGTATGTTAATCAAATAATAATAATAATAATAATAATAATAATGATAATAATAATAATAATAATAAACATTCATAAAAAATAGATGTGAAATAATCACAGAATTCTATGGTATACTGTTGGATAGGTGAATGTGTAATACTTTTCCATCTCTGCAATTATGTCTTTTAGTGCCACTTTAGTTTGGCTAAGAGCTAGATTATATAAATGATTTACAGTTGAACTAGGTCACAAATACTCAATTTAAGGAACCAAATCAATGTGCTTGTTCATAACGCATTGTTGTAGACAAATGATATGATTCAAGTAAGCAAAATGTTATTTTACTCTATCAATCGAAAACAAAAAACTTCATACGAAACAAGCGCAGTTCAGTCTAAGAAATCCGTATATATTTAACACACGTTGTTGAAAAGGAAATCTATACATATATCTATACATGTAAGAGCTCGAATATATCCCTTTTCTATATCTGCGTACAAATATAAATGCATCAGTAAATAATATTTCTATATACGTGAGAGGATGTATGAACCAATCGTTTGACGACGAAGCTATTAGCTGAAATATTATTGAATATTTTCGCTGTATAATTTACAACCGATGCGAATGATACATATTATTAAATCAATTGCAGTGATGAGGGAAAGGTTTACATTGAAAAATAATAAACCTTTCTATAGAAGCTTACGGATTTTGATGCACCTATGTATTTGTATAGCTAGGCTTTCATTTCTTGCCTTTTTTTATTCATAGAATATATAGATATATATTTGTTTATGCACACCCATCAATTTTTGTTTATCTATGTTCTATATGCTTGCGCTGTTCTCAGTAGATAATGTTTCACACCCAGTCATATTTCTTTTTTTTTACTGTATGTTGTGCAGACAAACATCTCATCAACGGACTAATAGGGGGGCTGTTAAATAAACATGTATATATGGCATAAATAAATATATACTTAATATAGATAAATTAATCAAAATAACAAAAATAATAATTTCTCACGCACGCGCTAATGTATCGTTCTCTTTGTTTACTACTGCAAGGCCCACCACCGCCAACTACCGGTTTGTGTTAAGCCCGCAAATTTCGAAATACATCGCTGACGATTTTTTTTTTTTTGCTTACATATTTATTTATTTATTTTGCATGCAGATATTGTCCGTTAATGGGGGTCTGTAAATGCTAGGTTTGTCTGTATTCCTTTATTAATGTCTATCTCCACACGGTCTATCTTTAACATTTAGTTGTCTCTTTTGTCTTAAACTTAATAATAGACATTGATTTATAGAAATAACCTGAGTAACCATTAATGCAAATTTGATTTCTTCCTCCAAATGTCCTCATTGAAACAATGTTCATGTCATCTTATCTGCATGTTCTTGTTTCTTCTCTTGAATTATCTCTGGTGTCTTTCTTTCCAAGATATTTACACTATTTTTTCATTGTCATTTAAATATAATCAATTCAAGGGTCAAAGGTATTCTATAACTCAATCTCTCTACGTATTTCTTAACTGGAAAATTTTAAGTTTTCTTGATTTTTTTTTTATAAAAAGAAATCCTATTCATTGTTTCGCCTGATTTCAAAATTATTTCATTCCTTTTCATGACGTTTCTCAATCTTTTTTTCAGGTTGTTTTGTTGGCATGTCATATTTCTCCTGTAACGTCATGGTTGGATGTTATTTTAAGAAGAAACGAACATTGGCTGTGGGAATCGCTCACAGTGGGGCTGGACTTGGTATATTTTCACTTAATTATCTAATAGAACGAAGCATTTCCTTTTATGGTATGAGGGGAACATTTTTATTGATAAGCGGTCTGTTTTTAAACTTTATTGTCTATGGCGCCGTATGTCGTCCGCTTAAAACACTGAACGAGAAGAATAAAAAGATGAAAGGTAAGTGCAATTAGAAGCATATAATTTTCAAGGAACTTATAGGATTGTCAATGATTTAAGAAGCGATCATCCTTTGAGTTTCTTTTTAAAAAAGAACGCGATATTGTTTTCAATGAACTTTGAGTAATAAAGTTTAAAGAAGTAGTACGAGTCCCGAGTAAAATAATGTATACTTTTATATCTATCTATCTATCTATCTATTTATCTATCCACCTCTCTATCTATCTCTCTCTCTCTCTCACACACACACACACACATACACACACACATATATATATATACACGCGTGGCTGCATGTAAAAATCGTATCTGCTTGCTCACAATATGAATATCCTGTCATTAAATGGAACACTTCTCAATTAACTCACTACTACACACGTCAAACGTTGGAAACAGACTCTAGCAAAATGTATACAAAAATGACACATGTAATTTAGTCAAAAAAACGCCACTACATATTTTGGACAGACATTAGTTACATATTCTGGGAAAGAGCGTGTTATCTAGCGTGCTTGAACAAGACCAGTACGCTTAAGTCCTCGGCCACGAAGAACTGAGATTTCGTGCTAGCAAGGCTTTGGACAACCCGTGGTATAGTTTTCAGAAAATTTCCAAAGGTGCCGTAAGCTGGGATCAACCTCTCCAGTTCGATAACACCAGGAAGACTCCTTCCTGAGAAATCGAGATTCGAACCCAACATAATAATATATCTATATTATCCAGTGACAAATGTTTAAATGAAGATATATATATATATAAAATTATATATATATATATATATAATTTTTTATGATAATCCTTTCTAGTTCTCTAATCAAGGCTTGATGTTATGAACGCATATTTTCTATGAAAATTTCTTGGATTTTCAGGCCGGTAAATGTTATTAATATAGTGCATCAAAATACTATTAAAATATTTGGCTGGGTTCCTGATAACAAAACAAGGTAAAATGTCCATATTGTACCTCAACACAGCAACTCATAACACATGTTCGCAATGTCCTTCGCTTGCTTCTACACAGACATGCACCCGTCAGATTATTGACTAGAGGACGCTTTGAAATATTTCTACACCATGTCGAACGGATTCTCAGACCCCCATGACACATTGATGAAGCGTTTCAGCATTGTTAATGTCTGTTGCTTTAGATGACCCCACAGATAAAAATTCAAATGATTTAGGTCGGCGGAACGTACAGGCCATGGATCAGGTCCACCTTTCCCTATCCATCTTTCAGATTAGATGTCAGCGAATGTATCATGAACAATGTGACTAAAATGTGTTGGAGCCCATCATGCATAAACCACATGCTTCTTCGTATTAGCACGGGTACATCCTATAGGAAATTTGGAAGTGTGTTCGAAATAAATTTCCTTGTAGAAGAGCTCCAGTAAGACGTGCTGGGAGAACATATGGGCCTACCAGATAGTCACATACAATTCCAGATTACGCGTTTCTAGTATGTATTGCACTATGGGGATTCTGATTGTTGGTGGTGTAAATTTGTTATTCCATCTTTCCCAAATGTTGCCGCTTCCGTAAACAAGACTTAAGATCTTGTGCAATAAACCACCGGCAAAAGTACTCCCATGATGAGTGATCCTAAAACGAATAAACCTTCACACTTTGCAAATGATACGGATACAGGAACAGCTCTTGAATTACCATCCCTGTGGTACTATGTGATGTCCAACATACAAAGGTCACTTGATGTGTTCTGATACATGGATCCTCGCCGGAAGCCTGTAGAATATGTGCTTTGTAGTCTGTCGTACAAGCGGATCTTACTTTTCCTCGATTTATAGTTTGTGGTGTTACGGATTCTGTCTCAGTAACATTATATGGTGGAGCTAACGTTGAGAAGCCGTGGACGTAACTGCACAGTTCGCACAACTAATCAACAGGTTTCAACTTTCGCAGCGAAACTCCTCCGTACTCTGGTCCCAACAAAACGCTCCTTATTTTACGAGTTCGCTTTGCCGACTGTCCGATCTACTATATTTTGCTGTTCCTGATCCCGCGTCTCAAAATGGCCTATAGTATCCCAAAAGAATCGCGTCACGCATGCGTAATGGGATGATTGCAAATGGCCACACCTGGTGAGCCGCGTGACATCATCACTCGCTCGCGATGATGGCCTTGTTGGATTTATATGCCAAGCAGATAAGTACCCATTTCACCCAGCAAGATAAATGTATTCTCTTGTTCTCATATTTATTCCCATATTCATGAAGTCTTGGCTGTTGTAGCCTCCTGTCGGGATTTGTGCGGCTTGGCATTCACCTGTATCTGTTTCAAGATCTTAGCACATCTGCCTGAGAATGAGAAACTTTAAAAGCTCTTACCTCGATTTGGGCTATGATGTCTTAGTATAGTTTCCGCTTGATGGTTATTGTGAAGTTCAGACCCTTATTCCGTACTGACTCCTCGGATGTGCTCACCTGGTTTGCCTGATATTTACTGTCTTCACTGAGTGGAGGTGTATTAGACCTTGTGCGACCCCTGATATTTCAACCTGTTCAATTTCTGTATTTAGAGAACTTTGAGTGCATCGAAGCCGCCCAAATAAAACATTACGAAATCGGAGAAGCTGGCAATCAGAACCTTACAGAGAAATGACATCATCATACTACCAGCTTATAAAGGCAATGTAATGAGGGACAAAACAGATTATACAAGAAAAACTGGAAGACCTCATTAGAAATAGTAGCTATTGGAAAGAAAGATCCTACAATGAAACATGGCGAAAAATGTTGCAGATCTTAATCATGAAGAAAGACCACTTCCCATCTGAGACATACAGGTCGTTGTCACAAAGTTATAGAAAGCTACCTCACATATATGGTCTCCCCAAAATTCACAAAGACTGCGTTCATCTCAGCTCGATTGTTAGCTATTAAGGCTTTGCGTGCCACCTTCCGAGTCGCTTCCTTGTGGATAGAGTTGACACATTAGTAGGTAAGTCACCATCAGATGTTCGAAACTCAGTCAACTTCGGTGAAATACTAAAAAATGCTCCTATCCAATCCAGTCAGATGATGAGCCTGGGTATGATGAATCTGTCCACCAAGGTACCCACATATAAGGTACTATCGGTAGTTAGGGACAGGCTAGCCACGGACTCATCTCTAGGAGAATGTAGCAGTATTCCAATAGAATACCTGATGGATATGCTGATTTTCTGTACACAAACAAAATACTTCGGAATCTATCAACAGGGTGAATACTTGGCAATGGTCCTGCTATTATCACTAGCATTGACTAATATATACACTGAACAGACAGACTATTTCGAGGAAATACCACTAGAATCAACATCACTAAAGCCAACTCTATAGCCGAGATACGTAGATGACACCTTTATACTCTGGACTGATCAGGAAGTACTACTGGAGTATGCAAACTCAATAAGACCAGCGATACAGTTCAAAATGGAGAGAAAACAGTAACAAACAAACATTCCTGGATTTACTAATATCTCGAACAGAGCATAGGTTAAAGACATCCATATACTGCAAGCCAACATACACTGAACAATTCCTCAACTTAAACTGAGATAGAAGAGTATAAGATGATAACACTCAGGTAACAGCCTCGGTCTGCCTACCCTATATCGAGGGCTTATCGGAGAAGATACAAACAATTTGTGGTTCATATAACATTCAACACTATGCAGACATTTCCTTTGAGTATATATAGAGCAGAACATGATTAATGACTATGTGTACGCTATACCGTGCAGCTGTGGCAAGAAATATAAAGAGTGGATTAGGCGGTCATTTAAACAAGACTACAGGATCACCGTAAGGCCGTAACACGAGGAGAAATAGAAAACTCAGGCATTGCTGAGCATATGTGGAGAGAAAATGGAGGTCACCGGCCTCTGTAAGTTGAAATAGAAAATTACTGGAAATTACAAAAAAAAAAAAGAAAAAAAAAAGAGGAATCAGCGCATATGCTAAGCAATAAAAACTCCTAAGCTGGCCAAACATACACATGAATACAATATGGGAACAAATAATACAGAGAGCTACTGTAAAACAGCAATAATAAAAATATTGTAATACGAACTCAGGTAAAAACTGTTACTGAGTCATTAGGTTTATAAATTAAAAAAATTTACCCACTTTAGTGATGTCCTCAAGAACACATAGCCCAGTGGATAAAAGCGTTGGTTGAGTGACTGAAAAAGTGACTTGATAAAAAGAATTGTGAGTTCAATCCTATCATCTCAGAAGAGCGAAAAGAAACTTTTGTTACTAAGAGTTTTGTTACTAAAGGGAATTAACTGAAATGGAACTACATGGAATTTTTAGTTCAAATTAGTTCGAAGTTCCAACGTATATAACCTGAAAGAAGCCGGAGTGTGCAACGGACGAAACGTCGTGAATATGGTAATAAAGATCAGAACAACAGTACAAACTATATATATATATATATATATATATATATATATATATATATATATATATATTATAAATTAATTGATTTAAAATATGGTTATTTTTCGCTACACAGTTCCAACCATGTTTCAAAAATAGAAGCTAAAACCCTAATTTAATTTTGCTTCTATTTTTGAAACATGGTTGAACTTGTAGCGAAAATAAACCATATTTTAAATCAATTAATTTATAATATTAATGCTCTGTAAATTTACATTGAGCACTATTTTGTAAAATAAAAATATCTATAAGAACACCGGATTTTTATATCTTACTGTTCTTTCTTTTTTTATTATATATATATATATATATATATATATATATATGCAGAGAGAAAAAGGGGAAGAGATAAATATACTGAGAGAAATGTACGTGTACGCGTATTAAAGTGTGTGCATGCATGCGTATGAGGGTGTGTGTTCACAGTTATTTTTTTTTTCACTTTGGAAAACTGTGATTGATAAAGGAAAAATTTTGCATTTATGTTGTACATCCTAACCTAGACTTTTATAGCTATCAATCTATCTATCTCAGTATCTTCATTATTTATGCATCTAATTATATTAATCTGTTCATTATCTATATCAATGTGATCATTATCTATTTTTTAACTGTTCATTATTTATATCTATCGCAATAATTAATTATATTCTGGTACATCATATTTTTTTGTTTATATTTGTCTCGCGTAAAGCTGGTAGAAAAAATAACCAATGTATAGTTGAATATTTTAATCAGTCTTAGAATATGCAAAATTTTCTGCCTTCTCTGTATTCAGCAAATTAAAGCCACAGTTTGTCATTTCAGAAAGTAAATCGAAATCCGTGTCAGTGCTTCAAACAGAAACTAATTTAGGATTCGAGCCAGACGAAAATGTGGCTGAAAATGAAGAAGCGACAAGTGTAAATAACATGTTTTATTTCTTTTTTTAATTTGTTCGTGAGTTTATAGAAATATTTTTGTAACTAGACGGAATTTTTAAACAACTTATTATAATAAAATAAGGATTAAGAAATTAATTAATTATTATCAATAGGTCGTCTTTTTTTAGAAACAATAGCTCGCTGCAGCATTATGACGATTAGTTTGATCCGCACCATGTGTCTTATATTTAGTACTCGTACTGAACTAGGTTAAGATCTGACAATATCAATACAGACGCCTCACTGGGAAACAATGTTTAAACAAATTATCTTAATAAAGATTAATAAATAATTCATTAGAATCCAATGAGACGCGTCTCTTTCAGAAATGATGTCTAGTAGCAGCATCTGATTATATGTTTTATATTTAGTTACCTCCAAAGAAAATCGATATCTAAGGTTTAAAATGCATTTTTAAAATGCAAAATCTTTTTTCATGGTTTTATTTTAGTTTTATTTCCAGCTAATATATTATATTTAATATATCCAGTAAGCAAAATACTTTGCTGTATTTCAAACTTAATTTAAATTGATTGGAATGAGTATTTTTTGTTATCATTAAAATGCTAAAATCGTCCATATTGACAAATATGTCAACACAATGCAATTTTCTTTATTAAAATATTCCAAAAATAAAATGTATTTTCAATGAATCTGATTTGAAACAAATATTACATACTTTTAGTTGCAAATATAGTAGAAAAGCATTTCTAATACCCAGGTAGGAGTTTTTATAGGGTTTTGAAATTCATTTTAGAATTTTCCTAAGGGGGAAAAAATTTTAACAATTACTTGATAAATATAAAGCAAACGCCTTTTATATATAATATATTTAACTACCAAATAATCATAACAATTTAAGAACATATTCCAAACACTCTAATATTTTAGGTACTTTTACTTTATAGCCTTACTTACAAAGTCACTTGTTGAGGAACTGTTAGAAAGTTAACAATAAATTTTAACTTTAATATAGTTTACAATCTTATTTTCTGATAATATCGCGTTTGGACTTCTGTATTTACAAAAATCGACAGGTTTATACACGCATTAATTAAATTTAGAATTATTTTTTAAATACTGTGGTCATTGAATGTTATCGAGCTTTTTCATTTATGATTAGTAAATACAGTCATAATTTAATAACTGTATCACTTGACCGTTTCAAATTAATACAGAATTTTTAAAGATTCATGGTCATAAATTAATCTAATTCAAATTAAAAAAAATGAAAAACATTCTTGTAAAAATCCTTATTTCCCGAAAAAAATATTTTGCTTATAGTTATAGTGTCCATAATATATTTTATACCTAAAAGCAATTAAAAACTTTACTAATGTCTCAGTTTTTGCTTTTTTGTTTTTAAGATTCAGAGTAGATTTTCTGTGATTGCGAGAGGGTATGTTGAAATTAAAAAAAAAATCATCATTTAAATTGTCGGGGGACTTGTTCTTATAATTAATATGAATATTAAAGATTAAAAAAAATTAAATAAGCGTGGGTTAACAGAAGTAAAAAGAAAATATTTTTACAAAGATTTTCCATAAAAAAAGCAAAACATTCCAATAACAAAGTAACACCGGAGACAAGGTTTTTTAACCCAAATTTGGAAGGTTCTAAAATGGATTAGACAATAATATTGAGTTCAATCCTCACTGGGTGCTCCCTAAATTTGGCCTCATGTCACATCTAAGTAAATCACTACAG